>JAFIRS010001557.1:85000-334549 GCA_018342105.1 Gonioctena quinquepunctata | reverse complement strand
TTTATTTCGCCCGAGAATGCCATTCTGAATCCAACAACACCTCATTTGTAATATTTGACAAGTAAAGTCATTTTATCCCAATATTTATTTTCGATCTAGAATGCCATGGGTCTTTAAATAGCTTCATTCTTGGTCAAGTAACATGGAAAAAAAATACGACTTTGAGGCTTATGACTTTTTATGAATCGTTTCAAAATTATTCAAAAGTCGCAAATATGAATTTTTCAGTTAACTTGATCTTTTCAAATGGAAAGGAGGTGGCTCGTCGGCTTTTGTGAAAGATCATTTCCTTACGAATAATTTGATACCACACTTTCTTTATTTCTCACTTTTTTTTCGAAAAATTGCAAAAAGCGATCATACCTAATAACAAATGAACGTATTCGGTATACATGTTGAAAAGGAAAACATTCTCAATTGAATATTGATAGAAAGCTGATTCCACATCTGATTTTATGAACATCTTGTTTATATTTTCAACAAATCAAGTATTCGGTATACTTATGCAAGTCCTGTTATTCTAGTTATCCGTGACAAACAATTGAAGCTGTTGCTAGGACTACCTAAACAAAGAGGCTAATGAATATGCTGTCACCTTTGAAAATGTATTTGTTGCGCAGTTTATATATTGATATGGAAAATTATACTAGAAACGAGAAAATTGACGTGTTGCTAATTTACAGAGAAGAAAAAAGAATGCAACTGATGCAGCTCAATTTATGCTCAGAGATCCTTATCGTCGCCATCCCACTCGGCATTATTGTCCAAAGCTGGAAAGGAAAATGCGAAATGAACCAAAGAAAGTGCCATGTTGAAGTGAATTGTACGCCGTTAATTCGCCAAATTGTTTCTGGTGTGATATAGGTTATCCGTCCGTTTGGAGAATTCTTCACAAATATAATTAACGATCATTCAAGTATCAACTACACCAGCATCTTCACGAAGACGACCATAACCGAAGATTAACGTATTGCAACTGGTTTTGATAATACAAGAAAATGTACGTTTTCCATGTAAAGTTATTTATTCAGATGAAACTCGATTCAGCAACTTGGATTGGTTCAATCGGAATAAAAAAAGGTACTGGTCTCAAACAAATTACATCTGATGCAAGAAAGAAATTTCCCAAAAGAGCGATTTGGTTTCAATTGCTGGATGGGTATTATCGGAGGAAAACTTTGGGCCAATAATTTTCGACGGACAAGTTACTGCGGAAAGATGTCTACAGTTCCTTTAGAAATCAAATTGATGATTTCATTGAAGATTTGCCACTGGCTAACCAAGCTGATATCTATTTTCAAACAAGATGGGCGCCACCTCACAATTCTCAAGTCGTAAGAGAACATCTGAATGACACCTTCCCAGAAAAGTGGATTGGAACTAATGGACCTATTCAGTGGCCTGCGAGGTACATTCTTAAGTTGTCATATTTTTTTCATAATGAGTTATTTATTTTTCATATTCTAGATCACCAGATCTTACTACGCTAGATTTTTTTCTCTGGGAAACAATTGAACATCAGGTGTATAACACAGCATCAGCTACTCGTAAAGAACTGGAGTATGAAGTAAGGGTTGGATTCCAGAACATCACTGCGGAACAGCTAATCAATGTGGTGCGCGCAACAATTGAAAAAGTTGAACTTTGTCGTGATCAAGGAGGCGGTCATTTTGGAAATTTAGAACCTAATTGAACTAATTTGCCACCTTTATATAAGTCTCAAAACGACTGTGAAGGCATTAGCCTCAGTCGTATTTTTCCCGTGGTACTTGATCCAGAATGAAGCGATTTACACGATCCATGGCAATCTAAATCGAAATAATTAAAAATATATAGCATGTCCCATCTGAAAATCTGAAGTTAGGGTCATTTCCAGGGCGAACCGAAAGTACGGCAAAGCACCTTGGAGAATCACCCGGTATATTTTCGATGGATCCACCAGTATTCTGTGGTACGGAAACATATTAATTTTGTGTCTCAGATAAGCACAGAGATGTTCTGTAATTCCTAGAAACCGACAAAACCCGTTATCTCGGAAAATCATCCCAAACGCAAACACGATGTCTATTCCGCAGAACACGGCTCCGGTTAGATCAATCATCGCAAACCCACATTACCAACAGGCTCGTCAATCACTGCAGAATGCCATTAAGCAGCGCCGAGCAATGCGATAAAGACGACCTTATCTCGCAACCTGGCAAGGAAGCCACTGCTGATAACTATGCAGAATCTTAAACTCGTCTTAAATAGTGACGGAATAGACTCAGTCGTCGATCGATCTTCCTGGGGTGTTCACCTTTCAATTGCACTGATTCTTGTCGACAGATTCGATGCACCTTCTTGTCTTGGAGCACGACTGCTTCAAATATCGGTTTGTATTAGGTTCAGTTGGAATGAGCCGGTATTCAGTAACCGCGAATGATATGATAATAATAGGTAGATACTAGTATTTGTTCAACAAGCACGGAATGATACTCATTTCCCACGAGTATGATGTTTGCACCATGAGCCGTAGGCGAGTGCTGCAAATCATACGAGTGAAATATATTCTGTGAGTTCTACACTATAAATTTTCTACGGCTTCAACATAAAATGTGAAATGAATTTACAACAGATACTTGAACTTCAATTTTAAATGTATAGAACATTTTCATTTACAATTGGAAACATATTGAATAACTGCACAATGTTCTGATTCACATTTTTTAAATTGACTTATTCGCAATTTACAGTTATATTGTTACAATGATTAAATGTGATCTGTTTAAGCATTTGGGCATTGCAATGCACATTTGATATTTCTTCATTTTCAAAATTATATGACATTGAAGTAGATAGCAGGGTTTTCAGATTTATTAATCGAACTCACAATTTTATTGGCGATGTCATATTTATTTTCATTGACTCGTCAATATAACTCTCCGCAACTGTGGTTGATTTCCAACCTCCATGTCGCTTAAGTGAGGTGATATCTTCGCCAGCGTCTATTAGGATTGTTGCTGATGATCTCCTGAAGCAATGACCAGTGTATAGTTCAGGTTTGGAAGTTTCAAGTATTCAGCTATTCGTTTTCGCGTATAACCAATTTTATTAATACCAACTCTTTGTATTGAGCATTTTCCTTTTGATAATTTAGAAAAGATTATCTTGTCCAACGTGTCCGGACGGAGCTCCTGTACTTCTTATAAATATCATAAAACAGCTGTTATAGTGAATTTTCTTGGAACTTTGGTTTTGTATTTGGTATTTGTACAAGAATTGCTGTGGAACCCAAAATCTCTACAATCTGTTGTTTTCATTTTGTAAAGTTCATCCCTTCTAGAAGCACCCATAATCCCCATGATTAAAGGACCTGAAAAAATAAAATAATAACCTATTAAATAAAAATGAAAAAATGCACTGCGTGGGCTCGAACCTTCAACTTCTAGTAGAAGTGATAATTGCGCTAGCGTTGTACCGCTGAGCTACTTTGCTTAATGTCTATAACGTGCAGATGATATAAGTAATAAAGTATTGATTGTGATTTTTTTCAATCTAAGCCAATTCACTCAAAAAAATAATAACTTACCTTATCAAGTAAATGTATTGTCATCAGGAGCGCTTTTTATAAACTTATCGATTTCATCAGTGGAGAAGATTTTCGATTTCTTCGGCCTGTATCCGTTTGATTTTCTCTTTAGGAATGCTCTGAGTTTTGAATAGTTGCCAATGTCTACAGTTCAGTTTGAATTGACAGATGTCTTCAGTATTCCTTGCTTTCCATGGGAGACGTGATTTAATGACCAACAATAACACAATGACTTCATTGTGTTATCAGATAAGGAAATGAAATTGAAAACATACAATGTACTTCATTGTTTAGTCAAAAACAGTTTGAAAAAGGCAGTTTAGTATTATAGCCGTAGAAAAAGTATATAATGCAACTCGCACAAAATAGCAATTTTGTTATCGTCTAAACTCTCACACTCATTTGAAAAGAGCCTCATTATACTAATAGATGCATATGGATGAACAGAGAAAAAAGTTTTTTTCATACCACGACATTGAATACTTTTGTTAAACCAGTAAAAATCAATTCATACGGGAAAAGCTAATGGCATTGCCTCACGTACATCAAAAGCTCAGAAAACAGAAAATCCCTAATAGAATTTCAAAAACACCAACAAAGCAAAAGCCCAAAAGAAATTTCCCCCATTAAAATGAAATTTCCAAAATTACGTGTCATGTTGAACGGGCCGTAAAAAAGATATTAAAAACTTGGAAAAGTAATCATAATAGCGGTATATTAGAGAAGGGCGCGGGAAACGGCTACGAGGGTCGGAAAGTGTAGCGAGTTTGTTAAAACTGTTAACGAATCTTAAAATCCTTTAAAAGTGGTTCTAACTTTATAAGGTCTCGAGATTCGATAGAGTGCGCGGTCGCTATAAAATTAAGCTTCACACAGCATCCAGGCGTTCATTACTTCGCCGCATAACCGTAAAAAAACGCCTCATCCCCAGAAACAGAGTTGGTCTTCAGGATATTTATGTATTATATTTACTAAGATATTGGTGAAAATTCAAAAAGCTTTATTTTCGGTCTCGTATTTTCCTCAAGTTATTTATACCGGGGAACTTCAATAGAAGATACCATATTTAGTTCATGGTGTGAATTTTCATAGCGAAAGATGATATTATCAGTCGATGAAAACATTGATACCTATTTCTTGATTTGAATTTTAAGAAGTGATTGTTATAAACCAAAATGTCGAAGACATACTCAAGATCAGAGATCGATAACTTTCTGTAGGAGACCTGTGATGAAGTGAATAGAAATAACTCCAAATCAACATGGAGAAATCTTGATGAATGGGGAGTTATAGTATATCCATTCACAGATGAATAAATCCATCTTTAGCTCAAAATATAGGTTTTGTTCAGAATCGTACATATTATAATGTTGAATTATGAAGGAGAACGGACAAATAAATAGATATGATTCCCCATATAAAGTATATAATAGACCAAATTTAGTGAAAATTATTCCCGCGTGGAAAACAGTCATTAACATCGCAGACCGATTATAGCATAAATTACCGTTAACCACTACAGATTATACTTCATCGGGTTTGGGGTATAGATAATATAATCTATTAGTAGAACACTGGTGTGATGTGTGTCTGGACAGAGGCAGCGATGTATGGTGAATAACTGCAAAAAAAATGTTTGTGCAGTAGTCGAAGTTTCATCCATATTAAATTTCTGGCTCAAGCAAATCTGCTTTAAATTTATAAAACAATCAATGAAAGTGTTAAATACTAATAATTCATTACTTAATGGGCCACATAGGTTCAAATAGCAGGTATATTATATATCAAAAAGAAAGCTTGTGAACTAGACCTTCTAGAAAGTTTGGAGATGAATATTGAACAAAAAGTCAGAATACATTCTCAGATTATATATATATATATATATATATATATATATATATATATATATATATATATAATTATCATTTGTTGAATTTGTTTCACCAAAAGTTAAACAGTAGAAGTAAATTTCTTTTGCTTGCTATTTTGATGTGATTTTCGAATGATATCTAGTACGAAAAGGAAAACATTCTCAATTGGATATTGATAAAAAGATTTTTCTGTGAATTGAAAAATCCACGATAAAAATGAAGGTATTTTTTGTGAATGTCTAACAGAAAACAACTACTTCCCCGGCTAAAGCCACGCTGGACATTGAACTACATCTGATAGATATTCTGAAAAGACCCTAACTCAGAAGAATATCTATCAGATGTAGTTCAATGTCCAGCGTGGCTTTAGCCGGGGAAGTAGTTGTTTTCTGTTAGACATTCACAAAAAATAACTTCATTTTCATCGTGGTTTTTTCAATTCACAGAAAAATCTTTTTATCAATGTCCAATTGAGAATGTTTCCCTTTTCAACATGAATACCCCACAAGAGGTTATCTTGACGATGCAAGATAGTGACTACAGTTTATCTTTCTGTCGCAGATGATTCCACATCCGATTTTATGAACATCCTGTTCATATTTTCAACAAATCAACGATATCTAGTACATTTTCAAAGATGTAACGAAAGTTCGGAAAACTCTTTTTCAATATTCACAAATGATAATTGTGACCAAGAAGAAAAAATGGCACATTGATGGAGTGGAAAAACCTAGTTTTCTTTACGCGAAGAAGTAACTGCGGAGTGTTTATCGAAGCCATTCTTTAATTAATCAGAACTTATTCCAAATCAGTGATTTGCATGAACATAAGTAACAACTAGTGCAAAAATAAAAATATAATATTCTCATATTTGATCCTGAGAAAAATTAGTCCAATCAATTCCCATAGACTTGAGAAAAATTCTTTCTATAATTCGATTTTTTGTAACAAATGAAATTTTTATTCAGAAAGAGGTTTCTCAGATGTGGTTGGGTGACTACCTACCAGGGAAGGTGCGCGTTAAAAAATGCATCGAATAACTGTAGCGTGAAAGCATTTCAGCAGCTGCATACGTCATATCAATGAGCACGAGATATGACGATAGATATGCCGTCCTTCGGAGGGGACGTTGAGATGGCGATCCCTAATTCATGGATGTTGAGCTCGCTTGAGAACCCTACCTCTGAAATAACAGAGGATTCGGCAAAATTTCCGTTTGAGGGAAGTATGCTCACCGCCGTCGGTATTGAGCCTAGTCGCAGAATCAGGTCGACGTTAAATAAATGATAAAAAAAAGAAAATGTTTAAATTCTTTATCATTGGGAAAGTTACTTTAATTTATTTCTATTGTATGTTAACGTAAGAGAATTGGAATGAGTCAGTTAAACATTCATTTAGTCCTAATAAGATATCTACTCCTAACACTTAGATTTCAAGACTATTCGATGGAAATCAATAATTGAGCTTAATAACCTACCTGTAACTATTGAACATTGTGATAATTCAAATCAATTCAGAAGGCTTTTGAGCAAAATTGATAACTTAATTTTAGCGTGTTTATCATCTTTTATTTTTATAATTCCATACCTAATTCAAATTGAATTTGATTATGTTTAGTTTTCCTTTATATAATAATGTTTGTAACAAAACCTGATTGTCAACTTTCCTCATTTATATGCAACATTGATGATGAATAATTGCATTATTATCATCCGGCAGAACACTGAATAAAAAGTGAATCTCGTAATTATTATTTTTTATTATACACTCCCCTGATACTTTTTATATCCTAAAATTCTTAGTAATAACATCTGCCGGTACCAAGCCTGGAAAAAAAATAAGAATTTTATGAGAAATCAAAACAACCAGACTGGTAGAAAATCAGTTCAATTATGATTTTTCCGGAACATTCGACTGACTTCGATAAAACATATTTGAACAAAAATAGACAAAGTTGCATTTGAGGTAAACGAATGAATCTCCATCTATGGTCGGCATTTTCAATCAAAGCGCGAATCCTATTATGTTTTATCAGGGGTGGATGATGAACCACATCCTCTTCAACTGAAAATGGATAAACTATACTACTAAGTCGAGATTAAAAAATAATAATCAACATGTTGATTCATGCCATCTCGAAGAAATAAAAGATTCTTCATTAAACTTGGTAGGAGATTCTAAGATTGATAAAGATACGTTGTCATTTTATAATAATAACAAATTGAACAAGAAAACTGATGTTCCTTTCGCAGAAAAAGAACGTGAAGATATCCTAACGGACATTCGCCACATCGAATCGAATGCCTTGGGCGTGATAACATAAATATCAGAATGATTTCGTTATTCATACCACACCATATCGAAAAAGTCCAACATTTATTCAATGATTCTTTGAACGAAGACGTTTTTCGTGATGGATGACAAATGTTATACCTATTGCGCCTGATAAGTATCTTGCCCTCTTTATCGAAAGAGTTTGAGAAAGATGTTTCTCGTCAAATAAAATCATTTCTAGATGAAAATGAAATACTTCCAGATGTGCAACAGAGACTGCCTCACTTGAAGTGATTGATGATATCAAGAAGGCTAAAGACAATTCAGAAGTTTCTCTCTTAGTTATGCTCGATCAAAGCATTTGTTTCAGTTAATTTGGAATTACTCAAAAGTGAAGTGAAGTGGGTGGCTAGGCTATCTTACAGATCGGGATGAGTAAAAATCTATCAAGATTTTTTATATTCGATCCGATTAAATACAAAATTGTATAACTCGTATTAACGAAGATTGATATAGTACGTTAGGTTACTCTGCATTATTCTATTATTTATTTTTTCTACATTCATGCAAAAAACAAAACTTTATTAAACAATATTTAATGAAAAAACTGGTTCTTTATTGCACTAGTCACTGTCATGCTACTACAGCGTTTTGTGATCATGGCAAACATAAACGTTCAAATCGACGGAATGACTAGAAAATGCAATTTATCAGAAATAAAGTTTTAGTTAAATTGTTTCTAACATAGGTATCAGTTCCTAACTTTCTCAATGCAAATCGATACTTCCAATTGATTATCGAATATTTTGTTATCAAATTACGTTTTTAATTTTCCCACACTTAGTGCCACCTAACTAAAACATTTTTTGATTTTTAAAGTGTTTATTGCACTCGACGTATTGTCCAACTCGGCCTGACGGCCTCGTCGGAAAATTTCACGTCGAGTACAAAAAACACTGACTTTTTGCACTTGTTGCATAAATAACTATAAGATTCATTACATTATCTGTATCTGTAATGATTGTGAGTGTTCGTAAATTAAATTTATCTAGTTCAATGAATTACTTACTAAGATGTGATTTTTTATGCATAATAAACGTCATTATTACTATTAATATTAGGGAAAAGAGAAATCTGTTATGAATCCAAGAGAGCCCACCATCCGCCAACAGCTGTTTCATGGTTTCCCAATCATCAGGACGGCTTCTGTGGTCTCTTTCAAATTCGTATCAAATATCTCGTAGTGCTAATACCTACCGACAAGTACAAAAATGTGGAAAGCATCAAATTATAGATAGTGATACCTATAATCTGTGTGTTGAAGCTTAGACCTGTTATCGTGGAATTTTAATGACACGTAATTTCGTGCACATTAATAGGTCACCAACAATGTCAGCATAGGCCAATCCACGACACCAATAGTCGTGCTCCTAGTGCGATCTGAGTAACGCAAAACAAATAACGAGAATAAGAGAAATTCGTTACGAATCCAAGAGAGCCCACCATCCGCCAACAGCTGTTTCATGGTTTCCCAATCATCAGGTCGGCTTTTGTGGTCTCTTTCAAATTCGTATCAAATATCTCGTAGTGCTAATACCGACCAACAAGTACAAAAATGTGAAAAGCATCAAATTATAGATAGTGACCTAAAATCTGTGTGTTGAGAAGCACGACTATTGGTGTCGTGGATTGGTCTATGCTGACATTGTTGTTGACCTATTAATGTCATTAAAATTCCACGATAACAGGTCTAAGCTTCAACAAACAGATTATAGGTGTCACTATCTATAATTTGATGTTTTATATATATATATATATATATATATATAGGTGAAGGTGTGAAGGTTAGACGACTGTCTAAGTTGAAGAAGAATCCTTTTTAAATTCGGGTATGCAGTCAACAAGAGTATGAAAATTAAAGTGAACTCTTTTTTCTATTCAAGCTTTCGAGTCATTTATTGTCTCTCTATCAGGAACTCTACAATGAATTGAAATTGAACATTATTAGATTTGAAAACCAAATAGGCATGTGTGTACTTACGAAAGTGAGGTTAAACCCTTTCACTTGCATCAATTTATAAAATAACATGTCACAACAGACAACACTCTTGGTATAAAGAAAGATCTTTGGACCTTTGGCTGGTTGACTACTCCGTACTGATGAGGGCCAAGAAGCCTGAAACCGGTATGCGGATTGTTAGGTGAACACGACATAAATTGAACATAATCGAGCTTATCAGAAAGAAACATTTGCATTCAATGTCCATTGATATTATATGGAAGTATGCATGGATTTTCAGGTGAATATCATTCAACGTTCTGCGTGGTATTTGCCAGGGAAGTAGTTGTTTTTCACCTGAGATCTACCATTTTCTGGTTCAATTTTATATTGAATCCTTTATGTGAAGAAAACCGTTCAATTCGATTTTTCTATTCATTCCACTTCACATGGCACTTATCTTTCACTATATGCTAGACGGGCTTGCCACTCCTACTGAGGAGGAATTTTTTATTTAGGAACCTATCGAGGTGGGAGATTTTCGGAGTGTTTCTTTCTGTCACTAGGTACCGCCAGTTAAAGTTTATCTTTTCCGGCGTACCTATAGGTGTTACAAGATCGATGATGGTTTGTTTGCGTTGTGTCTCACTTCAGCCAGAGTTCTTTGGACCTTTGGCTGGTTGACTACTCCGTACTGATGAGGGCCAAGAAGCCTGAAACCGGTATGCGGATTGTTAGGTGAACACGACATAAATTGAACATAATCGAGCTTATCAGAAAGAAACATTTGCATTCAATGTCCATTGATATTATATGGAAGTATGCATGGATTTTCAGGTGAATATCATCCAACGTTCTGCGTGGTATTTGCCAGGAAAGTAGTTGTTTTTCACCTGAGATCTACCATTTTCTGGTTCAATTTCATATTGAATCCTTTATGTGAAGAAAACCGTTTAATTCGATATTTCTACTCTTGGTATAGTCATATATAGTCAAAACTTTGATCAAAATTGATCATGATTACTTAAACATAAGAGTGAAAACATTTTAAAATTCCAAATGGGCTCTTATGGAGGTCATGTTGGATTCAAGAAGAAGTGGTGACAGATGACTGACAATTGAAGTGTAAATGAAGTTGACAATTGACAAGTATGAAAAATAGATATTAGACTTGTTGCCAACATACAATGAGTTGAAAAATAATAACACCAACCCCTCAAGGGTACCAACTTAATGTTAATTAAAACGACTTTGGTATGTTTCATAAGGAGAATGACATACAAAATATGAGTTTTTTTAGAAAACATGAATCTAATTTAAAAAAGAGAACTTTTCTCGAAATGACACATATTTTCAAAGAACCTAATTCACTGAATTCGAGAACGGACATTGATAATCTCAGTATGATCTATTCATATTTACTCAGTCATTCTCCTTATGAGACATACATACCAAAATCGTTTCAATTAACATTAAGTTGGTACCCTCGAGGGGTTGGTGTTAACAAGTCTAATATCTATTTTACATACTTGTCAATTGTCAACTTCATTTACACTTCAATTGTCAGTCATCTGTCACCACTTCTTCTTGAATCCAACATGACCTCCATAAGAGCCCATTGGGAATTTTAAAATGTTTTCACACTTATGTTTAAGTAATCATGATCAATTTTGATCAAAGTTTCAACTATATATGACTATACCAAGAGTGTTGTCTGTTGTGACATGTTATTTAATAAATTGCTGCAAGTGGAAGGGTTTAACCTCACTTTCGTAAGTACACACATGCCTATTTGGTTTTCAAATCTAATAATGTTCAATTTTGATTCATTGTAGAGTTCCTGATGAAGAGACAATAAATGACTCGAAAGCTTGAATAGAAAAAAGGGTTCACTTTAATTTCCATACCCTTGTTGACTGCATACCCGAATTTAAAAAGGATTCTTCCATATATATATATATATATATATATTTATATTTATATTATATATATATATATATATATTTATATATATATATATATATACATAGATATATATATATATATATATATATATATATATATATATTGATGAATGTATTTTACTGAAGAATAAATCAATGAGTGTAGAGTTTTCAAAAGCTGTTGAATTTTAATTTTTAAAGAGGAGATCTACAGTGCGATCATAAAGTATGGAAACGCTCCATTATCGCACGGGTTGATTATTTTCGGAGGTAAAGCTGGGACAGGTCGATTTTTCATTTCAATTATCTAATTTTTTTTTATATATTTTTACATCCACTATTTTACAAGATATGAGGACATCGATATTTTTTTAATTGAAAGGCTATATTTTCATATGAAAAATTAAAAGCCCACACTTTTCTGATTTCAACCATACCACATATGTCATAAGTTACAGTTACAGTATAAAGAAAACAGGTGGTCATATTTCGTAATTTTCATTTTATTATTTGATTTGCAAAGAAAATATTAAAAGTAGTCAGTACCTAGTGGAAATAAACCAATTACATATTCACTATAAATGCTCGAAGTGATCTTCTTGGGTTAGGTGACAATATCTGATGAATTCTTGGGTTACGTTTGACAACATCGACAATACAATTCGTTGAAATTGTAACGAAGCATTTTTTTAGAGCTCCGTTACTAAGCACGGCTAAAGTATATTCAACCTAACTTTGGTACGTCCCTGCCTATTTGGGGTTTCTATTAATTCTGGTCTGGCAAAATATTTCATTCCCTGTTAGAAAGTGAGGTATATACCCAAAGCTACTGGAATTCACGTCAACATCATGCATAAAACATAACAGAGTTTTTCTCTAGATTTGATAAAAAGGGTGAAAAGCTCCGGTGATAGTTTTTGTAAAAGACGAGAAAGAAATGAAGATCGGGATGGGAAAAACCAAATCATTTTTTGTATCAGGAACGAAATAATCCCTCAGATTTCCGGTCCAGTTTCAGTTCATCAGACAAAAAACCGCGCCTTTCTTACTGGGCTTTTTTGTCTAGTTTGGTCATACATTCGAGATCTATAAAAAGGCACATGAAGCTCTCATCGGGGCTTGTTCCAGTTCTCCCGTAAGACTTGTTCCTTGTTACTTGAATCCAGTGGTGATACGAAGTCCGTTTATCAGTAAAAGTGAATAGTGTGAAAAGTAGATTCGAGTTCCAGTGGAGTTGAGGTATCCGTAAGTGGAAATAGTAAATAAGTTGTATTTGAGCTGGGTTTCTCCGTGTGCTGAAGCACTTGAAGTTTAGTATTTCTACATTGAATATTATTCGATTTGATTCAATTACTTTTCCGGGCGTTTACATATCATTATATATATTATTATTATTTCATTTAATTAATTATCTGTCGTGGCATTTACAGTTTATTTCTGCCAAAGTATTCTTTATTTGAGTTAATTCGTTGCCTGAGAAGTTAAATATATTTTCTGCATTATTATAATTTCTTTTATTCGAGCATTTGCCGAAACGTTTAAGTTGGTCAGAAGACTACAGAGTGAAATTTGATTTTTTTTTTGTGGGTGGTTCAATCGAATTTTTTGTGAAACCGATTGAGTGTTTAATTTAGGGTAGTATTGGCATTTTAGTCAATTGTTGGTTATTTTGAAGGGTAAACATATATGATTTATATGCCAAATTGAACAGTATAAAGTAGACCATTTTATTTTGTGGCCCGCGGAAAACAATTTTCACATAAGCTCTGGCAGGTGTTTTCTTTTTCTTGTCAAGGGAAATCTTACATAAATAGTTCTTTTATTTGCCCGTTATTAAAATTATTGAGTTATGTTTTCAGTTATTTGAGTTCAGGGAAAACGCCGAATGCAAACAACTGACGCGAATATTTACATCACTTAAATCAGTGAATTTAAATTTTCTATTGTCTTAAGTTCGGGAAAAACACCGAATTTAAGCAATTGACGTATAAACCAATTACATAACAATAATTATTGGTCCCCGTTGTCCCGATTCAGGCACTAACCAAATTGGAACATCGGCCGCGATAAAGGCGTTGAAAAGTTTATATGTCCCTGAAAATACATGCCGAGCAAAACAAAATTCACGAATTTCAAAATTTATAGTTATATTCAGGAGGAATAATTCATAATAGCGACTTGAGAAGGTGATTTGGGTAAATAAACGATTTTGATTACATTGTGGGGAAATAAGGGATTTTATAACACGAAAATACTGTGAGGCTTTGTCGTCTGTATCCACGCCCATTTGTTAATATTGTCTAAGCTCAGGAAATCACCGAGCATAAACAATAGGAAAACAAAGGCAAAAATATAATTCTTGTTGACGAGAAAAGTGGTAGAAGAAAAGGGCTATTTTAAGGAACAGAGGAAAAAAATATCACAGCCGGGAATATTACCAACGTGAAGCTTAGGTAATATACAAGTGACACGTGGTATTCAATTTTTGTATTAGGGTTAACAAGGGGAAATCGGGATGTTATAAGCCGCTTGCTTATAAACTTGAAAAATTACTTTCTGAGTCAGTCAGATAACCGTGTTTAGGAAGAAACAATTTTTCTTAGCTCTCAAGAGTAGTTCATTTTATTCCCTAAATTGCCAGAAAACTACTGTTCATTTGGCCAGTTATATTTACCGTGAAGGTAAATATCATTTCGATACTATTTGATAAATAGGATTATATATATATATATATGTATGTATATATGTGTATATATTTGTATATATATCGGTATATGTATTACCCCCTTTAAATGTGCCAGACCGTTTTCTTTTGAACAAAAGTATTTGTATTACGAAAATTGTTGTGCCAGATCTTGTTGAATATACCAGTTAATTTAATACCTATTACACACTGTGTTTACATTGAAAAAAAACCCTTTCTATTTCCTATAAAGTATTGAAGTTACGCAACAGACGTATTTAGTCAAGTTGCAGAAAAAGAAATTGGTAAAGAAAAAACAAACAAAGACATTTCTGTCTGTCTGTCTATTTGGGGAGACATAAAAGCAATCGGCGTTCAGTATCCAAAATTTGTAATTAAAGCCTACAGTATTTTGTAAAGATTCAGAAAGTGTCAATATACCAGACCCCTGGACGTTCCGTATCTCCATCTGTAGCTACCCTAGTGCGTGGAGAAAACCACTATAAAATCTGGCGCCCGAGATTTGAAATAGAGAAAGGAAAGTATTTCCTGCCTAAAATTCTGGCGTCATAAGTAACGTGATTTTCTAGGAGTTTAAGGGTTATTAAAACAGACCCTAGCGAAACACGTCACAAAATGCAGCTCGAATTCTCTCTTTGTGGTCTTTCGAATTGGTGGTTCGGTTCATGAATACTTCACTTTTCAAGTAACCCCAGACAAAAAATCCATAGGAGATGAATCTGGGGACCTAGCAGGCCATTCAGTGTGACCGCATCGTCCACACCAGCGATTGGGAAAGGTTTCATTCAGAAAATCTATAACCACTAGAGCATAATGTGGACCAAATAGTAGAATCTATTTGACCAAGATGATCAAAGTCTGAAAATGTTGCAGTTGAATATGGACCTAGATCAGTTTGCTACATTTCTAAATACTTTTCACTCGTCACAGTACCGTCAAAAATATGTGGTCTTCAATGGTATTCCTAAGAATCCCAGCCCACATAGTAACTTTTGGAGGGTATTGGGTATAAGCTTCCATCGTCCGATTCTGTTGCCAGTAACGACAAATTTGCGTATTCACAGTACCGTTCATACAAAAAACTGATTCGTCAGAAAATAAGACATCAAACTCAAAACCATTATTTTGATTATACACTTCTTGCATATTTTTACAAAACTTCATGCGTCTATCGAAGTCGTCTTCATTAAGTTCATGTATGAATTAATCTCTATATGGATGTAATTTTGCGACAGACCTCATTGTTGCCAGATAAAGTTGTAATTGAATTGAATTGTAGTTGTAATTGACTTTATTCAATTCCAAGTAATACATTTAATTGATATCGGGAGGTCTATGCCACTCTTAGGCTCATTCTCAACATTGCCAATATTATATTAATGCAATATTTTGCTTAATGTCGATTTGCTTATTGGTTCTCGATCAGGATATTTTTTTTCATTGAAGCTGTCGCATACTTGCGCCATACTTCTTTTACCATCATCAAAACTTCTATTCGCTGTTTTACTGACAGTTCCTATATCGTTATTTCAAATTATTTCTTTCAAGGTAATATTTGTCAGGAAGATATTGAAGACTTATGAATCGATGTGCTTCACAACAAATCAATTTAATAATGACATATGCAATTGTAATTAAAGTCTGGTAGCTAAGGGCTTGAAGATGTCTTCATAGCCTACTTGAGGTTTGGAAATATACTCGAAAACTAACTACCGAGTAATTTTCAAGTATTCATTGCAAAATGAATGATGAAATAAGTATTAAGGAATATGAGCACCTGTTTCCTTTATACTCAGTATACTGTCACTTAAAATGTTTCATATGACGTATGTGGTTTGGTTGAATACTGGCTCTTAATTGTTGATATAAAAATATACCCTATCTTTTTGAGAACATTATCGCTGACGTCATATCTTGTAAGTAAGTGGGGGTAAAAATATTTTTTTTGTTAGAAAAAAGTAGAAAACTAGCATAAAAAAGCGACCTGTCCGCGCTTCACCTCCAAAAATATTCAACTCGTCAGATAATCGAGCGTTTTCACACTGCATGAACACACTGTATATTTGATGTCTGCCTGTGAGAACTTCATTATTTATCACTTCGTTTTCCTTGAAGAATTGACTTCGATCAATGATTATCTCAACTGAAGGTTTATTTATACACGTATCGCCTGTCAGTTATACGAGTTATGAACATTTTGTTGTTCGTTTGCTATAATTTTGAATAAGAATCCCTTGGACTATCTTTTCTCATTTCATTCACAATCAGTTAGAAATTTCACAAGCAACCAAAATGGATGTTTAACAATCTAAAGATGATAGTATATCAACCTAGAATACTGGATCTATCAGAACTTCGCACAACCAGGATTTGTTGTACGTTGCTTTGCTATAATTTTGAATAAGAATCTCTTGGACTATTTTTTCACATTTCATTCACAATCAGTTAGAAATTTCACAAGCACCCAAAATGGATGTTTAACAATTTAAAGATGATAGTATCGATATCCAGTATTCTAGGTCGATACCTAGAATACTGGATCTATTAGAACTTCGCACAACCACTATCCTTTTTACTTTTATTATGTAAGAACATAACTTGGAGCAGAGCATGCTATGTTGTATCTTGAATAAAAATTTGCCAAGGTTTTTTTAGATGAGAGGGTAGACGTTGCTGACTAGTTGATAATAATAGTAGATTGAAAAGGGAAACATTCTCAATTACATATTGATAGATTTTAATAACATCCTGTTCATATTTTCAACAAATCAATAGTAGATTATATTGGAAATTCGCAGCAGTCAAAAGGAATTCTTGAAAGTTCGTCCAAGCCTTCGGGAAATTCAATTGCATCGTCAGGGTTACTACAAATTTATAAAAGTTGCATACGTCATGCTCTTTCTCGGGCTAAGGAGTCAGCCTCTGCGTTGCTCTCCTAGAACCCACGCAAGGGTAATTTTTTTTTGAGTGGCCAACTCCAAAGCCGGGATCCAACGGCACGTGGAGTGGCAATCCTGGATTGAGGGTTGAGTGTCAAGGTTGACGCAACTAATTGTGTCGGGCCGTTCCTACGGCATGTAGGATCGCGGTTTCAGACGTGGATATGTCCAAGCTCCTTTGAACCGTGTTCATTTACCGACAGGCGACGGGACTCACCGCGCCGACCGAAGATCGCCAAACCTGCCCTAGCCGACGGTGCGTTAACTGGCAAGTTTGGCGCTAGGAGTGCCACTCCACGCGCTGTTGGATCCCGGCTTTATGGAGATCTCAGGCAGTCCCAAACAAGTTTTGAATTTACTTGCATGGAACTTGGCTTGTCTGTTGGTGTCGATAACAATGATATTTTCCTCAAACTCTTGCCTTGATAGCTCTTCTGCGCGATGGTGTATTGCCACTATTTCTGTCTGGATTACAGTCGCATATTTACCCAAACTCAGTGGGATTCTGGGGCATATATTCCTGCTCCTGCATTTCCTTCGGTTTTTGAGCTGTCTGTATAGCAGGCAAATTCATCATTGATTGGAGGTCCTTCCTTCCATTACTCTGTGTCTGTTATGTCTGTTTTACTTTTTTCATTTTTATTGAAGAGTCTTTTGATTGTTTTAATATGGATTTTCATCAATTACTGTGACTGAGATTTCAAGTCTTTTACTTAATTATCAAACTAGGAAAAACCAGCGAAATTTTCAATATGTTATATATGAAAGGATAATTTTAATTCGTATTTATGGCTATATAATATAAAATTGCATAAAAGACCAACTATCGATATATGAACCTCGTAAACACATGATGTGTATGAAACGTTTCAACAGAACTCAAAATCGAATCATTTGAAACATTCTGAACGCACCATTCAGAAACATTCACAAGTGAATGTGTCTGAAATGATTCAAACGTACAGAGTGAAATGTTTCAAATGTATGAAACATTTCAACGAAAACCTAAATCGAATCATTTGAAACATTATGTACGCACGTTTCAGAAATATATCATAAACATCTAACATTTCACATTCACAAGTAAATGTGTCTGAAATGTTTCAAATGTACAGATTGAAATCTTTCAAATGTACAGTGCAACACCCCTTACTTTTGAACCCCAGATTTTAAATTATATGATTCAAATTTCAAGGTGAAATCACTTTGCCGATAGGCTGCTCAGATGGATACGGTTAGGCCGTGAGTAAGGTTCAATTAATGACTTTTCCTAGTTAATCAAATTTGTCCACTAGAAAAATTATACATTAATTAACTTGACTAGTTCAATAGTTGGGCGCCAGACTTGCTAAAGACAAAAGTCAAAGATAAATAAAATTAAATAAATGTTACCTAGCTTGTATGGGAAGGCAAATAAATATGCAATAAATCAACTTAACAAATTTATTCCAGTTGGAATTCTGAACAAGATAAAAATTTTTACAAATACTAGAAAAGTATTTAACTTCTTTATTTAACAAAATTCGAACATTTACACCTATGATTCCTCCAGTTGTTGGTCACGAATATACCTTCGGAGATCTTGAACGAGATAGAGGAAGGCTAGTTTCTTGAAGCTGGTCCCAGCGGTTCTAGGAGGAACTTGGTTTCAGCGGTTACGATTAAGATGGTCGTGGGTGGTTCTATAGTTGGTTTTAGACCCCCTTATCGGCGTGAATTGAGTTGATCTTCACGGACCAGTGCTGATATTGATGTGCTGTAAGACCTCCCAGGCTACTAGTCCTTCCGTCTCCGTAGATGGGTTCCCTCCGTGGTATATATCATGCGAAGAAGATGATAGGAATCAAAATATGTACAAAAAGGGGAGAACGAAGGATATCCTTTGAACCTCAAGTTTTATGTTTCAAATTTTAATCGAGAGTCAAAAGATAGATGCAAATGATAGCATACAATAAAAATCTCAGTCTATATAAAAGACTGGAAAGTTACAGTGAAAGAACAAAGATAATAAATAGCAATCCAATCTGCTATTCTGGAGTTAAATTTATAAGTTAATTTTAATAATTAAAAAAATTGAAAATGAACAAAATTTAAAACCAAACAAAACAAACCTCACCCAAAACGTGGTGTTCAAATTCAGTTAAATTTTGAAACAGGTAAGTTTTGATAAGGTGATTCTATGTACCAGAAGGGTAAAAAAATTCAATGCGGAAAGGTATTTCAAAAGAAATATATAAATTTCCTTGAAATTTTACCAGAGAAAAAATATAGTATTTTAAAGCAAAATACTATAAAATTGCCAGAGGAAAAATCTATTATTTTAAAGCAAAATATTTAAAAGTTGCCAGTACAAAGATATATTATTTTAAAGCAAGTGCCAAAGGAAAATATAGCGTTATAACCAAAATACTCTAGTAAGCTACAAAAAAATAGGGTTTCTGAACAACGATAATAGTCAGAGTAAAAGTATACTCTTCAGCCAAGATAAGAAGAGAGAGACACACGTCTTTCAGTGAGCACGACTCTCTTAGATAAAGATACAGTGAAAAAATTCTTTTATTGAGAATTTCCAAAGATAAACCGAAGAGGGAGACCACACGTCTTTCAGCGGGCACAACTCTCTTAGAAAAAGATAATGTTAAATAATTCTTTTAATTCAAGAATTTTTAAAGATAACTGAAGAGGGAGACCTCACGTCTTTCAGTGGGCACAACTCTCTTAGATAAAGATAATTTTGAAATAGGGCGGCAATTCCCTTTTCAAATCGATAAACAGGTAATTCAAAAATTAAATCGATAAACGGAAATCAACTTTACCTTGAGGCATATATTGAATCGAGTGTTCTGAGACCGTTAGGCCAGAGGTACAACCTCTCGATAAGCAATTCTTTCTCAAGAGAAAAGAAATTACTCTCATAAACATATAGTTATGAAATAAAGAAAATTGCTTACCAGAGAGCCGTCCTATTAGTCACTCCGAACAATCAAATACGCCCTTCGCTTCAATTGGAATCCTTGGAACAATCTACTGGTAGTATGAGGGGAGTAAGCTCTAGTCCATTCGAGATTACCAATTACTTGGTACCTAAAAAAGGCAAAAGCGTAGAACTGATTTCCAATGAAAAAAATCAGTTCCCAATATTCGGAACAGATGTTACGTTAGCCACAATATGTACTATGAATGATTTGTCAAAATGGCCGAAATATCTATCTTTAACCTTCAAAAATTACCATGCAGTATTTCCAAGAATTCTAATATTACAAGCATAAGAAAAAACAAGAGAATGCTAATCAGCTACAACATTAATTAAAAGATAAAGAGAATAATATTACTCTATTAAACTCCAGCAGTGAAACTCACTCAACATATAGATCGTACAAATCAAAGCCAACTCACCCCGTACACTGCCTATCTCGACGTTCAAATCAAGAAAGAGAACGATTATCCTTTCGGTTCGACGAAATCATAGTTCACCTGTTTTTCATTCTAGGATTCTTTTTATTATAAAAACACTTGGAAAAAACCAAACGCTCGACAAACCCGATCGACACGAAAATGAAATGTCACGGTCACACTGTCAAAATACCATTTTCTAGGGACAATAATGATCGCACATTCTTCACGACCTGAGCGCAGTGACTACTGACCCGTATTAACCGGAAAAGTTATGAGAAATTGGTTATGTATGAGGAAGTAACGAAAAATTCGTTACACACCACCACAACCCAGTGTAAAATTTGGAAACCTAGAAGTTTACAAATTTTTATCCTATACAACTGAAACCAGGTATTTAAAGTAAGCTGAAGGTACTACAAAATTAAAATTCGGAAACACTATAAATTCCCAGGCACACAAAAAAATTAAATAGGCATGCTATCAAATGAGTTTAAAACCCAACCCTAACTTTCAACAGCCCTGTATACTAAAAGGCGAAAGGTTGAAAAGTATACAAATCAAACAAAATATTTGTAAATTATAGCATTTACAAAGCTAAAGCTTCAACTCGTTGCACTCCTGGCAAACTAAATGAGTGAAGGAAAAGATACATTTGAGAAAATTCAAATGAGTAAATAGTAGCATTTACCAATCTAAAACTTCAGTTCTCTGTTTACACAACAGACTAAATGAACGAAGGGAAAAATGATTGCGATGAATAACAACATCCAGGCCCAGAAACTGTGTAACCGGAGTCCTCCCAAACAATCCAGCCAAAGTGTTCTCGTCGCTGCAAGGTATTAGGTGCTGCGCCGTTGAGGAACACTCATAACCACTCGTCCCCAGATTACTTGAAACAACCACCGATCCCACCGAATCAGGACAAGGAAGGCCCCATTCAGCACAAACCTGGTGAAACAAAATAATACCAATACGAAATATAACCAATTTTGGTTTTACCAGCTGTCACCTACAACTGGAGTAACTACAGCGTCACCAAACTAAAAATGAACTTATGGTTCACGATACAAAATACCAAAAAGGGACGGGAATGTTCCCGTTTCTGCCACTGCAAGCAAGTCTTCAGCCTAAGCAGACCAGTCGAGCTAAGGTCGGACACTAGTTGCATCCAGCCGTCACCTTTAAGACCTAAAGTCATGATCACCCGTAGACTCACGACTAACCAAATACAACCCCCCAATACCTTCCCTTCGAAAGATCCTGTAAAAAAATTCAACAGCCAGACCGAACTATGCACGCACCTAACAAAAGCGAGTCCCTTCAAAATTTTGAATTTGCGCTAATTTAACTATAAATTAGCCAAGGAAAACAGACAGATAAGATAAAGAAATAAGATAAACAGATAATAAAAAGATAAGATAAACAAGGTAAGATAAGATAAATAAGGTAAGATAGATAAGATAAGATCATATGAGAGATTCAAACTCAACCAACGAATGGAAATTAACACCCTAACTCGATATTACAGTAACCACGATATGTTGCCAAAATTGTGAAATATCAAAACTTATTACCTGAATAGAAGGTATTATCAAGAAATTTGATGTTTCACTGGAAAATTATTAAACAATCTGAAACGAAGTGAAATACATCACTTCCAGTTAAAGATATAAATGTTTAATACGGTAAGATACGAACCGATATTATTAGACAATCTTCAACGAAATGAAATACATCATCTCCAGTCAAAGATCCAACTGTCTAATACGGCAACGATACGAAACGATATTATTAGACAATCTCCAACGAAATGAAATACATCATCTCCAGTCAGAGATCCAATTGTCTAATGCGGAAGATACGAAAGAATTATTAGACATCTCAAACGAAATGAAATACATCATTTCCAGTTTAAGATCTGATTTTCTAATAAAGCCACGGGAAGATAAGAAACGAAAAGGAAATGACAAGTGAAATACATTGATGCAGTCTGTAACCAAATTTCATGAAAGACAAAGTAATTTTGTATAAATTCAAATTGAAAAACTACAAAAACAGCAAAATGATTCAAAATCAATCTCTCACATAAGGTGTTGACAAGGTTCTTTTGGAAGTACAGAGTTTCCATCAGGAATTACCAAAAGATAAACACTTCCTCAAAGTACAACCTTAGTCGACCCTTTTTGCTACGTTCTACATCAACATATACACTTTTTCCTCAAAAGTTGACTTTGACAACTGAATGATAAGTTACTGCAAATATTAGGAAAAATGCAAGGTAATAAGGTGTATAGATATCTCTCAAATAACCAAAGGATACTCAACTAAATAGTAGACGAGTACTAAACCGAAAAAGATATAGAAAAATTCTTAAGCCCCTCTCACAGAGCCCTAAGAATAGAAGTCTAAGTTGGAATGTGTCTTGTCAGTGGCCAGTATTGAGACTTTTACTCAACATCTGGTGAATGCCATGGTGAGAGCAGTCTTAGGCCCCTCTCACAGAGCCCTAAGAATATAAATCATAAGTTGAAAGATTTTCTTGTTAGTGGCCAGTTTTGAGACTTTTACTCAACATCTGGTAAATGCCATGGTGAGAGCATTCTAAGGCCCCTCTCACAGAGCCCTAAGAATAGATAAGATAAGAAAAAGAAAAGATAAAGAAGGAGTATGCCCTCTCACGAGAAGTTACGAGTTTATTTCAACGTGGTATAACTCGGACCCAGCACTAAAATATTCTTCATCAGATAAATTTGAATCGTTATCAACAAAAGCGGATTTGAGATCCTTAACATGCCAACGTCCTAAGTCTTTGCCATCCATGTCTTTAAGCTCATAAACCAAGTTAGAGATAACCTTAGAAACAATACAAGGTATAAATTTGGGAGCCAATTTTGCGGAATAGTTATTCGGAGCTGAAGAAAAAGTTACGTTTTTCTTCCAAAGTCTGTCACCGACATGAAATTTCAGCTCTCGTTTCTCAAGTTATAGTGACGAGCATTCCGAATATAAGCTTGATGTAACTTTTACGAACATCAACAAACAATTTTGAAGTTCTTGAATATCATCGATTCGCTGTGATTTATCAGTGATAGTAAGAATGTTATTTTCATTTTCTGAAATTTTGCCAAAAAAAATCTCCTGTAACAGGAATGTTTCACAAAATTTAAGAAAGCTGGAGAAAAATTCAGTAACCTCATGTTTTGCTAATCTGATGGCTTGAGCAACTTTAAAGATAGATGAATCCCATGTTTTATGATTATCATGAAATATAACAGCGAATGGATGTGACTATCACCTTATTAGCTCTTTCAGCAAAATTAACTTGAGGGTGATATTTGGCATTATACCAAATCTTTTGAACTCGATAATCTGTCATTAGCTTTTTAAATTCTTTGCTAACAAATTGGCTTCCATTGTCCACAATAAAATTTGAGGCACACCATAGATAAAAATACATTATTTTCAATGAATTTTACGATATTTTTTGAGATAGCTTTAGACATTGGATGAACTAAGACATATTTGGTAAACCAGTCTACGACAACCAAAAACATATTGGTTACCATTTTGGACCTAGGATAAGGACCTAACAAATCTGCCGAAACACATTGGAAAGGAAAATTTACATTTTGTAAGATCCCATATGACCCGCTCGAGGTAAATTCGAACTTTTACAAGCAGCACAAACAGGACATTTCGTAACATACCTATAGACATCTTTGCGAATTTTGGCCAGTAATATAATTCTAAGATACGAGAAAGGGTTTTGATATCCCTAAATGGGCAGCAGTTTCGTTATCATGATAAACTTGAAAATTTCTTGCCGATTGGCAGAAGGTACAACTATTTTCCAATCAGTTAGATTACTAACTAGATTGTGGTGAGAAAAGATATGTTTGTAGATAATACCGTTTTCGACACGGAATGAGGAATAAGCTTCTGGGTTTTTGATTTCTGGATCATGGAAGTATACCATGCATCCGGCTGAAAAGTAGAGACATCGATAACAGAAATTTCGGCAACCGAACGAGATAAGGCATCTGCCACTACATTTTAAGGAACCTTTCCGATGCTTAATAGTGAAGTTTCAAACTGAGAAAGTTTCACGGCCCATCTAGTCAAACGTCCAGAAGGGTTAGATAAGTTATGAAGATAGATAAGGGAGGCATGGTCAGTTTCAATCAGTGAACTTGGTTCCTTCGATATAGCTTCGGAACTTTTCTATACCAAAAATGACAGCAACAGCTCCTTTTCAGTAACTGTGTATTTACGCTGACAAGTAGTAAGAGTCTTACTTGCATAAGCTACAGGATGTTCGACACCGTCACATTCTTGGTATAAAAATAGCACCTACGCCAGTATCTGAGGGGCATCGCACTGAATCACAAAAGGCTTTGTGAAATCAGGACTAGCTAACACAGGAGCTGAAGTAAGACGAGATTTAATTTCTGAAAATGCTTCCTCCGCTTCTGGAGTCCAAGTTATGTTGACCTTTCTTTCGACCATGAAGAAGATCAGATATGGGTGAACAAATAGAAGAAAAAAATCTTTAATAAATCGACGATACCAACTGACGAGACCTATCAACCTCTTGATTTCAGTGGTATTTTTGGGAGTGGGATAGTTAACGATAGCAGAAACTTTCTCGGGATCTGTCCTTAAGCCTTGTTGGTCTACAACAAAACCTAGGTAAACAAGAGAGGGTCTGCAAAATTCACACTTATCCAAATTAACCGTGAGGTTAGCATGTTTAAGTCGCCGGAACACCTCCTTCAAGGTTTTGACATGAAGATCAAAACTAGGAGTGGCCACGATGATGTCATCAAGATAAACGAAACAAAATGGAGCCAAAGATGGTCCAATAACGATATCCATCAAACGTGCCATAAGTTTCGGACTATTGCTCAAACCAAAGGGAGAGACAGTGAACTCAAAGAGACCTCTACCATACACTGCAAAAGCGGTCTTGGGTCTAGACGACTCCTCTAAAGGAATTTGAAAGAAAGCCTTAGTCAAATCAATGGAGGTAAGATACCTAGCATCCCGTAATTTGTTCAAGATACTATCAATAAGAGGCATAGGATATGCATCATTGACTGTGACTGCATTAAGCTTCCGACCATCAAAACAAACCCGGAAATCTCCAGAACGTTTCGGAACCAACCATAGTGGGCTACACCAGGGAGATTGGGAAGGTTGAATGACCTTGAGCTTCAACATCTCATCAATTTCCCTTGTTCAAATGCTCTTGCATGGTAGGGGACAAAGGATATTGCCGTTGAACAATGGGCTTGGCATCACCAGTATCAATACGGTGTGTCAACAATTGAGTGAGACCGAGTTTATCAGTAGGAGCTATAGACTTGAAAAGGTCAGTGACTTCCTGAAGTTCAGTTTTCTGGGAACACGTAAGTTCAGAAAATGGCAGGATGGTATTAACGGTACAGATATTGGATTCGATAGAATACGATAAATTACTGAAGTCGGCTTGAATACGGAAGAGATGGAAAAAATCCATGCCCAAGATAAGACTATGAGTTACGGAAGGAACAATAAGAATTTTCAAATCCTTAGTAACACCATTTAGAGAAATAGGAGCCAAAATATAACCCAAAAAAATCTGAGGCTTACCATCAGCGGTAGTGACATGGGCAATCGATTCATATTTAATAGGAAGATTAAATTTTGCAGTAGACTAACCCTGCAGAACCCAAGATACATGAATTACTGCCGAGTGTCAGCAAGGGCAAGAATTTTCTGACCAAAAAATTCGACATTAAGATAGGGACGATTATCATTAATTTTTCTAATGAAAATAGGATTTATATTTACAGGAGATAAGAAATTTTTAACGGTACATAACCAATTTTGCCATTCCGAGGCAGAAGTTTTCACTGTTCCTGTTTGCTTTGCTTTTTTTGATATTTTTTGGATTGGGATTTGGCTGGTTGGTTTTCTGGACCTTCGGTAAACTGACTGGTGACAACGTCCAGGTTTTCGCCACCTTGTTTCCCGTTTTTTGAACAACAGTTACGACAATTTGATTTAACGGTATTTTTCAAACCACATCCATAACAAAATATGGACCTGGGTTTTCTACATTCACGATAAGTATGACCAGCCAAGTCACAATTCCAACATCGAGTGTTCGATAAGGCAGAGATATTTGAACCAGGAAAATTCTTCCTAAAATTCACGGGAGGGACGAGCAAGAAAACGAAGTACCTGCTCCACTATAGGGACTACTCAAATCAGGCTCTAATAAACCAGTACCACGACTAGGGGGTGGTTTATAGCGATCAGCCCATAAACGAGATTCTTCCAATCTTTTGCACAAATCAGAAAGTTCAGTGACAGTTTTTGGATCTTGTAAAGCCAAGGACGAAATGAAAAGGTAACAAATTTCTACGAATTTTGCGAACTCTAGTCTCTTCATCTGGTTTGTTAGATAAACGATTAAAAAGACCTTCCATAGAAGAAATAAATAAAGCTACTCTTTCAGTAGAACCTTGAGTTCTTGAATTAATTTCACGTTCTAAATCTTCTTCATAAAAATAAGGAAGGAAATCTTTTTTTAGTGCAATAACAATCTCATCCCAATTATGGAAATTATTTTTATTATTGACAAACCATGTCCAGGCAGAACCTTTAAACAAATCACAAGCCGAATGAAAAAGTTCGGTTTTGAAACACCTCGTGCTTCTCGCAATAATTCAACTTTTTCCAAAAATGAGTTAACTGATTCTTTCTGATTTGAACCCGTGAAAGAGATATTCCATTTATATGGAGCAACTGATCGATTATTCGAAAAAACATTAGCAGACACAGGAGGGCAAGATTGAGTAGGAGTCGAAGTACTTGGAGAAACTTTCAAATCAAAATCAGCTTCCAACTCCAACACCAGATACTGAATTTCTTTTCTAGCAATTTCTTCATCTTGATCATCAACAGAAAGTCTGGACAAACGATTCGACAAATGAGCTAATCGACTTGAAATTCGGTTAAACGTAGGATCTTCCTTAGATCCACCAAACTAGATATAACTTGTTTCAAATCAGCGATACTTGCTCTCAATTCAAGATCATCCACTGCATGTTCATATGGATTTGTAAAACTTGCACGAAAACTACGATTTGCATTTTCCTGACTTAAAAGTCCTCTTAAAATTTTTCGTTTAGCATCTACATCACCGGTAGGTTCTATTCCACGAATTTTTAGCTCATAAGTCAATTCATTTGTTTTCAAGTGATTAGAATTCATGTTGGACTTGGAAATCTGCTCAATTTATAATTCAACGATAATAGATAAAGCTGGTACTTATGGAATACTCAAAAATAGTAAGCGATACGATAGTAAAGATAACGTACAATATATAGGCAATACGATAGAGATATAGGCAATCTGGCGGTACGATATAGATAATACGGTACGATATAGGTAATACAATAGAGATATAGGCAATTTGGCTATACGATAAAAGGCAATTTGGCTATACGATAAAAGGCAATACGGTACGGTATAGGCAATTCAATAAGATATAGGCAACTCAATAACAATATAGACAGTAAGAATCACAAAATATCAAAGATAGATAATATATAAATATGAATAAATATATACCAAGTTCTTTTGGATCAGATTTGTAAATGTTCTTTCAACAAAAAAAAATTTATTATGTCTTCCACCAAGCTAGGACAAGATACGAAAAAGAGAAAAAGAACAGTCAAGTTTTTCGAGCCCCACGTTTGCGCGTCAATTGTGCAACACCCCTTACTTTTGAACCCCAGATTTTAAATTATATGATTCAAATTTCAAGGTGAAATCACTTTGCCGATAGGCTGCTCAGATGGATACGGTTAGGCCGTGAGTAAGGTTCAATTAATGACTTTTCCTAGTTAATCAAATTTGTCCACTAGAAAAATTATACATTAATTAACTTGACTAGTTCAATAGTTGGGCGCCAGACTTGCTAAAGACAAAAGTCAAAGATAAATAAAATTAAATAAATGTTACCTAGCTTGTATGGGAAGGCAAATAAATATGCAATAAATCAACTTAACAAATTTATTCCAGTTGGAATTCTGAACAAGATAAAAATTTTTACAAATACTAGAAAAGTATTTAACTTCTCTTAAAAAAAATGGAAAAATTACATAAAAAAGGAACCAGTAATTTTGACTCTGATCAAAATTCGAACATTTACACCTATGATTCCTCCAGTTGTTGGTCACGAATATACCTTCGGAGATCTTGAACGAGATAGAGGAAGGCTAGTTTCTTGAAGCTGGTCCCAGCGGTTCTAGGAGGAACTTGGTTTCAGCGGTTACGATTAAGATGGTCGTGGGTGGTTCTATAGTTGGTTTTAGACCCCCTTATCGGCGTGAATTGAGTTGATCTTCACGGACCAGTGCTGATATTGATGTGCTGTAAGACCTCCCAGGCTACTAGTCCACGCGAAAAGAAATCAAAAATACAAAAAGGTTTCGAGACAAAAGATAATGCAAATGTACAAAAAGGGGAGAACGAAGGATATCCTTTGAACCTCAAGTTTTATGTTTCAAATTTTAATCGAGAGTCAAAAGATAGATGCAAATGATAGCATACAATAAAAATCTCAGTCTATATAAAAGACTGGAAAGTTACAGTGAAAGAACAAAGATAATAAATAGCAATCCAATCTGCTATTCTGGAGTTAAATTTATAAGTTAATTTTAATAATTAAAAAAATTGAAAATGAACAAAATTTAAAACCAAACAAAACAAACCTCACCCAAAACGTGGTGTTCAAATTCAGTTAAATTTTGAAACAGGTAAGTTTTGATAAGGTGATTCTATGTACCAGAAGGGTAAAAAAATTCAATGCGGAAAGGTATTTCAAAAGAAATATATAAATTTCCTTGAAATTTTACCAGAGAAAAAATATAGTATTTTAAAGCAAAATACTATAAAATTGCCAGAGAAAAAATCTATTATTTTAAAGCAAAATATTTAAAAGTTGCCAGTACAAAGATATATTATTTTAAAGCAAGTGCCAAAGGAAAATATAGCGTTATAACCAAAATACTCTAGTAAGCTACAAAAAAATATAGGGTTTCTGAACAACGATAATAGTCAGAGTAAAAGTATACTCTTCAGCCAAGATAAGAAGAGAGAGACACACGTCTTTCAGTGAGCACGACTCTCTTAGATAAAGATACAGTGAAAAAATTCTTTTATTGAGAATTTCCAAAGATAAACCGAAGAGGGAGACCTCACGTCTTTCAGTGGGCACAACTCTCTTAGATAAAGATAATTTTGAAATAGGGCGGCAATTCCCTTTTCAAATCGATAAACAGGTAATTCTCAAAAATTAGAATGAATCTCCCTGCTCTTGGCGACAAGGTAGTAACTGAAGTGAATTGACTCTGCAACGATCAAAAATCAAATAAGCTACACTGGGAATTGAATGGAGTAATAGATATAAGAAATTTATTAAACGGAAATCAACTTTACGCTTGAGGCATATATTGAATCGAGTGTTCTGAGACCGTTAGGCCAGAGGTACAACTCTCTCGATAAGCAATTCTTTCTCAAGAGAAAAGAAAATTACTCTCATAAACATATAGTTATGAAATAAAGAAAATTGCTTACCAGAGAGCCGTCCTATTAGTCACTCCGAACAATCAAATACGCCCTTCGCTTCAATTGGAATCCTTGGAACAATCTACTGGTAGTATGAGGGGAGTAAGCTCTAGTCCATTCGAGATTACCAATTACTTGGTACCTAAAAAAGGCAAAAGCGTAGAACTGATTTCCAATGAAAAAAAATCAGTTCCCAATATTCGGAACAGATGTTACGTTAGCCACAATATGTACTATGAATGATTTGTCAAAATGGCCGAAATATCTATCTTTAACCTTCAAAAATTACCATGCAGTATTTCCAAGAATTCTAATATTACAAGCATAAGAAAAAACAAGAGAATGCTAATCAGCTACAACATTAATTAAAAGATAAAGAGAATAATATTACTCTATTAAACTCCAGCAGTGAAACTCACTCAACATATAGATCGTACAAATCAAAGCCAACTCACCCCGTACACCTGCCTATCTCGACGTTCAAATCAAGAAAGAGAACGATTATCCTTTCGGTTCGACGAAATCATAGTTCACCTGTTTTTTATTCTAGGATTCTTTTTTATTATAAAAACACTTGGAAAAAACCAAACGCTCGACAAACCCGATCGACACGAAAATGAAATGTCACGGTCACACTGTCAAAATACCATTTTCTAGGGACAATAATGATCGCACATTCTTCACGACCTGAGCGCAGTGACTACTGACCCGTATTAACCGGAAAAGTTATGAGAAATTGGTTATGTATAAGGAAGTAACGAAAAATTCGTTACAACAGATAAAACCTACCATAACCCTCAAGTTATGAATGATAAATGCAATTTACTCATTGTACGCGCATCCGCTGATGTTTTGCGGGCGACCGTCGATAATGATGATCACAGTGGTATTTGGTATCTGTTGTTATGCTATGGACCATCTCCAAATATTTCTTTGCCATCGTCGTCTGTTATACACTTTTTTAAGGAAGAGTCAAATGTGTAATAATTAAAATTACAATGAATTGCCAATATGAGGTACGTAAGTAAAACTATTCATTTTTGGCAACTCATTTTGAAGGTTAAGTTAGGGCGTCTTTTCTATTTTACTAGTTTTTTTGAGAGTTTTTCTTATCTGTCTGGTTCAAACATAATAACTCTCGAAAACAGATCTTGTCTATCGGATCCAAACGATTCAATCCTGAATTTCTGAAATAATCATTTACATTGGTGAATTGTTGATTTGGTGCATGCTGCCTGCATACACTTACTAATTGTCTTCAGCATTGTATCATAGAAAATACTGAATTCAATGGAAAACACAAATCAGAAGAACTGCAACTCTGGCATTTCAAATATTTTTTTATGTATAAAAACATTGCTTTTCAGTATGTACTGGTTATTATTACAATAAATATGGATAGGAAAAGAATATTTTCAATATAAAGAGACATTTGAGGAAAATTATAAGACTCTATTTTCTCCAATGACCTGATCGGAAGAGGCCTAATGAGAATGTTTTCCAACAAACTGTTCGGGGTATGAAAAAATAAATATCCCCTTAACAGTTTTATAGTTAGGTATATCAACTCTGAAAAGTGCATGGTTCTTCAATGAATACAATATATGGAGGCTTCCAAATGATCACATGGAAGTATTCATTTCAATGTTGCCTTTTTCCCATGACAAAAGATATGCATTTTTGCATCCCTAAAATGTTAAGTATATTTTGTGTATGCTCTAAAAGTATATATATATATATATATATATATATATATATATATAAGAAGTACATTGGCCAAACCAAAAGGAAATTGAAACACAGAATTACCTCCCATAAAAGCGATATTAGAAATTAAAAAAAAAACTTGTTCATTAGCTCATCACACCATGGCTTTGAACCATAACCCAGATTATGATAATGTGGATATATTGGAACATGAATCTAATGTAAAAAAGAGAACTTTTCTCGAAATGACACAAATTTTCAAAGAACCTAATTCAAGGAATTCGAGAACGGACATAATAATCTCAGCATAATCTATTCATATTTACTCAGTCGTTCTCCGTATGAGACAGACCACAATTCAATACATTAACATAATTGTGTCCCCTGGAATGGTGGGTATTGAATTTTTCACTTTGTCAATTTTTTCACTTTTTCTAAAAAACTCATATTTTCTCTGGCAGTCTCCTTATGAGACATACCAAAATCGTTTCAATTAACATAAATTGGTACCCCGTAATTGTTTGGTGATATTATTTTTCACCGCATTGTATGTTGGCAACAGGTCTCAGATCTATTTTTCATACTTGTCAATTGTCAACTTCATATACTTCAATAATCATTCATTTTTCATTGGTCACCACTGCCTCTTGAATCCAACATGACCTCCATAAGAGCCCATTTGGAATTTTAAAATGATTATACACTTATGTTTAAGTAATCTTGATCAATTTTGATCAAAGTTTTAACTATATATGACTTTACCAAGAGTGTTCTCTGTTGTGACATGGTATTTTATAAATTGCTGCAAGTGAAAGGGATTTTTAACCTCACTTTTGTAAGTACACATATGCCTATTTGGTTTTCAAATCTTATAATGTTCAATTTAATTCATTGTAGAGTTCCTGATGAAGAGACAATAAATGACTCGAAAGCTTGAATAGAAAAAAGAGTACACTTTTTTTCCATACCCCTGTTGACTGCATACCCGAATTTAAAAAGGATTCTTATATATATATATATATATATATATATATATATATATAATGGCTAGAATAAAAATAATTTGTTCAGACTTTGTTTTATTCATTTTCAGGAACAATGTCAATTAACATAATTATCACTGATGCAATAACGGATTCTGAAAACATTGAATCGCACAAATATTATAGTTCTCAGTGAGTGTTATTGTAACAAACAGGAAAAGCCAATGTCTATTTCAAAGACCAACTATTGCATTAGCATCATTTATGTAAATCGTGGCTTGACCTACTTACTTTTCATGAATTATGAGGAATGTTTCATGAGTGTTTATTCAATAACATATTATACAGTTATATAATATGTTCCTTATATGTTTTTTTGGGAACATTGCACGTGAAATATTCCAAAATGAATTTTTGAGCAGTTATTTTATGTGTTCCTTCTGAAATATTGCCTGTGAAATATTCAAATATGTTCCAGGAACCTTTTTATTAAAACGTTTTAGTGAAACTTTTCACACGTAGGTCATTTCTGGTGTCTGGTATGTTCCACAAATGTATCTAAGTCGAATGAAGAATCATTTTAAATGACAATTCAACTCATGTATAAGAAATCGCATATGCCACAGTGCAATTGTCAGTTTGACAGCGGCAAAAGTTAGCTGCAACTTTTACAGCGACAAATGCACTAGTGGTTTTTTCACTTATTCAATTGTTCATCAATTATCGCGGTGTTGGTTGCCAAAATAAATTAAGTTTGCATTGATATGTTTCTAAATTTCTTATTCATTAAATTGTCCGGCTGAATTACATTCGGGTAAATTTGTGTTGTTCAAATTCTAAACTGTTTCCTTTAGCAATTTGACTCGAAAACTGTCAACCTAAAAACGCTCCACCTTCGGTGTCGCGTTTTTAATAGTTGACAGTTTTTCTCGTCTAATTGCTAGGCAACAGTTTCTCATTAAACAACCCAAATCTAACCGATAAAATACAAACCTCTCGTGCAATTATAAGTGAGAAATTAGTTGTTTCAGAAATGTTTCAGACACATATTTTTGTTTACTGGGACGAAACCCCATGCTCAACCATGAGGATTTAATGAGTTAATTTTTCCCTTGTTTGTCAAAAACCTCCACAAGACTTTATACAACTTTGTAAATGCATTATTATTATTACATTAGACTTGTATTTTTGCGAGGCAAAATATAGCACATTTTTCGACGATTTCCCGTTGGATTAGGTAGAACGTTCCAAACGTGTACCGAAATTATTATATTGATCAAGGGAAACTTCTTCAACCCGGTGCTTCTTGTACAGACCGTCCCTGTGCTCCTCCTCCTCACCGATTCCATTATACTTTCCGCGGGCTGTTAATCTTGGAAAGTAAAACTTATGCAAACGAGGCCGCCGCGTGGTTTTACAAGGCACGTAATTTCGACTGGAGTCGGGGGCGGCCACGAAGACGTATATCGCTTGTTTTTACATCGCATCATCTGAGACGCCTGTCGCACACATACCCGCAAGTACAATACAAGATTTATCTCCTTTTCATAAAGGAGTATCCCGGATTCTTCCCGCGTACTGGAAACAGCCGAGGATTTGATTAATGGAAAGTTTACTGAAGATAAATTTATTATATTAACGGTTTCGATGGGGTGCATTGCGGATTTGAGTTTTCAACGGGAAAAGTTGTTTAGTACCTACTTGTGATTACTTGGCGATCGAATACAAAGCAGTCAAATGTGAGTGTAACTAGAGAGTTGTAAACCATTTTACCTACGGCCACTATAGAAAATAGGCAAAAACACACGACACACAGCCTCAGTAAATAGCTCATTACGCACGTTAAACAAATCGTACAGTTTTCGTAAACAAAACGCACAGTTTGAATATATTAAAATTCATACGTAGAAGTAAGCGGAACATTTGATAATTACGCAAGTAGGTCATGATCGCGCAATCGCAGTCATGGCAACTGTCAAAATCAAAATAATACAAACAAACTTGTTTGAAAGACAAATAAGTTCTAGTTGATAATTATAAGATACATACTGTTTAAAAAACAATACCTACATTTTCAATATGTCAAGTGATAGTGAGAACGAGAATTCAACTCCTCCCAACGTCATGGCAATGCCAGAAATGGCAACGAATGATTTACTGCCAAGTAAATCCCGCGAACGCAACGAGAATTGTTACAGTAAATTCATGGACTGGAGACTAAAAAATAAGGTGAATTATTTCTCCGAAAATGTTTTGGTAGCATATTTTCAACAACTATCGGAAAAAATGAAACCTAGCTCTCTATGGGCCTTTTACTCAATGCTTAGATCCACTGTTAACATGAAAAACAACATAAATATAGAAGCCTTTTCCAAGTTAATAGCGCCATTGAAAAGGAAATCGGATGGCTTCAGAAACACAAAATCAAAAATTTTGACTGCTAAAAATATTCAAGATTTCCTCGAAACGGCTCCTGACAATCAGTACTTGTTCAAGAAGGTAAAATATGTTCACTAATACTATTTTCCACACTTACAGTAATTTTAATTTTTAGACTGTTCTTATAATTGGCGTAAGTGGTGCATGCCGACTACAGGAACTGAGAGATATGAAAATTGAAGATATTGTGGACACAGGAAAATCCTTCATTATTAAAATTCCAAATACAAAAACCAAAATTCAACGTTGTTTTGTGATCTCTGACCATTTTTTTGTATATATAAATGGAAAATGCACATGACAACCCGTTGGGATAAACAAATTAGGAAGTATACCAAAAGAAAAGGGAAACATTCTCAATTGAATATTGATAGAAAGATTTTTCTGTGAATTGAAAAATCCACGATTAAAGTGAAGTTATTTTTTGTGAATGTCTAACAGAAAACAACTACTTCCCGGTAAAGCACGCTGACATTGAACTACATCTGATAGATATTCTGAAAGGCCTACTCAAAGAAAAATCTGAAATTGAAAATTTGCATTTTCATTCAGATAGTTATTTGATTTTCTATTCCAGTCTAATTAAGAACTCATAAAGATGAATGAGGCAAAGAAGAATGTTTTCCAAAGAGATACTCACCAGAAATCATTCGTAACATTGACGCAGAGAGACATCGCATTCACTAGGTCTTCAATACATTTTGTCGACGAAAATCTATTTCACGCTTCCACGATCATCAGAAAGACCGGAAGAAATGGGAAACACATTTTCAAGAAGCAATCTCACTTTGCAAAGATGGAAAAAGTTAGAATCATTTCTTTTGGAGAGACACTTTGAAATTAGTGTTTTCTGACATTAAAACCTGTCATGGGGTATGATAGATTGATTTGTTGAAAATATAAACAGGATGTTCATAAAATCAGATGTGGAATCATCTGCGACTGAAAGATAAACTTCAGTCACTATCTTCCATCGTCAAGATAACCTCTTGTGGGGTATTCATGTTGAAAAGGGAAACATTCTCAATTGAATATTGATAGAAAGATTTTTCTGTGAATTGAAAAATCCACGATTAAAATGTATCTTCTATCGTCAAGATAACCTCTTGTGGGGTATTCATGTTGAAAAAGGAAACATTCTCAATTGAATATTGATAGAAAGATTTTTCTGTGAATTGAAAAATCCACGATTAAAATGATGGAAGATAGTGACTAAAGTTTATCTTTCAGTCGCAGATGATTCCACATCTGATTTTATGAACATCCTGTTTATATTTTCAACAAATCAATCTATCATACCCCATGACAGGTTTTGATGTCAGAAAACACTAATTTCAAAGTGTCTCTCCAAAAGAAATGATTCTAACTTTTTCCATCTTTGCAAAGTGAGATTGCTTCTTGAAAATGTGTTTCCCATTTCTTCCGGTCTTCCTGATGATCGTGGAAGCGTGAAATAGATTTTCGTCGACAAAAAATGTATTGAAGACCTAGTGAATGCGATGTCTCTCCTGCGTCAATGTTACGAATGATTTCTGGTGAGTATCTCTTTGGAAAACATTCTTCTTTGCCTCATTCATCTTTATGAGTTCTTAATTAAGACTGGAATAGAAAATCAAATAACTATCTGAATGAAAGTGCAAATTTTCAATTTCAGATTTTTTCTTTGAGTTAGGCCTTTTCAGAATATCTATCGATGTAGTTCAATGTCCAGCGTGGCTTTAGCCGGGGAAGTAGTTGTTTTCTGTTAGACATTCACAAAAATAACTTCATTTTAATCGTGGATTTTCAATTCACAGAAAATCTTTCTATCAATATTCAATTGAGAATGTTTCCTTTTCAACATGAATACCCACAAGAGGTTATCTTGACGATGGAAGATAGTGACTAAAGTTTATCTTTCAGTCGCAGATGATTCCACATCTGATTTTATGAACATCCTGTTTATATTTTCATCAAATCAATCTATCATTCCCTCATGACAGTTTTAATGCTCAGAAAACACTAATTTCAAAGTGTCTCTCAAAAGAAATGATTCTAACTTTTTCCATCTTTGCAAAGTGAGATTGCTTCTTGAAAATGGTTTCCCATTTCTTTCCAGGTCTTCTGATGATCGTGGATCTGAAATAGATTTTCGTCGACAAAAAATGTATTGAAGACCTAGTGAATGCGATGTCTCTCCTAATGTACAATGTTACGAATGATTTCAGTGAGTAATCTTCTTTGGAAAACATTCTTCTTTGCTCATATCATCTTTATGAGTTCTTAATTAAGACTGAAATAGAAAATCAATAACTATCTAATAAATGAAAATTTTCAAATTTCAGATTTTTTCTTTGAGTTAGGCCTTTTCAGAATATCTATCAGATGTAGTTCAATGTCCAGCGTGGCTTTTAGCCGGGGAAGTAAGTTGTTTTCGTTAGACATTACAAAAAAAATAACTTCATTTTTAATTGATTTTTCAATTCACAGAAAAAATCTTTCTATCAATATTCAATTGAGAATGTTTCTTTTCAAATGAATACTCACAAGAGGTTATCTTGACGATGGAAGATAGTGACTAAAGTTTATCTTTCAGTCGCAGATGATTCCACATCTGATTTTATGAACATCCTGTTTATATTTTCATCAAATCAATCTATCATACCCCATGACAGGTTTTAATGTCAGAAAACACTAATTTCAAAGTGTCTCTCCAAAAGAAATGATTCTAACTTTTTCCATCTTTGCAAAGTGAGATTGCTTCTTGAAAATGTGTTTCCCATTTCTTCCGGTCTTCCTGATGATCGTGGAAGCGTGAAATAGATTTTCGTCGACAAAATGTATTGAAGACCTAGTGAATGCGATGTCTCTCCTGCGTCAATGTTACGAATGATTTCTGGTGAGTACTCTTTGGAAAACATTCTTCTTTGCCTCATTCATCTTTATGAGTTCTTAATTAAGACTGGAATAGAAAATCAAATAACTATCTGAATGAAAATGCAAATTTTCAATTTCAGATTTTTCTTTGAGTTAGGGCCTTTCAGAATATCTATCAGATGTAGTTCAATGTCCAGCGTGGCTTTAGCCGGGGAAGTAGTTGTTTTCTGTTAGACATTCACAAAAATAACTTCATTTTAATCGTGGATTTTTCAATTCACAGAAAAATCTTTCTATCAATATTCAATTGAGAATGTTTCCTTTTTCAACATGAATACCCCACAAGAGGTTATCTTGACGATGGAAGATAGTGACTAAAGTTTATCTTTCAGTCGCAGATGATTCCACATCTGATTTTATGAACATCCTGTTTATATTTTCAACAAATCAATATACCAAAAGATATTGCAAAATTTCTTCAACTAGAAAATCCTAATCGCTACACAAGACACTGTTTTCGCAGATCTTCTGCAACTATTTTAGTCGGTGCTGGCAGGGATCTATTCGATTTGAAGAGACATGGTGGTTGGCAATCGTCCTCAGTAGCAGAAGGATATGTTGACAATTCCTTGAAGGACAAAGAACTCATCTCATCGAGAGTATCCTCCACTATTTTACATAATAGTAATACAACCTCAACAGATGAAAATATTACATCGTCATATGATTCGACACATCGAAATACTTACTAATATATTTAATAATTGTATAGTAACCATAAATAATTATAAAGTTCGCAATGTTAATTGAACCAACGTAGTAGTAGATCATCAAAGTTGTGAAACAAGTATCCTCTATAATTTTGTAAAATCGTTCGAAATGAAATTGTTGAAAAATCAAAAGATGCAATAATATACAGGGTATCCCATTTGAAGAAATAAAGTATCCTGTCTTAACTAGTTTTTAGATATCTCTGTATACATGAAACGCCCAACAAAAAACGACGACTGAAATAAAAAATCGACGTGTTTAAGCATCATTCACAATACCTAAAAATAAAGAAAATATTAAAAGTGGTCCAGACTTTTTTGGCACATTGTATATGGCCGTAGGTGAAGTATAGTACGTGATGCGTATTGTAAAACAATTACGCACTCATGGAATTACGCACTCGCCGCTACGCGGCTTCGTGTAATTTTTCCATACGTGCGTGATATGCTTTTTACAACACTTGATACGTAACATACTATAAATGATTATTATGAGCAAAAAAAATATTATTCGATTGTTTCATAATAATAATTGAATTGTAACAATAATAGAGGCCACCAAAACAATATCATAAAACGTATCTAACTCTAATTTATTGTAACAACTTTCAAATGTTATAGGTAACAAGAAGGATTAAAGCAATCATGAAAACTTTTTAACAAGAAATTAAACCGACGGAATACGGAACTGAAAAGTAAAAAATAAAATAAACCTTCTTATCTCAATAACTAAGCTCCTAAACTAATGTAAGTAACTAATTTTGAGTGGGTGCCAAACAAAAAAGCAAATAAATTAGTTAAGGCGTTAAATAATGCATCGAGTTACGCGGTGACATTCTGATAATTTTTTTGAAGTAATTTAACGATCTTCGTTGATTGTTCGCTTGGCGCCGACTCAAAATTAGTTACTTACATTAGTTTAGGGGCTTAGTTATTGAGACTAAGAAGGTTCATTTAATTTTTTAATTTTCAGTTCCGTATTTCGTCGGTTTAATTTTTCTTAAAAAGTTTTTATTTTTCAAATTGGTATGTGGGGATTTTTGGGGTCGGAGATTATGATTTCATAATTCATAAATTCAAGATGGTGGTTCCAATATGGCAGACGAGTTTTGTGATTATGGTCCGATTTGATTCAAAATTGGTATGGGGTGTTTTTGGGGTCGGAGATTTTGAAGTTTTCAATTAAATTCATAAATTCAAGACAGCGGCCCCAAGATGGAGAACGGGTTTTCAGATTATGGTCATATCTCATTCAAAATTGGTATCTGGGGGTTTTTATGTTCGGAGATTATGAATTTTCTGTCAAAATCTATAAATTTGAGATGACGACTTCAGAATGACAGACGAGTTTTGTGATTATGGTCAGATTCTATTCAAAATTGGTGTGTGGGAGAATTTGGGGTCGAAATCATGATTTCTTTCAGCTCAAAACGTACAGGGGAGAGACCTTGTAATAACGATGCTCTATTAGAATCGAACAGATTGAGCGAACTAACTGAAAAGCAAAAAATAAAATAACTATTTGAAAACCTTTTCAAAGACAAGCTCTCAATTAAGCCGTGTACTAAAACGTATTAAATGAGTTTGAGTCATCGCTGACAATGATTTAATTATTTTTTATTGAATTATTTGGTTTCAAAAAGCTTGTCGCTCGAATTGTAATGAAATTAATACTTCTACAAGTTGTTACTTACCAACCAATCATTGTCCAATCAAATTAATTGGTACCTACTTTTGTGAACACTTCGCGCGACAAGCTTTATGAAACCAAATAATTCGACAAAAAATAATTAAATCATTGTCAGCGATGACTTAAACTCAGTACTTAAATAAAACTTTTTCTTCAAAAAAGTTTTCATTAGTTATTTTATTATTTCTGTTTTTCACTCAAATCAAACACAAAACATTTCCTATTGTTTGTAATGGTCCAAATAAGATTTTCAGGGTGAGAAAGGTTTTGAGGAAAGTTACTGGTGGATTCGTGAAAAATTGAGAGTGCTTTTATGGGATTTTTGGAGACCATAACACGATTCGAGCGAAGGATATGCCTATTTCGATGGTGGCGAAAAATTTTTCAGGAATATAATATATATATATATATATATATATATATATATATATGAATGGGAAGAATATCGAGGGGAATGCTAAACAAACCGGAAGAAATTTAATGGACATAGCCCTCAAAAAGAATCGTTAACCGTAGACACGTGTTTCGGGTTCTCGGCCCTCATCAGTACGGTGAAGAAGCGCAAGGATGAACAACACTTGGTAGAAAACGACAAATCAACGGAGTCAACAAACAACAGCCAGCCGCACATTTGTGGTTTCGGTAAGCAGACCCTGCAATCAAGGGCAACAACCAACGTCACCACGGAGGCAGCTATAGCTACCTGCGTGGCATCCGAGTCCAGGATTGTAGATATGAATGGGAAGAATATCGAGGGGACTGGTAAACAAAACGGAAGAAATTCAATGGACATAGCCCTCAAGGCGAATCGTTAACCGTAGACATGTGTTTAGGGCACTCGGCCCTCATCAGTACGGTGAAGAAGTGCAAGGATGAACAACACTTGGTAGTAAACTACAAATCAACGGAGTCAACGAACAGAAGCCAGCCGCACATTTGTGGTTTCGGTTAGCAGACCCTGCATTCCAGAGCAACAACCAACGTCACCAGGGAGCTAACGATACCTGCGTGACATCCGAGTCCAGGATTATAGACATGAATGGGAAGAATATCGAGGAGACTGGTAAACAAAACGGAAGAAATTTAATGGACATAGCCCTCAAAGAGAATCGTTAACCGTAGACACGTGTTTCGGGCTCTCGCCCCTCATCAGTACGGTGAAGGAGTGCAAGGATGAATAACACTTGTAGAAACCACAAATGTGCGGCTGGCTTCTGTTCGTTGACTCCGTTGATTTGTCGTTTTCTACCCAGTGTTGTTCATCCTTGCACTTCTTCACAGTGTTTCCACCCGACGCGGGTTTGACTCCCACTATAAGAGGTAAGGGTTCCATGATCTTAACTCGTACACGTTTTCATCAACTTCTGAAGGTTGGTAAAACGACTAAAGAAGCAGTTAAAAAAAACAATATATAACGAGATATCGGGAAAACGGTAAACGGGATAACGGTATAACGGAAAAACGGGAAAACAGGAAAACGGTAAAACGCGATAACGGAGAACAGGATAACGGAAATATTGGGAAAAATGAATAACAGGAGAATGGTACAACGGAAATACGGGGATAACGGAAAATTGGGAAAACGGGAAAACGGTGTAACGGGAAAACAGATTAACGGAAAGCGGGCGAAGAGTCAAAGGCATAACCTAGATGGAACAACACAATGAAAAACACGGTTAAAAATTAATTCTATGCGGACATGGGTTTTCGGGAAAAAAAAATAAGGGAATATAGAAATTTTGACAGGACAACTCACACACTTCGAAGTGACAATTGTCACCTCAAAGTGACAATTGTCACTTTCAAAATCATTTGGAATTGCCACGTCAAACTGACAATTGTCACTTCGATTGTCAGTTCAAAGAGGCAATTCCAAATGTTTTTGAAAAATATTTTGTTGTAGGCCCTTATACGCCTTCGTAAATAAAAGACACGCATACCTTACCTCCATGTTCTTACTTTAACAAGAGGCATTTAAATTTACCAAGTATTTCAAACAAATTGAATCTCATCAATATTAGCAATTGTTCGAATTTCAATATAAATATTAATAAAAACAAAAATTTAAATGTTCCTAATTTTGTTCTGCAAGTAAATATTATGAAGAAACATGTTTTATTGATATTGTTATTCTACGCGAAAAAATAGTGCACGCAACACACACCAAAACTGTCTTTTTGGATTTCCAGGACGAGCCGTGGGTTTACTCGTCAAAAAAAACAGTGTCTATAAAAACCTACCTCGGAAAAATATGCAAACTGAGCTTCCACCTTCTTGAATGAATAAGGATTTCATACAACACTTGAATGTCTAATTTTCTTGGAGTATCAGTCTAAAAAACACTCGATTTCTGTTGTTCTCTAAGAAAACAGTAACAGCTACATAATATTGATCGCACTCAAGTACAAACGTAATCTGAGTACCTCGTTGTAATTGATAATTTATCTAGAAAACTTGCTGAGAGGTACCATATACTGACATCATTTTAAACCTTAATGGTGTTCTACTGGAACATTAGGTTTTATTATGGAAGCAAACCGCAATCAGCGCATATAATCGGAAACATGGAGAGGTTGCAAATACAGACAAGTTGCAATAAATAACTATGTCCGCAAATGGCAGAGCAAGTGTTGCGTTTTGTTGTAAATTGACGTTATCCAATAATTATCGAGGGGAATGTGGAATTTATAATTGAGTGTGCTGTCTGGTGATGGTCGAAGTTACAGGGTGAAATGACAATATTTTCATGCTGTATCGACACCGATGAATGAATATCATCAGTCTGGAGAGTTTCCACAAGGACAATTCGGGTAACAAAGGCAAAAATAATATAATATGAATAATTGATATGGATTTTTATGAATTCGTGAGGTGAAATGATAAACATAATTTGCGATTTATCTTAGATATTTTTTTATTTATTTTTATATATATATATATATATATATATATATAATTTCGAAAAAGCAATAGAAGCGAGTTTGGAGGAATATTTGAATAAATTCAAATTGTTATCTGAAAAACAATTTGGTTTCAGAGACGGCAAACCAACAAATGGTGCCATTATTCATCTCTCTACGAGCATACACCAAGCAGTTGATGATGGAGACCCAGCTTTGTGTATATTTATTGATCTCTCCAAGGCGTTAGATACAGTAGATCATGTTCTACTCTTAGAGGCGTTGGAGACATTGGGGTCAAGGGGAACTCCTCACATGCTCTTCTCTAGCTATGTATGCAACAGAAAACAAACTGTACAAATTTGTGAAACATATAGTAGTGAAAAGGTTGTTTTGTGTGGAGTTCCCCAATGCACGGTGCTGGGACCAATTCTGTTTATAATCTATCTTAATGAACTTCTTTCTCTCGTTACAGTAGGTAGTTTCGCTGATGACACTGACATATTTTACTAAGATATCAGCTGGACAAATATTAAAACAAAATCTGAGAATTATATGGTGAAAATCTTGAACTGGATCAGCTGACAATTAACTAAAACAAAACTGAATATATGCCCTACACTTTTAAAACTAATCTCCAGAATTCAGGTGATTGTCTATTGTACATATGAATGATTATATTGAGACATATTCAGCTTCAGAAATAAAATATTTAGGTGTGACAATTGAACAGCACCTTAGATGAGATAGGCATATAACAAACTTCGTCAACAATGTCAGAAGCATGCTATTCGGATTCAAATATTTATCAAACATTCTAGAAACTTACAACTTTATACTACGCACTCATTGAGTCAAAAATTCAGTATGGAATCCTTGGATGGGGTGGTGCTCCCGATGTTCATCAAAAATAATTATTCATACCATAGAAATATTTCCTGAAAATTGTACACAAAAAAAATCGGATTCAAATCGGACCATAATCACAAAATTCGTCCGCCATCTTGAATTCATGAATTTTGACAAAAAATCATCATTTTCGACCCCGAAAGCCCCCACATACCAGTTTTGAATGAAATTGGACCATAATTACAAATCTCGTCCGCCATCTTGCAGCCGCCATTTGGGATTTTCTCTATTAAAAATTCCATAATGCATTGTCACTGGAATTATATATACTTGCCAAATTTCAAATCAATCGGACGACTAAAGTCGGTCAAAATTCACTTTTTTTACCCAAACGAACTAACAAGTGAAAGTAAATAAAACCCTATAAAAATCGAATGTGAAAAAATGGCATTATACCCTCGTCATCCACGGATGTGCAAGAGGTTCAATCACACCCTATATATATATATATATATATATATATATATATATATATATAATTATATATATATATATATTAGGGTCACCTTTGACTATTTTGTTTTTTCAATTCTCGCATGAAAATATGTTGGTTTTTTGTAATTGTAATCTCAAAATTTTAGATGGATCAAATGTTTTTGAAAAGTCGCTCAAGAATTTTGAAAATTTCCAACATGCTCGAAAATTTTTATTTTTTTTCTCATGGCGGCAATTGTTTGTACATACGAAAAAAGTGACATCCTGAAAATTTTAGCTTAAAATTGGAATTTTCAAACGTCGCTCGAAAATTTTGAATGTTATGAAGTACTATAGACTAGACGTTTTCGAGGGACCTTCAAATATAAATGTGAAGACTATCTGTTTTCCACAGTCAACTAACATAATTTTGAGAAAATATAAACCATGAGACCCATAAAAATATTTATTAATATATTGTTACTAATATACCCAACTGAAAAAGTTTTTATTTCAAATTATTTTGAATAGTTAGTATTTTTTTGATAATACTACATTGTTCTACATCCAAATAGATGGAAATTCAATAGCGCTTACTTGGAAGGTAAAAACACTGTTCGTGCTTAAAAAGTTGTTAACGATTCAGCTGAATGTGCAATTGCTCATACAATCGTATATTGCTATTGATGAAGAACAGAAACATTTTTCATTGAAGAAAATCGTGATTATATCCTAACGCAAATGAAAATGGATTTGGGGAAAAATAGGGAAATATTAATAATATTATTATTAATAAGTTTGAATGAGTGATTGAAGTTTTGAATAAAATGTTAATACTCAATAGAATTGAATATTCCTATTTCTTTTCACCTTAAATTTAATCTAAAAAATATAAAAATTATTACTCCTTAATCAGCTTAAATATCGTCTTTGATATGCCCCAAGTAATTTAGTTAAAAACATTGAACTGAAATAAAACAAAGTTAGAAGTTTTTGCTATGTATTTCGAATAAATGATATTTATCTAGTGTAATTATGCTTGTAGAGAATATATAAAAAAATTATCAACTATTCAAAATAATTTAACAATTTAAAATGAAATTATCCATATTAAATGAGTATGTTAATAACAATATATTGATAAGTGTTTTTATGGGTCTGGTGATATTGGATTAAAATTATGTTAATTGAGTGTAGAAATAAGATAGAGTCTTAAAATTAATATTTGAAGGACGCTCGGAAACGTCTAATCTATAGTACTCCACAACATTCCACATTTTCGAGCGTCCTGTGAAAATTTAACTTTCAAGTTAAAATTTTCAGGATGTAATTTTTTTTGGATGTACAAACAATTGCCGCCATCAGAAAAAAAAACATGTGTATGTGTGGGTGTTTGTAATATTTTCCTATTCAACTTTCACACTTCACATTATACTGAAAAGATATTCCAAGTGAATTCCCGTATAATAATTCATTTACAAATACCTGTTTTGCCAAGAAATATATATTCAGAACGGACTCGAGAAAACATGGTCGAAAATATCCGATAACAAGTGGATTGGAATTTGGATGTTGTAATGTGGGGGCCAAACAGAAACAATGCGTAGTTTGGCATTCAAATCAGCTTTAACACTCCAGACAAATAATTTAAAAGTTCTTTAGTTTATTTGGAATGGAAGAAGATACATGAATGGCGAAGCTGCCAACACAGGCGTATCAATGTGGGTTGCGATATCCCCTTAGGATTTGAACACACTATTTGCAGCTCAATGAACGAGTTGCTGCATATAACAAATATCGTTTGTCCAAAATACCATCGGATCATTTTTATTTAAATGAGGAATGAGTTGCATTGTTAATTTTATGATAGATTTACCAAGTTATAGTGAGATAATTTATAGAAAATCATATATTTTCTCCCAAGATTGCTCATTGCCACCAACCTGAATAGGTTGGAAGCAGTGAGACCGTATTGGGACAAAATAATTTGTTTCTCATGAATCAATTCACTGTTATTTATAACATAATTGAATTCAGGATAGTAAATATGGGTGATGCTTTAATTAATGCTGATAAAAATTGGCAAAACTATCGGCACCATATTCAAATACGTTTAAAAACATTGTATTATTGCTTTTGGGTGCGTTTAGTGCATAAATGATGGATACATTGTTTTGTCAATATTGATTAATAATAATACTGATAATAATATTCACTTTCAATTCTCATTTATTTTTTCCATGGGTATCCGTGATTATTTCAGTAGGTTTCATGTTTGTCGTTTAATTTGTACAGTTTTTCAATAAATATTTCAAATAAAAAAATTGCACTTCAAATTAGTTTTCTAAAATATGCATATTATCATTACTACTGTTTCACCTTGTTAAAATTATTTTTTCCAAATTTTTAAGTTTTGTTCAATTTCGTTGCAACAAACATGGAGTTAGTTTCACAAATATGCTTGAATTTGAATAGTCAACGAACAGAAGCCAGCCGCACATTTATGGTTTCGGTAAGCAGACCCTGCATTCCAGGGCAACAACCAACGTCACCACGGAGGCAGCTATAGCTACCTGCGTGACAGGATTATAGATATGAAACGGAAAAATATCGAGATGACTGGTTAACAAAACGGAAGAAATTTAATGGGGACTAGAATAGATGAAAAAACCAATAGTAATACAGATTCAAGTGCGAAACAATATGCTACTCACAACTTTGTTGAGGTTGGTTTCAATGATGTTAAACATAGTCATCTAACATAGTGATACAGAAGAAAAAAAACGTAGATCGAGGAATGAAACGAAGTTCAAAGTTACTACAACTACATTAGCGTTGTTTAAAATTATATAAATATAACTGTGTACTCTATGTGGTGTGACAAGGGAAACTGTTAGGTTAGGAATTGATCTCGTGATTATATTCGAGCCAACGACACTGATGGGTGTCATTCGGAAATAGTTACATTGTTGCCAACTGTTAGATTAGTACCAACTGATGTTACCAGGTGGAGGTAATGTTAAAGAGAACTATTATTTTATATTACATTGTTGTCAATTTTGATTGATATCTAAGGACAATAAATAAGAGATTTCGCTAAAATGGTTAATTTTTTTTTTTTTTTTTTAATTTTTTATTTTTATTTTTTTTTTTTATTTTATATTTTTTCTTGATAAATGATACATTTCTAAGAATGTTCTCTTGGATGTATGTGACTCTGTCGCTAGCACTTTCACTGGATCGTTATTCATCTGGTGGTCAAATTTATTCACATGTTCTGCTAAAGCACATCTTTCAGGATGCAATCGGCAGTCACTTTTATAAGAAATTATTCTGTTCGATAATGATCTTTGCGTTTGACCAATATATTGTTTGTTTCAACCATGACAAGGAATAATATGAATTACATTATTTGACATTGAAAGTAATGGAGTTTTATCTTCAACTTAAGAATACATTGACCTGATTGTTAGAACTGTTTTATATGATATTTTAAATTTTTCAGGATTATGGAATAATCTGGATAGTTTAGTAGTGATCTCTATTATTTATGGTAATGAAGTGAAAAAAGGTTGAGTAGGCGTATTGTTAGTTTCATTGTTGTTTGAGACAATGTTCGAATGATTACTGTTTAAGGCTAGTTAGTACTCCTAAGTGCGACGAAGTATTATATAGAATGTTATTAAGTAAAGTTCTTGGATATGAATTTTCTAAGAAAAGGTTAAAGAGAATGTTTGAATTCCGCTTATGAAATTTAGGATCTGAGATTTTCAGTACTCTTAATTTCATTTGTTTTACCAAGTTCACTTTTATAGACTGTTTGTGATATGAATGGTAATTCAGATATCTTCCTGAGCTGCATGGTTTTCTATACCAATCTACCAGTAACTTGTTCGTATAAGCTTGGTATCTAAAATGGACGGAATTTTTCTGTTTCAGTTTCAATTGTGAACTGGAATGAGGATCGTAGCTATTGAAAGTATCGAGAATCCCATCCACACCATCATTCGGTAATTCAAAAAAAAATATGTTGATGATATTACATAGCATTACCGAATGATGGTGTGGATGATATTCTCGATACTTTCATTAGCTACGATCCTCATATCCAGTTCACAATTGGAACTGAGAACAGCGAAAATTCCATACCATTTCTTGATACCAAGCTTATACAGACAACAGAAAACAAGCTACTGGTAGAGTGGTATAGGGAACCATGCAGCTCAGGAAGATACCTGGATTACCATTCATATCACAAACAGTCTTAAAAAGTGAACTTGGTAAAACAAATGAAATTGAGAGTACTGAAAATCTTAGATCCTTAATTCCATAAACAGAATTTAAACATTCTCTTCAACCTTTTCTTAGCAAATTCATATCCAAGAACTTTACTCAATAACATTCTACATAATACTTCGTCGCACTTAGAAGAACTAGCCTTAAACAGTAAGAACTCGAACATTGTCTCAAACAACAATGAAACTAACAATTTGCCCACTCAACCTTTTTTCACTTGATAACCATATATAAGAGAGATCACTCCTAAACTCCATTACTCTCAATGTCAAATGTAATTTATAATATTCCTTGTCATGGTTGTAATAAACAATATATTGGTCAAACGCAAAGATCATTATCGAACAGAACAATTTCTCACATACATCCAAGAGAACATTCTTAGAAATGGCTTGCATTTCCCAAGAAAAGAATTGTATAAATAGAAAAACAGATATTAACCACCTGAGTGAGATCTACTTTTATTTATTGTCTTTAGATATCAATCAAAATTGACAACAATGTAATATAAAAAAAAAACATTAACCATTCTAGCGAAATCTTTCATTCATTGTCCTTAGATATCAATCGAAATTGACAACAATGTTATATAAAATAATAGTTCTCTTTAACATTACCGCCACCTGGTAACATCAGTTGGTACTAATCTAACAGTTGGCAACAATGTAACTTTTTCCAAGTAACATCCGTCAGGTGTCGTTGGCTTAAATATAATTGCGAGATTAATTCCTAACCTAACAGTTTCCCTTGTCACACCACGTAGAGTACACAGTTATATTAATATAATTTTAAACAACGCTAATGTGGTTGTAGTAACTTTGAACTTCGTTTTATTCCTCGATCTACGATTTTTTTTCTTATGTATCTCTATGTTAGATGAATATGTTCAACATCATTGAAACCAACCTCAACAAAGTTGTAAGTAGCATATTGTTTCGCACTTGAATATGTATTACTATTGGTTTTTTCATCTATTGTAGTCTCCCTGATGATGGAAATAAACATTTCCGAAAGCTTGGATAAACCTTAAAATTACTTTTCATTGCTGCTTACCCCAATATCCCTATTTTATATATTATATATATATATATATATATATATATATATATATATATATATATATATATATATATATATATATATATATATATATATATATATATATATATATATATATATATATATATATACAAGATAACGCGTCCTGACTGGTCAGTAGTTTCATTTCATGATTTAAAACCCATCAATAAGGGATTTTCCAAAATTCGAATCCAAAAGGGTTGAAACTACCCCCTGAATACTGTTAATTGACAAAATAAATAATGTTCATCATATGTTCTTACTCGAGAAAATTGTTTTTTCATAGCTAAATTTGGCTCCCTAGGCGGTAAATATAATCTCCAAGCAATTAATTAAATTTTGCATCTGATTTACATTGCAAAGGTAGGGCATACAGAGAAAGGATTTGACACAAATGATTCCTGAGGAGTTGAAAAAAAAATATTTGAATGTGAAGAGGAAATGTTTTGCATGTCCAAATTTTGCACCTCAGACGGTGAAAAATATACCTAATATACAACAGGATTGACATAAAAAAGTATCGGTAATAGAAAAATGAATTTCCGCCAGAGATCGACATTCCAGGGGGAGGTTCCTAATGACAAAGTATTTTCCAAAATTCGAAACCTGAGGGCTTGAAACTACCTAAAAAATATTTGAATATTTTTTTTCTTTGAAACTGTTAATTTTTTTCATTACTCAGTATGTTGTTTTCTTCCATAGTTTCAATATGAAACTGAAGAAACTTGTGAGACAATACATGAAGTATTCACTTTCCCAAAAAAAATCAGGTTGGCAATATTGACCGCGTTTGGTTATTCGAAAAATTCGTCACTGAATTTGGCGAAGGTGAATTTTATGTCAATAGTTCGTCAGGTTCACCGGTATTGTGAAAACCTAATCTTATTTGGAAGTCGAAAATTTGAATATTTAAACATTCTGCCCTACAAGTCGAAGATAAAAATTAATGAAAAATTATACTAATGGCCCTTTCAACCGATTCATCACCTAAAATCAGCTAAAAGGGTTAGCCGAAAGGAAGGGTAATAATTTTAGCAGCCTATGTATGTTTGTATTTAGGAATGTTCCACCGTAGCATCTAAACTACCCATTCGAATTTAATGAATGAGGTGTCTTTCGATTCTATGTTATGGTCCGGGTAACATACGTTACATTTATACGAATAAAATAAAAATGGCGAATGTTACATTACAAAAAGCGGGGGTCTCTGATTTTTTTTTCGTTGAGTGGAATGTAAGTGAAAGGGAAAACAACTCCGAGTTTATAAATATGTTATAGTACACAATTGAATATAAATATTGATTTTAGCAGCCTATGTATGTTTGTATTTACGAATGTTCCACCGTAGCGCCTAAACTACAAATCCGATTTTGATGAATGAGGTATCAATCGATTTGTTATTATAGTCCGAGTAACATGAGCTACATTTTACGCGAATAAAATCAATATGATATGACGGATTTACATAAAAAGTGGGGTCTCTGATTTTTTTTGTGCTGTCGTATCGAGTGGTATATCAAATGAAAGAGGAGAGAATTGTTAGTGAATAATAATAATAATAATATAGTACAATATTGAATTTAAAAAAAAATATACGAAGCGACAGAAAAATAATGTTTAGCATTTATGAATACTACTAACGCTTTCTATAGGCAGTTCTGAATATCAATCGTGTAAAAACAACAAAATCACCACCCCATCTGTTTCGCCTTTCAGTTTCTAGTAGATAGACATCAATTTTAGAATCTCACATATTATTGATGAGGTACAAATTCGGTGGAAAACATTAATTCTGAGAAAATCGAATGTTACTGAGATAACTACCCGAACGGGTCAGTCTCTTAGTGGCAAACGTCGTTGACTGTCGTGTACGTGTACGTAAGTTAGTGCGGATTTTAAATATATTTTCATTTTCTACTGTCATTCATGAACATTAAATTCACCACAATCATTTATCTTCATTTGTTTTATGTATTAATATAAAATGTCATCTGCACTAATATGGATTATTTTCAATTAACTTGCGTTGAGGAACTAGTAGTTTTGACATGGCGCCAGAGTACTTGAATTCTTTCCCAAATTCCTACCACATGTTTTTTTATCAATTAAATCATGTACTTGTACAAAGTTAAACCTGAATCTTCTGATTTGCTACTATTTTCTCTTTGTATGGCTTCTGCTAATGCTTCTGAAACCAAAAACCAAAACTATGAATTTAATAATAAAAACTGTTGGATTCATATAACCGAAACTCACCTCGCCAACTAGCAGGCAAATTAAAAAGGAGTTTTTCAATAGCAACACTGATGTCAGAATATGTGACCTCACAAAAATGACAATTAAATTAACATAAACAGTTGTTGCGAGCTCGGGAAAATCGAAAGTTATAGGTATATTTTCTGTCGAATTAATAATGAAGCATTTTTCAAAAAGTTTTATGTTATATGGAAATAACATATAACATAAATACTTATTCCGTTGCATGCTAGGATTATCGTTTTTTGGGAGATCACGAAACAACTCCCTTATAACTATTTTAATAGATGCCTGCCACATGACGCATTCCAGCTCTATACAAATAGTCTAATCAACAAGTTCAAAAGCGTGTTAAATAGATATAAAGCTCCTAAAAATATGAGCGATAGCTCATTCGATTCGGAATTACATCTAGAAAAATGTTTTTTGAGGGTTTATTAGAACGTAAAAAATTGCGATTGTTATTAACAAAATAAGATTAAAAAAAGAAGGTATTTCGTTTTTCGTTAATAATTTCTAAAATAATGATATTTAAGGAATTATGAAAAAATATCCTGAAAGAAGGAGGAAATTTCCAATAGAATGTACTTGAAAAAAATATAAAAATTATAGAATGAATTCAATTATTATTTTAGTTAATATTATTTTATTAAATAAATAATTAAACTTTAGCAGCATATTATTAATTCTAGTGATAAATGAATGAAAATGATCAATAGCAGAATGTAAATTAGGTGAGTATAAATTTAAACTAAGCTGTATCTATATTATTTAACGAATTATAAGCTATGAAATTTCAAAAAATATAAAAAAAATCTGAATTTTTTATAAACAAATGCTTATAACAACTGATAAACAATGGTTACAGAATCGATTTCGAATTCATTTTGAAGATAAATGAATCTTTCATAAAAATGATCTGGATGTCTTTTACCGTATCTCTTATAGTTCAAAAGTTATAACATTTATAACTTGACAAATTATGGAACGGCTGTAATTTCATTATCATATAATATGTAACAATGCTGTAAAAAATACAAATTTGTTTTTTTCTATACTTCGTTATACATCGTTGTTTTCTATATTCTTTGAAGTTTTCGAAACAAAACAAAAATATGGTTAATATTATTTGTTTATAACAAATTGTTAAGTTAATAAACAATGAAATTATTCATAAAAAAAAATTATTTTCTTGTTAATTCATTGAGAAAGGTCAATGATTTTTTAAAATAAAATAATTTCTCAACTAATAATGCAAACAATTGAAATATAAAAAAAAACGATTATAAACAATAAAAAAAATTATTTGATAATTTTTTTTAATCATTATTTTACCTTTGCAATAAGATGGTAAAAATTTGTTTTTTCAAAAATCCCAAAGTAGTCTGTTTATAAACAATTTCTTAACAAATGACGTAAAAATTTTTTTTCAAATGTTAATACCTATATTAGATGCGAAAACAGCAATAATAAGACATTACAGAAAAAAATATTTTTTGATAACGTTTTTTTGAAATTTTTTTTTTGTTAATTAAAAAAAATTATAATTAACAAAATAATAAATAAAACTTTACTAATTTTTTTTTGCTTGTTTGCTTTATTGAGTTCCTAAATGAAAAGACTCCACGAAGCGAAAATTTTACAGACCAATTTATTCAAACTTTTATGTCGTAATTTATAAAAACAGGGATTGGAAAAAAATTTGTTAATTAACACTGGTGTAACTTTTTGACAAATCGACATGAACATTTTTTTTCACCAGGTTTTTTTCGTTCAAGTGTCTAGATTACACTATAATTAATTCAAATTTTTTAATTGTTATTTAATACTATAAAAAAATTTTTTTTGGCTGATATAACGGCTTTTTAGACGGTGCGCCTATGCCGTAACGACCTCGCGGAGCCCTATTTTCAGCGTTAAAAAAAATTATAAATAAAAGAGATAGAGTTTTTTATTGGAAATTTCCTCCTCTTTCAGGATCTTTTTTTATAATTCCTCAAATATTATTATTTTAGAAATTATCAACGAAAAACGAAATACCTTCTTTTTTTAATCTTATTTTGTTAATAACAATCGCAATTTTTTACGTGCCAATAAACCCTTAAAAATCATTTTTCTAGGCGTCATTCCGAATCGAATGAGCTATCACTCATATTTTTAGGAGCTTTATATCTATTTAACACGTTTTTGAACTTGTTGATTAGACTAAAAGTTCATTCCATTCCTTGCTTGGAGCAACCATTTTGCAATTTTTTTCATCTGCGCTGAACCATGAAAACGGCACATCGGACAACAATTCTTCGCATTTTTCTCCTTTTTCATTGAGAAATTTAACAACTGCGTAGCACATTGTCATATATAGGTACCAGAAATGAAAAATTATAATATACGGTATTGCAAAAATTTTACAGAGGATATCCCTTTTTTGAGGCCAAACAAAAATCACAATATTGTACCAGCCTATCATCGAGAATAAAGTATTAAATTCGAAAATGATCCTCAGAATGATGGCAAATCGATAAAACAACAAATATATTCTGATCTGGCAAAACCATAACTTTACAGATAATATCTTTTAGACAACTAACAATATATTCGCCACCTAAGCTACAAAAATTAATTCCTGAAATTCGGGAATCCATGAAGTCATCAAAAAATCCCCCAGAAACAAACATTGTCCCTATTGATATCAGTATTCAAATAAAAAATTTCATTAATTTTAACATACTTTTAAATAAAATTATGACCTCGAAATCTACGTGGCCAAAATCGCGAGCTAAACTAGTATATAATATAACCTTTTTCCTTATGTAGAATTCGTGAATCGCAATCATCCTGGAGACTAGATCATGATCATAATTGGAAGAAACCAATTAGGAATCCAAAGAAATGTTACTCTCAAAACAATGTTCGCTGCAATGCTTTGGGCAAGCTGCTTCTATCCAGTCACACCACTGAGCTGACGAGACTCTTTCACACCATTGCATCCAAAGGATCTTGTTGGACCACTGAAAATTTTTGGAGTTTCTTTTATTTATTTGAGACTTTGAATGTACCGCCAAGGTGCTGACGTAATTAAGCAAGGCGCGCCACCCATTAGAAGAAGCGGCCTATCGTAAATCTCCCTTCTCATCAGGGCCGGACTTTCCATAAGGTCAGTTTTGCTGTAGCCTACTGACGATGACATCTAGGATAGTTTGAGAAAAAATTATTTGAACAAATTTCAAACTTTAATACAAATGCACAGGAAAGGATAAAATAAAATAATTAATAAAAAATCGGTAAATATCGAGTTACATCACACATGCACTCTGAATATTTGGAAAATACTTTTCTTACGTGTTTTTGCTTCCTGAACACGAAATGCGGCGGTCTCATACCGTTCCCGAGTTACAGCGAAAAAACTAACCTCATTTTCAAGCATCGTTTTCTCGCACAAAAATCACTCAAAATGCCTCCTTTTTTACCAAAAATACCCCTAAATCACTCATTTTTGGCACAACTTTGCACAAAATATCGTCGTTTTTATCGAAAAAATCCTCCTTCTTACACATTTGCAAATGAACAATCTTCGTTTCTTTGACAGAAGTCATTCTAAATGTCTTCTGTCAAAAGGACGAAAATTGTTCATTTGCAACTGTATAGAAACGACGATATTTTGTGCAAAGTTGTGCCGAAAATAAGTGATTAGGGTGTAATGTTTATGCTGGTAAAAAGAAGGAGGCATTTTGAGTGATTTTTGTGCGAGAAAACGGTGCTTGAAAATGAGGTTAGTTTTTTTAAGTGCTGTAACTCGGAAATGGTAAGGGACCGCCGCATTTCTCTTCCGGATTCGTGTTCAGGAGGCAAGAACACGCAAGAAAAGTAATTTTCTCATATTCAGAGAGCATGTGTGATGTAACTAGATATTTACCAAAAAATCTTTTTAAAAACAAGCTTTTATTCAAATGCGCTGAAAAGTAAAAAATAATAGCTTTGGATGTGCGACGTAGGTTATTCCGTGAGTTTCAGATTCAAAAGCTTGTCGCTTTTGTATTCGAACTGAAAACTTTGCGCGACAAGCTTTTGAATTTATAACTCACGGAATAACCTACGTCGCACATCCAAAGCTATTATTTTTTACTTTTTAGCGCATTTGAATAAAATATTGTATTTAAAAAGGTTTTTTTATCGATTATGTTATTTTGTGCTTTTTAGTAAGTACACCTTAATCTATGCATTTTTGATAATGCATAGTCATTATGAGGCCTTTTTTCTGTAAGTTCTGAGCTATCTAGTTCTTCAATGAGGAGACCATCTTCAATTTATGAATTCTGACAGAAAAACAATAATCTTCGACTAAATTCATAATCTCTGACCCCAAAAACCCCGACATACCAATTTTGAATAGAAACGTTCCATTATCACAACCATGTGGAGCCGCCATCTTGAATTCATGAATTTTGAGAATACATTCATAGTCTTTGACCCCGAAAACCTCCACATACCAATTTTCAATAGAATCGGACCATAATTACGAAACTCGTTCGCCATTTTGAAGCCGTCATCCTGAATTTACGAATTTTGAAAGGAAATTCATAATCTCCGACCCCGAAAACCCACACATACTAATTTTGAGTCGAATCGGACCATAAACGCAAATCTCGTCCGCCATCTTAGAGCCGCCATTTTGTTTTTTTCTCAAAAAGTCCTTAATGCATTGTCACGGGAACTATAAACACCTGCTGAATTTCTCGTTAATTGGGCAACTGGAAGTGGATCAAATTAAATTTGCAATATTTGATGACAAACATCGGGACAGGTGAAGCTTAATAAAAGCTTGTAAAAAAAATAATCTAATTTGTTCATAACCAAGGCAAGCTTTTGAATCTGCTACTCACAGAATGACCTGGGTGAAGTAATTAAAAACATATTATTTCCCTTTTGGTGCATTTGTATACGAGCTTGTCTTGGAGCTGCCATCTTGAATTCACGAATTTTGACAAAAACATCATGATGTCCGACCCTAAGAACTCCCACACAACAATTTTGAATGAAATCAGGCTATAATCCCAAATTCGTCGCCATCTTGAATTTGTAGATTTTGACAAAAAAATCATTATCTTTGACCCCAAAAACGGACACATACCAATTTTTATTGACATCGAGCTTAAACCACAAAACTCGTCAACATATTGGAGCCGTCATCTTTAATTTAAGAATTTTGCCAAAAAACCTCTGACAGCGAAAACTCCCACATACACTTATTGGAGCCGCCATTTGATTTTCAGAAATTCCATTATGCATTGTCACCGGAATACGGAAGCAAGTTCTAATGATAAAATGATATTGAAAATCAGAAAGGGTCACTGTGATAAAACGTATATTCGATAAAAAATAACATTTTCTCATTTCACGTCTTACATATGGAAGATTGAAAGTGCTCTAAAATTCAAATGTTATCACGTGAGTGAAAGCGCGCCAGCATTGGTCGTGACGTCATACTTCATGAATACGTTGGCGCCTTGACTCGACATATGCAGTCATCTGTTTGATTTGATAATGGAAGGATTGTCTTTTGAAAGAACTGTGAGTGATAATACAAAATGACTGACAAAGGGTTTTTCAAAGGACAATGTTTATGGTTGCCACGTTCATGAAAATTGCGGACTGTTTTTCACTTGGAGAAGTTCGAGGCGTGAAGACAGATAAATATGTATTGTTCAAAAAGTAAAGAATGAAATGGTAATACCTGGTGGCTTTCGAAAATCGACACATTAATAGGTGATTATTGAAAAAACAGTTTATTTGGCAGGTCAATATCTTCATACACTAGATGTCTAGAAGTAAGATACATAATTTTATTAAATTGGTCATTTCTTCTAAATTTCGAAAAATTTAAAAACCCATATTTTTATATGCAAATCTTGAGCTAGGCTTTAGGCATGAATGCACCTTTTTCATATAGGGTTCAAAAAAAATTTCTGCAAAGTAAATGTTTCATTTGTGATATATAAATATTCAAGTCTATTTGTATTACAAGCTTTCATTTAACTTCCTTCTTTTGTATGTCTTTGCTGTTCAAAGTTTGTGAGGGAAATTTGACCCACCTCTAGTCGTGAATAACGTGAAATTTGGCAGGACAACGTATTATGAATTTTTTTCAGAGTAAAAAACAAAATGGCGTCTTAAGATCCGTCTCTAGTGAAAATTGGTGGGTGGAGATTTTTGGGGTCAAGGATTATGAATTTGTTGTCGAAATTTATAAATTCAAGATGGCGGAAGAGTTTTGTTATCAAGGTCCGATTCTATTCAAAATTGGTGCGTGGAGATTTTTGGGGTTGAGGATTATGGATTTGTTGTAAAAATTTATAAATTCAAGATGGCGGGAGAGTTTTGTGAATTATGGAGCAATTCTATCCATCAATGTATATAGGGGTCTTTAGGGACAGAAAATATGACTTTGGGTAAAAATGATATAATTCAGGATGGTGGATTTCATGACCAGAAAGAATTTAATAGGAATGACTGAAAAACTTTTTGAAAACAAGCTTTTATTTGAATGTGCTAAAAAGGAAAAAATAATTTCTTTAGATGTGTGATGTAGGTTATTCTGGGAGTAACAGATTTGAAAGTTTGTCGCGGAATGTTTCCAGTTTGAATACCAAAAAATAGGTATTTCTGTACGACAAGCTTCTGAATCTCTTACTCACAAAATAATCTATGTCACACCAAAAAAAAAATCCTCTCCAGTGCATTCGAATAAAAGCTTGTCTTTAATTTAATGTTCATCATTTTTATAAGTGTGTGTGAATTCATTTTTGACTTTTCGTTTCATCCTTCGATAAAACGGTTTACGAGAAATAGTTATTGAAAAAAGTTCTAGTTCATGAAAAAATTTTTTTAGTAGAGGCTGATTTAAAAAAAAAACTAAATAATTCATATCTTCACCTGAGGTTTTTCAATTTCAATTATGGGATGAATCGAGTAATTAACTCAAATGACAAAAAACAGATATGTCTGCGTTTTATTACAAATATATTGTGAGGGAAAAGATATATCAGTTGGATAATACAAATCTTTTTGTAAATAACAGTACAGAAACTTTTTTGAGATTATCGACTTCACCAGCTTCACATTAAAAATCCAAAAACATTACAAATGAAGATATTGTGAAGGCCTGAACTTTTTTGTAAAAATGAGAAAATGTTCATTCCTGAGTATATCGGAAAAGAGTACTTTTGGCAAAATTTACCACCATATATTTTTTTTTCGCTCTGGAACTTGAATATTTTGAGTCTGAAATACTTTAGACATTGGGTATTGAATTTTTTCTATATCTAACAATCAGACTTAAAGTAATTGGTAAATGCGTCAATTTGACCCGTACTGTGTTGCCTTTCGTTTTTTTTATCGCTTTATTTAACGTCGGCCTATTTCAGCGACCAGGATTAAACACCGACATCGGTGAGCACACTTCCCCCAACCGGATATTTTGCCGAATCCTTTGTTGTTTCAGAGGTAGGGTTCTTTAACGAGCCTGGGACCGCCATCTCAACATACCCTTCGAAGGCCGGTATATCTATCGTCTTATCCCGTGCTCATTTGAATGACCCTGCTGCTGCGAATATGCTACTACCCTACAGTTGTTAGGGTATTTCAACGCGCACCTTCCTTGTCAGGTGGTCACCCATCCAAGAACCAAACGCGCTAGATGTTGCTTGGCTCAGATATCGATAAGACTTCGTCAACCTGACCAGCCACCGGTGCCCATTTGCCATTTGTTAATACCTAAACCTTGTTTACTGTTCAAATATCCTTGTAGTTATTTTTGTTAGCGGGGATGTAATGAATCTGTCCCTATAATTTTCCTTAGATTGCCATATATAGAAGTAGGAGTACCTTATATCTGTTTTTTCCGAAGGTAAATAATTGAATACCATTGATGTAGGTGTCTTGATAGTGAAATTCAAGAGAAGGGTCTGTTGAAATTGTCATGAAAACTACAATGCTATTACATAAATACAGTGCATTGAATTCCCTTCGAGAAAACCTGAAGTAATAGAGCCCGTTAAATAAATTGTTACAGCAGATCGAGGTCTCAAACGAAATGTAACATTTGCGCAATCTATTGATATCATCTGAAACAATACCTATCCGGCCCCGAAAGAAAAAAAACGCCTGCAAAATTTTCATTTTATCCACTATTATGCACTGTTGCACTTGAGCTCATTGCTGCCTACATAGCCTCTCCAAAACAAACGCTGTAATTTTATTTTACGGAAACTACGTCCAAAGATGCAAAACTTGGTATTGAAGTTTTTCTCATGGTGTAAGTGTGGGACTACCCATCTGCGCTGGTTTGATACATAACCTTATAATGATTCATTCAATATTTCATACATAATTGTGTTTTGAAAAACTAGATATTTTCAGTTGGCATGAAGATTCATGAATCTTGGAGCTTGACGGTTCAGTATTCAAATTTTCAGTGCTGCTCCTGAGGTGGCATATGGAATTACTAGCAAAGCCTACACGGCACACATATAGTACCACATAATGCCAGTTGTTGAAATTATAAAAAAAATACCAAAAACAATTCAATATGTATATTTTTATCATATGTATATTTTTTATCGGTCATGAACCACAACTCATCGTTGTTAATAATAGAATAGCAATATATTCCATAGCAAATGCCCTGTGAATAAAAAATTGCAATATTTGTCAACGTAAAGACATTATCTGGAATTTGGCACTTATTTTAGTTTTACTGAGGAAATAAAATGCCATATATGAAACTACACAACCGGCATAGATCATTCATTATAATTTTGAATAATTGAATACTTCTGAAATTATTTTATAATTAAAACGTTTCTTAAGATATTTTTCGAAATATATCCAATAAGGGTTGAAAACTGCAACCATGGAGAATATAATTGAAGATCTCCGTACCAATAAGACCCATGAAAACTAGGATTTGGTAAATTGATCATTCAGAGGTATGTGTGAGAGATTCCCTGAAACTTGAACCCCCACGCTATGTTTTCATAACCATTCAGTGAAAGTGACTCTGCTCAAAATCATTGATACGGATTAATGAGGCACTTCCCAAAAATTCATATGAGTTGACTGGTCCGGGATTTGATACCCAAAAAGAACTGGCAATAGGGGATTATTTCTTCATTGAATAATTTGTAGCATTCAGTGGGTTACACTTTTTCATTGTACCTATTTTTACCTTTCATGGATTTATTTCTTCTATAGTGAACACGAGGGCACCAAATTGCTTGAATCCGCCACTGCTTGCCGTCTCATACCACACTATAATCCTTTTTGCAGGGGGCTATTTTTTGTCTGGGCCGGACACCTTATACCTCTGGCCGTCCAATGTGCTTTTCGTGTTTTCTCGTTATCTTGCGAGAGATCTGAATCTCGAAATATCACCGATATCTTTGTTTTTGTACCGACAGTGGCGCCAGCGACCCTCATTAGAGTACGGCCGGTCGTGTGTCAACTATACTGGTATTAAATTGATGGACATTCATAATCTGTGTTGTAGATAAGAGTTTGAACAATTAGGCTATTAGGATCGATTTAAATTGGGCCCGTCCACACGGTCATTTGAGGGTTTACTATTTTGAAGAGATAATAAACGTCAGGGTTGGAGATGTCCATACGGATGATTCGATGGTTCAAGTCGAATCTGGTCGGAATTAGTATTGACGGTCCTTCAGTTCTCACACTCACTCCAGAATAGGTTTTAGGGATAAATATCATATTGATAAAACCATGAGTTCTAACCGTACGAGAATTATGATTTGTCAAAATTCGTTAATTCCAGGAGACAGCTCCAAAATATTCGATATTAAATGAATAAAGTTTTGAAGTGCACTAGCGTGCGAGTCGTATTTATTCCACACCCAGTGACCTCTATATACTACCTGGAACGACCACGCCTTGGGCGAAAAGTGAGGCAAAACCATTGCATAGGCAACCCGCATCTTTTACGGATACCTATCTCTTTCTATCTTATGTTGGTTAATGGAACCCGCGCGCATTATTTTAAATAAATTTGTATTTTTTAGGTTTCTTTAGGAGAAAACGTGATTTTTTCCCAATCGTTATTTAGGAAAGAAAGTAATAATGCAAACAGTACAACGTTCAAGTGAAATTTTGACTGTTCTCCCACGGGGTTTCTAAATAAAATAAACACACAATATGAAATCCAATTATAATTTTATATTACAATAGAATTTTTTTATATATATATATATACAAATTTATTCACACAACGATAAATATAGTAGTCGACATCAGTATAATAATAATAATAAGCTTTATTCACGTAAATTAGACTAAATATACAAAAAATGTGCTCAAAAATATCGTGAGTAAAGAAAAAAAGAGTGAGTGAGTGAGTGTTTCACAATTATTTAAATAAAAAAAGGAAAAAAAAAAGTAGTTTTTAAAAAATAGTAAAGTAAAAGTAAAAAATAAAATAAAACAATCAATCACAAAACTATAACGCATATGCATATTAAAAAGTTAAAATGTTCATTATGATTCAGAATAAAATTATAAAAATTATAAAAAAGCAGATATGTGAGCTGGGTTTAGTACATAGATAAAATGGGTAAAAGTCAGAAATAAGTATAAAAGTAAACAATAGAAAATTAAGAACAATATAGTATGGTGTATAAAACATTTAAGTGAAATTATTAAAAAAATATTTTGCAAAGTAGTGATAATCAAATGACCCAATCAGTCACTCACCTATACACACAAATACATATTATAAATATAAAAAGTTCGTTGTGAATCAATATAATAGTATAAACACAGCCTGAGTTCTATCGCTTAAGTAGCTCTTGAAGAGTTCTAAGCAAATGCAAATATATGTATATACAAATCTAACAGTTATTGAATAAAATGTTCTTAGGAGATATGGTATTACTAATAACATCCTCAGTATGAACATCCACAGACAATTCCTGAAAAAAATAATTATTTTATTTTCATCAAAGATAAGTGCAAATATATATTTTTTTCTTTTACGTCATACTAGATACACACCAATTTTTCTGCGAGGTTTAGCAATTTTTGGTAACAAATGCTTTGGATATGAAAAGACAGTAGGTACAGCAATTGGTTTTAAACGTTTAGTGGAACATCCTGGTTTGACCATGTAATCTGTTGGAAGAAAATGATCCCCACAAAGTTTGCTACTTCTGGATGGAGCCCAATTCTCCCTGCGAACTGCCTTTATCCATAACTCTAGGAAATCTGGTCGTTTGAATGGAAAACTGGAAAATAAATTCACTTTCAATCTTGCTAGTAATATCGCTAATTATTCATTACATAACCAAATCTAAATATTATCAACTTACCCATGAAAAGATATTTGCCGATAATCTTGCTCGTTTTTGCATCCAAACGCTATACAATAAATCACCATTGTTTTTTAATGTTAAATGAAAACTATCGCCAAGGCCAGTAGCAAACCACACCAACGATGCTGCTTTTTAAACCACACACGATAAAGGAAACGAAACTAATAGCACAATAGAACACAATAAATGTATATCTTCACTTACATTAAACGTATTGAACAAAAATAATCCCCAATCTCCCTTAATTTCCAGTTAAGAGATAATTTATGCATATAACCGTAATTCATTTGACTGAGTATGACAAAGACAGGTTACCGTAAATAAGGCTATCTCTGTTTTAGCTGCCCCTGACACACTTTACGTTATTGGAGTGAACGGTCGGGTCCGTTCCAGGTACCTATAGTATAGAGTTCACTGTCCACACCAGTTTATTCAATGCCACACGTCACACTCATAAATAATATATCATGCGGAGTAAAGCATTGCGTTTTACATAATTATTCTGTTTTCTTTTCTGTTCTGGATTCCATTCGAGGCGATCAACCCAAAAATACAAAAACTTATTTTTTTATTTGAACCAAATTGTTTATTACTGCAATTCTATATCAAAAAGTAACTTAAGTGCCTAACCCTCACCCTTTTGAAAAGAGCTTAGTGCCTAGTGCTCGATGCACTTTTCGTCAGTGTTGGGCACAGTTCTTCAAATAATTTCATTTATACATTTTTCGCAATTCGATCATTTATATGCTATACAGTGCTCGTCTAAAGTCCGTTCCACCCTACTAATTTTTGAACCTGCTGGTATATCGCAACGAAATTTGGAGGGCTTGAATAGGAGATAAAAACCTATTGTTTCATGGAAAAATCACAGCTAAAAGTTTTAAAATGGCGGCTGAGCGCCATCTTCAGTTTTTTTTAAATAGAACACCCCGTATATTATTCCATTTTTGAAATCTTCTCATAATTCTCAACAGATTTATCCAATACACTCAACTCCTAAATTCAATTGTTTTACGTTTGAAAAGTTACATTCCGGTTTAAAATGAAGTATGGATTTTGGTCATTTCCGGAAAACATTTTGCCAACTAAACATTGTTATTAATTTGTAGTTAAATCTCTTAATGAATTCGACCAATAAGAGGCGTGAAGAGAGTTTATTAAGGATAAACAGTACCGCTCACCGGGAAATCTCGAAGCCTACGAATGTGTTCTGTAAATTCACAATCAAAACAAATTAGCTAGCTGAAAAATTAGAATTTATTTTTCAATAATACTTTTATTTAACCCCAACAATTATTTCATCAAGTGTTCAATGTGGCTTCCTCCTAAATCTTGACAATAAAGTGCCCTATTATGAATAGCTTCTTTCACGTTGATAAAAGTCTGTTCATCTATTTCTTCACATGTATCTATTATTCTGCGTTCTAACTCTTTTTTTGTTTGGCATTCGGTGGCGTAGATCTTTGACTTCAGATACCCCCAAAGGAAAAAATCCAGAGGTGTGAGATCCGGAGATCTTGGTGGCCATTCTGTACTTTCCCTGCGACCTATCCTTTGCCCAAGAAAGTTTGTATCGAGGAACTCTCTAGCCATGCGATCGAAATGGGGAGGTGTTCCATCCTGCTAAAAAATGAAAGGAAATTGAAACTCTTCCTGATTTTTTAATACAATTTGTCTTATTCGAAGTTCAATTTCAGTTCCTATAAAATTTCTGTAGAGAACTCCTGTGATTGCCTCTGATGAAAATCGGTCCAAAATCCCCGATTGCCCAAAATGCCCTCCTAAACATTGACCTTTTCAGGAAACTGGGTATGTCCCTCTCTAAAAATATGCGGATTAGTATCGCTCCAGTATCGTACGTTCTGTTTTTTGACTTTTCCATTAAGAAATAAGGTGCATTCGTTCGCGAAACATACACGTTTTGGGAAGCCCCGTTCTCCTTCAATTGTTCTTGTTAACCACTCACAAAATTCAACCTTCCGGTCTGGATCATCCTCCCGTGAGAGCATGCAGGATATTCATTTTATAGGGATGAAACTTCATTTTTTAAGGACTCTTTGGACACTTTTTGAACTTACACCACAGGATTCAGCAACTGCAGACGTCGACTGAGTAGGATTGATTACCATTTCAGCAACAATTTTTACCTTTTTTTCTTTTGAAAGAGGCGGTCTTCCTCTTTCAGCGTACCAGTTGCTTGGAGCTTATTTGAAAGTTTGCGCAAATATAACGTCGAAATAGGGTTCTCGGGAAATCTATCATCAAACATACCGACTGCTAGATGATAATTTCTTCCAGCTTCTCCAAATATCAAAACTGCTTCAAACTTATCGTCTAAACTACGAGCCATGATCACACTTTTGATGAGCCATGATCACACTCAACGGACTATTTGACAGTTAGCAGTTCAGTTTGACAGTATACAAGATGTTACCGCGACAACGATTTTTTCCAATGCAAACTTGATTGAAAGCAACATTAGTGTTTTTGGTTGGGTTTGAACTGACCAAAATGTCACTTTTCAAACGTTAATATTTCGAAAACAATTGAATTTAGGAGTAAAGTGTATTGGAGAAAACTGTTGAGAATTATGAACAGATAATATACGGGGTGTTCTATTTTAAAAATTTATTGAAGATGGCGCTCAGCCGCCATTTCAAAACTTTCAGCTGTGACTTTTTTATGAAAGAATAGGTTTTCATCTTCCATTTAAGCCCTCCGAATTTCGTTGCGATATACCAGGTGGTTCAAAAATTAGTGGGGGGGGACGGACCTTAGATGAGCACTGTATATGTCTGTAACTTGATCTCATAATTATGAACACTTTTCATTGTAAACCTGTAGAAGGCGAAAATTTCGTCGAAACTCTGGCAGTAAAATTGAGAGATTTAAGTAATATCTTTCATTAGTCCACTTGCTCGTGAACTTTAGACAAGAAAAATATCATCTTTGGACTTTGAAACAGAGTACATTCAATCTTGAAGCATCAGGAGTGTTTTTTTTTACGAAATCAGACGTATTTACGGACAGGATACCACAGAGGACTTGGAATCATCATCAGAATCTACCAAAAAACTGCAAGAATAGTTTTAATCAATTGCCGGAGAAAAAATGCTTTTCTAAAGCATATTCAGAAGAATTTCGATAAAACAATTCCCTTTTTCGGGACCAATTAGAAATTTTCAATCTTAAATATGTTATCGATGAGCCAACAAAGATAACTGCTAACTCAAGTACATGCCTGGATAATTTTATTATTAGGGACAGTACTGACTACGAAGTGGCAGTCAAAAACTACTGTCTGTCTGATCACTTCACCCAAATCATTCGAATTCCAACTTGAAACTGGAAAAAAGCTCATCAAGTTACGATAGAGATTTTTTGGAAAACAATATCAATCACTTCAAACTCTATCCAGAAAATGTATTATGGGAAAATGTCCAAAATGAAACCTGTCCAAACAAAGCTTACGGAATGTTCCATAATTCAGTTCACCATTATTTTGAAGTATCGTTTCCTCTGAAACGTTTCCGCAAACAAACGAAGAATTTCAACCCAAGCATAGTAACACCAGAAATTCGAGAATTAAAAAGCCTAGTATCTCTATACTCGGACTGTGCAAGAGTTGACATAAGTAGGCAAGTAACAGAGAAAAACTCGAAGACAGTTACAAACAGGGTATAGAATAGCCAACTCGAAAAATGAATCAAAAACTATGTGGCAAACTCTTAATCAAATTCAGAAAATCCCGATAATATTATAATTAATGAAGGTGGTGAAAGTGTCCCTTGAATTGACATGGCTAACAACTACAACAACAAAAATTCTGATGCTGTCAAGCAAGAAGTTATTGATATGAGTTTTTTGGAAAATAACATAAAAATCTGCCGAAACTCAATTTTTCTGCACCCTATAACTGGGTATGACGTTCTAGACCTTGCAAGAACTCTGAAGAATTCCAACACATGTGGTCATGACGAAATCTCAAATAATATTTTGAAAAAATGTGTTCTTCAACTATGTGAACCCTTGACAAACATCATGAATCGATCGCTGGAATGTAGAATTTTTCCTGAAAAATTACACCAATTCAAAAAAAAGGAAATTCTAATCTGTACGAAAACTACAGAGGAATAAGTTTACTTCCAAGCTTTTCATACATTTTCGAATTGAATATCAAGAAGCAGTTGATATAATTTTTGTCTGCTAATGAACTGCTTTCTCCAAACCAGCATGGCTTCTCGCAGAACAAAAGTACTGAAACTGCACTGTATGACTTCCATGAACACGTCATAAATGCCCTCGATGGCAAACTAAACATCTGTGGATTGTTCTTAGACTTTTCCAGAGCTTTCGATAATGAAAATCACACGCTTCTACTCGAAAAAATGAAACGATATGGCGTCAGAGGTACTGGCTTGCAATTGATGAAGTCATATCTACAGGGCAGGACCCAGAAATTAGTGATTCGAAAAACAGTCAGTCAGTAACCATTGATCAGGGCGTTCCTCAAGGCTCAGTACTTGGCCCCTTATTTTTCCTCATGTATGCCAATGACATGATGAAATTCTTCAATAGTCTCACGGGAATACATGTAGTTGCTCACGCGGATGACACCAATTTCCTCATGAAGGACAAGAATGCTATAGATCTGGCAGAAAAAAATCAGGATACATGAGCGGGTAATAACATGGGCAAATAAAAACCATTCAACACTGAATATCTCGAAAACAACATTAATGCAGTTCTCACTGAATAATGTTCATGAGAACTTCAGCATTCATGAGAACGAGGAGTTGCACATCGAGTCTTGCTCAACAACAAAGAACTAGGCCTCACGCTAGACTACAAACTCACCTGGACCCTTCACATAGAAACACTTTGCGATAAACTCCGTAGGAATTCCTACGCAATGAGGTTAATGTCAAACCACTGTAGTAAACAGGTATTGTTGAATCTGTACTATGGAACAGTACACTGCCATCTACGGTGCCCCTCACCTGGGGCACAGGAGCATCTGCAGCGAGGGTTTTCATGTTACAAAAATATGCTATCAGAATCATGGCCCACATCGGATGGAGGCAATCATGCAGAAACACTTTCGAAGAGCTACGAATACTAATATATATATATATATATATATATATATATATATATATATATATATATATATATATATATATATATATATATATATATATATATATATATAATATATATATATATGAACTCTACATGTATATGTACAAGAACGGGCAGAACTTTGCTGCAACCCATCATCAATACCAGACCCGCTCCAAAAATTTATTGATACACCGAACTACCATACCAAAAAAGCCATCTTTTCCTAGGCCCAAAACTGTGCAATAAGCTTGATGAATCAATGAAAAATTCGGCAAATGTCAATATCTTCAAAACCAGACTGAAAGCTGCTCCCATAGAATATAATTCCTTCACCCTCGAGGAATTTTTAGGTTAAGTGTTTTCTCCTCCCTTTTGTGCCACTCTCTGGTTACTAGAATTTTCTTATTTCAACCTGACCATGAGTTTCAAATTTTTACTGTGAAATCTAATTTCAACTGTTTTATGTATTTGAAGTGCTTTGTTACCTTTTGACTAGCATCCTTACATATTTTTAACTTTTTAATTCAAATCCTAGAAATATATAGGTGAATGTTTGTGAATTAATTAGTGTATATAAATATAAAAAATTCTGTATGTGAACAACTTCACATGACGTTTTCCTTGCTACTGTACTGATGGAATTATCCGCTGTCATGTACTTTTTAACGAGTGAAATAAACAAATTATTATTATAACGTTGGTGAGCCAAACTCCATTTCACGCTAAGTATCGCATTCAAAACGAGGTTTTTAATGAATTTAAAAATATCATGATAACAACTTATGAAACAACATTCGAATCCAAAAAACAAAAACTAAAGAAGAAGTTATTGAGTTTGTATGAATCCAGCAATATCGCCCACACCAAATACATGAACGGTGTAGGGAATTGTGTTCCTAATTCAACTGATATCGAAATTCCATCAGACATCACTAATTCCCTTACATGTGGACTGTATCTCATCTCATTGTTGTCGTAGGATTTTGTACCGAAAACAATCCCAAAATTGTTTAAAAAGAGATGATGTGAGGTCACTGCACAAACATCATCCCCAATTTTCTCAACAAAAATAAAAATAGTGAAAAGAAGATGAATTGCAATCAGAAACGAATGATGAAAACAAACAAAAATCCTCAATGAAAATGAAGATATAATAGTTGTTTACACCGATGAAGGAAATATCGCAACCCTTTTGAAGAGAAATGAATATGATAGAAAGGAGAAACATCTTGTCGGGGACATAAAAGTTCCTAAAAAAAGTCAAAGGAAATCTCACAAACATCCACCAAAATCAAAATAATAATCTAGTGAATTCGTTATTAGAAAAGGAACAATCGTCGAGAGAACTAGCAAAGACCTATAATTAACATAGTGTCTGTTGTTCAATCATGTATTGCGTTTCTAAGGATTACATAAATGAAAGGACCCTATGGACCATAATTTCATGTATGAATTCTCCAGGGTACAAACTTTCCTAATTTTTGATATTTTAATGATATTTTTTAAAATGTCGTCTCCACGCATGAGCACCATTTAAAAAACTTTCTGAAAGTTGTTAAAAAAAAAATAATTAATTTCTTTACCCCTCAATATATATCAGTATCAGTAAATACAACATCATTATTTACGAATATCCCGCATGAACTGATATTTGTAGATCGTGATAGACAAAGACACTATGTGCGGACTGTGACTTGGTGTATAATAGACAAACGAAACAGTACTTGAAACAAAGGTTAAAATAACATAGTTATGACTGTGATCCGAAAATTAAAACCAAAAATAATAAACCAGCACCGAGTTCTCATCATTTTGAGGTCGGCCATCGATTTGATTTCAATTCCATGAAAGATAAAGAGAACTCTCTCAGCAAAAGATTATATCTTGAAATGGCCCACATTGCAAGTAATGATAATAGTGTCAATTCGAAGACGGATTGCAACAATCTCAACAGTATCTGTAGAAACATTTTTATCACACATAAAACCAACTTTAGGTAGAATACAACCAGCCTTATCACTCGAAAAAAATAAGAAAAAAAATCAATTTCATGCAGTCTTCAATCACAAAAAAAATATTGAAATATTACAACACGGATTCATTCTACATACCAGACGTTTGGGTATGATCTTAAATAACAATAACGTAGTGTAATGGTCCAACATTGGTTGGTTGGTTGAAAGCTGACGAGCCAGAGACAGGGTTGGCACTTAGCTTCCCTTGACACTGCGACCAGCTGGGGTCTATTGTATCACTCTGTCGTCAGTGGTTCCTCATTCAAACAGGTTTGTGCCTTTAATTAGATTTAGAAGCCTGTTGATAATGTTTTTTGGATTCATGCCTGTTTCCGGGCTGATCTCTCCAAAGGTTCTGTGTCGCCTACTACTTAGGGCGTCACAGTCGAAGATAATATGAGAGGCTGTTTCCTCCTCTTCATCACATAGCCTACACTCCACGGTTTCCCTGCGTACTCCTATGGTGTTCAGGTGTTTTCTTAGGCCGCAGTGTCCAGTCAACAGACCTATTATTATACGAGTTCAACATTACTATTGATAAAATTATTATTTCCAACCGTGGGTACTTCTCGTTTCGATGACTTTTATGATTTACTATGGAAAATCAAAATTGGTAAATTTGAGTAATGCGTTATACCAGCCCACTTGCTCGTGAATTTTGTACAAGAAAAAAATATATATGTTTTGTTATGCTTTTATCTGAATACATTAGAAAGATGAAGCCATGACGCTTCCTCGACAGAGCAGGATATTCAAAATATGTTACCCAAAAAACTACAATCTCAAAACTTTTCTACATGAAAACATTATATCTGACCACAAATACCGCCATATACCAAATATGGATCTCTCAAACAAAAACAAGAAAATGGCAACAGAGTGTTGCCTTAACATCTTTCAATATTGAAACTTTTTCAAAATGAAATTATGGCATAGAAAGATAGAAAGTTTGTCGAATCGAATACCGTTTCTTTCGTAGAGGGGTTTCCGGAAGAGTGTGATATCAATAGTGTATATGGAAATATCCAACTAACGCCATAAGTCTAATACGATTTTGGTGATGACTCCACTGGAATCTTAATAGCATTGAAAATATTGCTAGATTCAAGATTGTATGGGGCTAGATATGGTTCTTCGGTCTCTCCGTACCTCGACCTATAATGTCTATTGTACATTACCCTTCATCTATTCGAGAACCGTGATTCCGATACTCCTTGCAAAGTGTATCAGTTTCCTGATGTCTGAGAGCCTTAATGGGACCCTTTCAAGGAATCTGAGCATTTTGCAAAACAGCGCTTGGCTGTCGCAGAGCAGGTGTTCTGAAGTTTCACCGAAGTTCTCGCAGTAATGGCACAATCCACTGTGCTAATTTTGAATATGATTTGGATAAAATTATTGCATTATCAACATTACACCAATTAGGATTAATAATAATAATTTTAGCTGTCTGATCTATGCATGTTTTTGAGGTGATATTTCAGAGGACAATGCCTCGTTACCAGTTTCAAATTTTGGCGATGAGCTCAGAAGCCCTTCTGCTTGGCTTTGCACTGAAACCTTATTCTAGTGGGTTTTGAGTTGGTCAGCTGCACAACACAGAAATTCTTCCTTAATGTGGGCTTTGGAGAATCACAGGAGGGTTTTTCGCCAGGAAGTTGAATGTTTGCCCCTTCCTTGGAAGGCTGTCTGCTTCATCATTGCCTTTGGTTCTCTTCTTACCTGGCACCCTCATCAGAGTGGCCCGATTGATCGTAGCCAGTTGGCTCAGGGAGAGTTTGCAGTCCCAAGTTAGTCTTGTCTCACATATTTGTGACTTTGGAGCCTTTTAGTGCTGCTTGGATGTCTGATATGATATAGATTTTTGCCCCCCCCTCCTGAAGCATTCTTGGGCGCCAATACCGAACTTGCCTTGAAATTCTAATAAGAAAATGATTCGAAGACGAAAGGGAACACTGTGATGAATCGTACATTCAACAAAAAATAATATTTTCTCATTCCACGTCGTACATATGAAGGATTAAAAGTGGTCCAGAATTCAAATCTTATCACGTGAGTGGAAACGCGCTAGCATTGGCGGTGACGTCATACCTTATGAATACGTTGGCGCCTTGATCTAACACATGCAGTCATTGATGTGGAAGGATTGTGTTTTGGAAGAACTGGTTTGTGGGCGAAGTTATAATAAAAAATGACTTACGAAGGGTTTTTCAAAGGACAATCTGACCAACATGTAGATATGTTTATGGTTGCCACGTTTCTAAAAATGCGGAATGTTTTTCACTTGGAGAAGTTCGAGGCCTGAAGGCAGATAAGTATGTATTGTTTGAGTAGTGAATAATGAAATGGTAATACCTGGTCGCTTTCGAGAATCGAAGGTGATTATTGAAAGAATCAGTTATTTGGCAGGTCAATATCTCATACACTAGATGTCCAACAGAAGAAAAACAAATAATTTTATTATAGTTATTGGTCAATCGTTCCAATATTGCAAAAATTTAAAAACACATATTTTTATAAGTAAATGTACCTTTTTTCTTACAGGGTTCAATGAAATATTCAGCAAAGAAAATGTTTTTTTTGTGATATATAGATATTGAAGTCTATTTGTATCACAAGCTTTCATTTAACACCCTTCTTTCGTATATCTTTCCTGTTTAAAATTTCTGAGCGAAATTTGACTCACTTCTAGTCATCCGATCAACTTGAAATTTGCAGGAAAACATATTATGAAATTTTTGTGATAGTAAAAAGCAAAATGACGGCTTCAAGATGGCCGACAAATTATGTTATTGTTTCGATTCGATTGTATTCAAAATTTGTATGCGGGGGTTTTTAGGGTCGGAGATTAAAAATTCTCTGTAAAAATTCACGAAATCAAGATGACGGGCGAGTTTTTTGATCACGTTCCGATTCTTTTCAAAATTGGTGTGTGGAAATTTTTGAGGTCGAGGATTATGAATTTGTTGTCAAAATTTATAAATTCCAGATGACTGAAAAGTTTTGCGATCAAGGTCCGATTCTATTCAAAATTGGTGTGTGGAGATTTTTGGGGTCGAGTAATATGAATTTGTTGTCAAAATTTACAAATGGCGAAATAGTTCTGGGATGTATGAAGCCGATTCGATCCATAAATAGTATGTTGGGGGTTTTCAGTTTCAGAAAATATGACTTTTGGTGAAAATTTGATTATTCAAGATGACGGATTTCATTACCAAAAATAATTTAATAGAAACTTTTTGAAAACAAGCTTTTATTCAAATGTGCTGAAAAGGAAAATATATCTCTTCAGATGTGTGACGTAATTTATTCTGTGAGTATTAGATTTTAAAGCTTGTCACACAATGTTTGCAGTTTGAATACCAAAAATAGGTATTCCTTTGCTACAAGCTTCTGAATCTCTCACTCAAAGAATAAGCTACGTCACACATCTGAAAAATGTTTTTTCTCTTAAAAGCTTGTCTTATTTTTTTCAAAATTTTTATTCACTTAAACAAGGAAAACACACACAGAGCTACTGCTGCTTAGCGATATGTCTCTTTCTTCTCTCCTACAAGCTCTCAGCCATTTTGAACGACGACTGCGATCTTCTGGAAACATTATAAATATTTCCTCCGGTATGCTAACTGTGCTCTTGCACATTGGTACAATACAATATTTATAAAATAACTTTTTATTTTCCATTCCAACTGCACTGCAACTGACAGAATAACTTGTAACTCATGACGTCGTGGCCGTTCCCGGGCTCTTGAACTTGTTTGAAATGATTCGCTGGCGCGCGATACTTTGATTATCTATAACAGCCTTTCAACTTATATCTGAGGCATCATATTTTGCATAGCTCACTTTTTATTATAATTGCACATTTTAATGCAGTCAATTGAAATCGCGCGTGTTTTAAAGCCCTTTTTATCCACTTATACTTTAATATACTATTCTATGCTTCAAACCCCATGTCTTGTCAAATTCTCTGCAGTTCGTTCACGTTGCCGCTGTAGCATTGGAAAGAATCAGAATGATGTGACTGTTCCATGTAAGTCTTTGGTCGAACACCCAAATATTTCACTCCTTTGGAAAACGTTAGCAGATTTCCATTCGGGGTCGGAGCTTTCAGTTTGCACTTTCGTCGCCTTGTGAATGGAACCAGCATTGTTTAGTCCCTCCTTTAGGAACCAGTTTCTGATTATGTTAAGTGCTGTCTGCATGCGATTGCATATTATCCAGTCATGACTTTCCCTTAATGTAATGACCAGGTCATAGGAGTAACCTTGAATCGTAATTCCAGAGTCATGTAGCTTCACTATAAGATTATCCACGGTCAATGACCACAGCAAAAGCGATAGGACCGCGCTCTGGAGACAAACTTTTTTCGCTGTCATTCTGACCGTTTTCTCTCCGAGAGCAGCTACAACGAATCTGATTTTGGGCATTGCATGTATCCATCTGATCAGTGGAGTGTTTATATTCCTTTCTCCTAGTGATCTGATGGTGAGAGGTATTATCGATAGAACTACTTATTTGTGACATCCACATATTTTTTTGAAGCGAAATTCCTTTGGATGCGATGAGAGTAAAATTGCAAGGTGGAATTCGAGTGCAACGTTTTTATAAAACGTTTCGAACGATGCTTTTGTGCAACGTTTTCATATACACTGAACCGCTTAGATTTTTTTTTATTCTGTTTCATAATATTCAGTTCTTCAGAAACTTTACTTCCTGTAAAATTCTGACAAGCGAGTTAAATTTTTCATCACATGTCTCTTAGGTTATCAGAGAACATGCATTTTTATTTTTCATCTAATTATATTCCTTTCACTTTTCAGAATTCTCCTGATGATGATCTGATGATCGAAAACGTTCGACAATAGCTAGTAATTTTTATTTTTATGCACTATAGCCCAAAGGCTTCTCTGCCTCAACCAATAAATATACGTATTTTTACATTCTATATTTATTGAATCCAAATCTAAATGTGCATACAACTCTCTCTTTTTTCGTTATCAATTCCCCGATAGAGTGCAGTTATGGAAATACCATTGGCTTTAATCTAAGAATAATGGAAATTGGTAATTGGCTCTCCTTTTCAAGGAAAGAAATAGGTATTCCAGGGTTTTTGAATATTCAACCCTAAAGGGGGTGACATAGGGGTGGAGAGTTTGTATGAGTACCTTTAGTTTTTGAGTTAGAGTCATCAAAATTGGTATTTGAGGTCTTTGTTACAAATGGGGGAATAAGTGTTGAACATCTATAGGGGTGGAAGTGTTTATAGGGGTTGCATTAGTTTTGAGCCATGAAAATTGGTATTTCGGCTCCTCTTTTCAAATGAAGGAATATTCATCAAAAGGTTATTGAAAATTTAACCCTGATGGGGGTGAAATGGGGTTGAAAGTTTGTATAGGAGTTAGGGTCATGAACAATGGTGTTTCCGCCTTCTGTTACAAATGAAAAATTGTTTTTCGAAAATTACATCCCTAATGGGTTGAAAAAGTGTTGAGACGTTTGTCTGGAAAATCCTATTCCATGGTCATGTACGCCTAAAGCTTGGAACACTTACTTCTTGATGCAAATAATGAAATGTTAAATTATTTCTTCTTCTTTCTTTTTTATACACTCGTATTATAATACGCGAATTAAATATCTGCTACCGATTTATTGATATTATCCATTTTAACACGGATTTCGGCCAATAAAATCACGTACTTTTCATTATGGAACGAATTTTCGGCCTATAGAAACATACCACTTGATTATCCCCAATACTTGTTCAATCGAAATACAAATCACAACGCGTCAGAAGTACCTATGAGTATGTCGAGCAGAGAAGAATTATCTTGTACACCACCACAAATTTCTGATAAACAAAAAGTGTCTGAAAATTTAGTTCCAACAAAATAAAAAAAATCTATCACAAATTATACAGACGATTAATGGACTGGAGAATTTCATCTTTTTTGCAAAATGTGTTGTTAGTTTATTTTGGAGAACTTTCAAATAAACTCAAATCTTCAACTTTGTGGACACCCTATTCCATATTAAAATTGATGTTGAATATAAACTATCAAACTGACATTTCAAAATACGCCATCTTACATGCTTTTTTGGAGCGGAATCTGGAGGAAACGTTGGAAAGGATTCCAAAACATTCCTGCCAAACGAGCTCAGTGAATTCATTGAGGAAGCTCCAGATGATGATTACTTGATGATAAAGGTAGGCAAATCTTTATTTTCAAATTATTTTGAAAAACCTTTTTGTTCATTTCCGCTTGCGATATAAACATTATTTTGTATAAGAATAACGTGCCTCCTTGATGACAAGTGTATTCGTAGCTCAGTTGACACGCGTACGGTTATGACGCATGAGTGCGTCATCGATTGTGGTTCGAATTCTGGACGGGAGTCGATTTTTTTTGTAGAAAATAATGTATTTTCTCAAAAGAAAAAATAATTACATGATTTATATATTTTTCTTTATGAAAGTGAAAGCATTGCAATCGAATGTCATAATTTTTCTACAGGTTGCATGAATTGTGGGAATTATGGGAGCTTGCGGAAGACATGAGTTACATAATTCAAAATGTTATCATGTGAAGCATCTGGATGAATCACTTCTTGTGAATATTCCCGACACGAAAACAAAGAGCCTAAGAAATGTTACGGTAACTAAAAAGTACTATTACATTTGCAAAAAGTACATAAATCTACGGCCGAAAGATTGTAGTACACCATCCTATTTCCTCAACTATTTCAAGGGTAGATGTACAGTGCAGAATTTTGGAATAAATAAATTTGCTACTTTAGGAAAACAAATAGCCACCTACCTTAAGCTTTCCTAATCCAAATTTGTATACAGGGCAGAACTTCTGCTACGATATTAGTTGATGCGGAGGGCGACATTACGACATAAAAAAGACACAGTGGATGGAAATCCACCGCTGTCGCAGAAGGCTACATCAATAACTCAGTGCAGACTAGAGTTAATATATCGGATACGATACTCAATTCGATAGGAAACAGAAACAACGCAGTCAAAATCAATATGCCGTCAACCTCTGCAATTTTCCAAACTGGACAAATTCCACAAATAAATGTGTAAAATTGCACTATTAATAATTTATATATCTATAATATTCTCATTTTTGTAAAAATGTTGGAATATGTTAAAATGTAAATAGTTTGAAATTAATTCTGGTTTTTATTTTATTATTTATTGGTCATACAAAAAATATTGTATGCAACGATCATGTAATGGCTATTAACACACTCGCACACGGTTCACGACACTTGCCCTCGGCTCGGGTCGTAACTAACCTCGTGCTCGTGTATTAATAGCTATCATTACATGATCGTTGCATAATATACTGATATCATCCCCTTGGTAGGTGGTAGGCTGGTGAAGTTTGTATGGAGAAAACGTATCTCTTTGGCGGATTAACCTGAAACTCGGTATAGATATTTCTATAACTATATAAGGCAATACCATGAACGTCGTTTACAAAGAGTTCCTGGGGTAAATGAAGCTTGAATTTTCTGTGAGTTCCTATAGTGTCAGAATTTTTCCGATATCGTCATTTATGTTTCATATGTGTTTTTTCATGTTAACGTGGTGCCATATTTATCAGAATTATATTTTGAAAATTTCTTGCATCGAATCAAAGAAGCATATGTATATATATATATATATATATATATATATATATATATATACATACAAATTGTTTTACCCCTTACGATATACTTACCAATCGAAGTATAGATCGCCAAAGAAGTTACACTTTTTTTTCTATACTCATGTTTTACATGAAATGGAGGAATACTTTCTCAAAATTTCCCCCTGAATAGTCGCGCTGTGGGGAGCTCTATTGAATTGATTTCAGTAGAGTGGAATACGCTTAAATCATCAAGGAAGCTTTGGGAACCCATCTTGTTCAACATCAATAACATCAGACGAATAGTATCTAGAATATCCGAATAATACTAACAATGCACGTATGGAAGTGAGTCTCATTCAATTCAGTTGCTAATTTGTGGTATAAGGTAATGTAGAACTTTATCCGTGAGCTCTATTACCATTCGTATATATTGTGTTCTGTTCCAAAGCTCACTAATAACAAATGTGCTCAGGAGTCCTTTTATCCGCGGAAACTTCATATATTTGTCACTCTATCTCCAAATAAACTGGGTCCATAACTGTACTTTATGAAATTTTAATTTGACCAAGTGTCTGTTGAAACGTCAATAAGCAAACATTTTGAAACTCTCAAATCTGCCATCGAATACATAAATGTTCCCGATGTTACTTTAAAATTTGTGGAAAGTGGATGAAATAAATAGCCAACGGTCATTATTACCCCTTCAACGTACTTATTCAATCAGTTCTCCTTTCAAGGATATTTTCCAATGGAGTTCAAAGAGCTCCAGTGATACCCAGTGAAGTTGACAATGAAAGGCAAATCTCTCTTCTTTTAACGCTATCTAAACTGTATGAGAAAATGGTTTCAGTTAGGTTGTTGAATTATTTGGAAGAAAATCATATATTATATAAAAACCAACATGGATGCAGAAAAAAAAGGTCAACTGAAACTGCAACCAACCATTTACCTACTTAAATTCATGGAGAAATTGATTGAATGTCCTTATATTTCGACATTTTTTTCCTGAATTCCTAACAACAAAACTATCAGAACTTTGTTTTCCGAACAATGGATTGAAATGACGGGAAGCATATCTACACGAGCATACTATGACTGTACAATAGAATGGAGCTAGATCAAGTTTCAAGGACCTCAGGCTAAGAGTTATCCAGGGGTCAGTTCTTTGGCCCATACTTTCTTACCATATGGAAATGACCGCAAATGACAATCGCACTATTGATCGTTTCAGTTCTGAGTGTCAACGAAACAAGTTGGCATGAAATTCATCCAAGTCTATAGCTGTTCATTTTTATAACAAAAAAATTATGTACCAAATGTTAGATCGAGTTCCAAGGACGTCAGGCTGGGAGTGCCCCAGGGGTCAGTCCTTGAGCCAATATTTTTTTACTATATGCAAACGAATTGCTAGAGTATGGCACAAATAGCCACATAACTATATTTGCAGGCAGGGTTATTGAAGAACTGATAACAAATGTCAATCGTACCATTATTAGTTTCAGTTCTTGGTGTGACTAGAACAAGCTGACATCGAATCAATCCAAAACTGTAGCTAATTCTTTCCATGACGAAAAAAATCATGTACCAAATGTGAGATCAAGTTTCAAGGACGTCAGGCTGGGAGTTCCCCAGGGGTCAGTCCTCGGGCCCATATTTTTTGACTTTACGCAAATGACTTGCTAGAGTAGGTCACCAATAGCCACATAACTATATCTGCAGGCAGGAATATTGAAGAACTGATAACAAATGTCAATCGTTCCATCAATAGTTTCAGTTCTTGGTGTGACCGGAACAAGTTGACATTGATTTCATCTGAGACTGTAGCTAATTCTTTCCATAACAAAAAAATTATGTACCAAATGTAAGCTCAAGTTTCAAGGTCGTCAGGCTGGGAATTCCCCAGAAGTCAGTCCTTGTGCCCATATTTTTTACTATACGCAAATGACTTTCTAGAGTATGTCACAAATAGCCACATAACTATTTCCGCAGGCAGGGATATTGGAGAACTGATAACAAATATCGATCGTACTATTGATAGTTGCAGTACTTGGTGTCAAAGGAACAAGTTTATATTGAATTAGTCCCAGACTGTAGCTGTTCATTTAAGTAACCAACAAAAATACAATAACTGGATGATATAAAAACAGCAAATGAAGTTACATTTCTAGTAGATCAATTGGTGTGGACAGAGCATTATTTGCTATAAAACAAATGAAAACATTTTTAGACACTTCAGGTCTCCTGAAATTATATTTTGCTATGGCATATTCCCATATTCCTCTAAATATTATAGCATGGGGTTGTATTACCGAATTATTCTGGGTATGTGTGGCACAGAAACGTAATTATTACTGAATATTTCAATATTTCTCAATAATTTATTATTATTATCAAAACGGCAAGACACGTTAATTTCATTTAATTACAAGATTTAATTCTTTTTGTGTATGAGTTTTCATCACAAGCGGTAAAAACTACACCTACTATACAGCAGGTTATATATCAAAGAGTATCGGTCATAAGAACATTATATTTTGATAGTAACACTCCAAAATTTTAATTCTAAGTGGTTAATGAATAATTTTTATATTTAAATATGTTCATTCTTTTGTATCATTCAGTTTTTTCCCACAGTTTGAATTCGAAGAAGAAAGTTGTGCGACAATAAATGAAGTATACATTATCCTGAAGAGGATTATACAGGTTCGCAAGAAAAATCTGAATGATTATTTCAAATAATTAACATGTATTTTGGTGTGCTGAATACGAACAAAAATTTGAATGTCAGGATTCATCACAAAATGCAAAATTATCTTCAACTTTAGCAAATTTTCCTCAATTTTTGTTTTTTTTTCTATCTTAGTGTTTATCACTAAATTTAAAGTCAAAATTACTATTAATTAATTCACATCAGTGCATTTAAGAAAAAAATACCAAAAAAACATAACTTTCAAATGAAAGAACTTCCAGAGTAGGCTCTGACATGTACGGGCTTGTTTCAATTGTTAACTTGTTCCCGCCAGTTCACATTTGTTAGCTCGTCATTCTTAAATCGTTTTCACGCTCTCATCCCTGTAGGTCATTCCGTACACTTGAAGGAAACCTACAAGAATTCGGAATTGGTTCTCTGTGAACTTAAATATCGAGATCATGGTTGGCAAGTGTGTGGGGATATGTATCTCTTGTGCATGTGCTCGGGCAACAACGTGGATATACCAAATACCCTTGTTTTCTGTGTCTATGGGACAGTCGAGACCGACAAAATCACTGGACCAAGAAGAGTTGTGCCCAAAGTCGGTCAAAACAATGTCCTTCGAAAAATGTTGGTAACTCTACATAAAGTTTTATCACCTCTGCATATACAATTGGGGTTGATGAAGAAATTCGTGGAGTCACCCCCAAGAGATGGAGAATGCTTCAAATATTTGGTCACCAAGTTGCTAGGTCTCTCGGAAGCAAAATTGAAGGAAGGTGTTTTTGTTGTTTTGTCATAGATGAATTTTTAGGCAATAACAAAGATCCCAACTACAAAAAGATCGTCATACGAATGCTGAAAGTATTTCAAGCTTGAGGTTGCCTTGTGAGCGCATTTCCTCCAATCCCACATTGACTTTCATGAGCAGTGAGTGAAGAACAAGATAAACGATTCCACCAAAACATCAAAGAGATGGAAAAAAATATCAGGGAAAATGAGGCATTGCAATGATGATAGACTACAGTTGGATGTTTCAGAGAGAGAGAGACATCCCATATGCTACTCACAAGTGTAATTGTCTCACAGGAAAGATATAAGGATTTTATTGTGTATTAGTGAACTAATTTCAGTTCAAAATAGATCTTTAGCTAAAATATGTAATTGAAAATCGATTTTTACAAGTCTATTGTCGTTTATTTTGAAGAATTGCCCTATTCAACATAGTTACCTGAATTGTCAGGAAACGTGATATCCTATGACAAAACCATTTTCAGATTCAGCATACATAAACATATAAACAGTATGTGGAATAACCAATACAGCTCTTGATTTTTTTAATGCATACCTGTGTTATGGTCAAATTGATAATATTGTGACTTTCGAATTTTATTTCATATTTTCGTCAGATTCTCCAATATTGGAAAAAACTGGGATACCTAATGTGGAAGTCGAAAATTGGGATATCAAAATATTTTGTCCAACAGGTCGAAGGCATGAATAAAAAAACATAATATGGCCCTCTCAACTTTTTCTTCACCTAAAATCAAATATGAGGAATAACAAAGTTATTATAATAAATTATTTTCATATTTCACTTTTTTTGTGGGGGAGAAACCGCATGGCACCAAGACCCCAGTACCTGACGGTCTATCGATCCTGGTAGTATCAGGCGCTACTCTGACTAAAATTCCACATGCCCGAGAACCTATATCCAGGACTACCCGCGGACATAGCGTCGGATATAGGCAACATTTAATTATTATTGCTTGTATGTCAGTTGTATTTGACTGCCCTGATGTTTTCTTTCGTATATAGCTTTCACTTTCAACCCCATAATTTGACTTATGTATCTTGCATTGATCTAAGCATAAATGTCACTATGTTTTCCGAGTTTAGCGGCAGATCCATTTCTGTTTCCAAGGAGAGCCTCTCCCTGTGCCATCTGCCGCAGTAACTAATAGTGTGATGGACGTCGTCCTCTTCATTGCAGTGAATTGTCTACCCAAGTAGCACACAGAGGTCATAATTCGGTTGTACAGACGTCTACTAGACCTTTCGCAAAAGTCCATGACTTATGTCTTGTAATATGCTGAGACGTCGCTATGTATGCCAATACGACAAAAAGGCACACTCTTGCGACGTCACATCGACGTTATAAATTAGTGGTAATGATTTGACAATATAGACTTATATAAGCCAGTCGCAGAAGGGTCGTTCTGTGGTCTTAGTGTAGTCATTATATCATTATGCATGAAGGTCATAATATTTCTAATATAGTATAACAATATGTATACCATATCAAAAGATTTTATATAATATCAATATAATATATAATTCAGCCTTCCTTCACATATTCATGATACTCTGTGACATGATAGTTATCTAGATAAGAATGATTTTCATTCATGTGTCTCTAATAATTGTTCTGAAACTCTAGTGACCAAGCAAATCCATTTTTACGATCAAAATCCAATTTTACTCACTCAAAATTCATGCGTCTCGAAAATAAAGAGAGATAAATATTTATTTTCATTTCAGAAAAAATATATTTCATCAATTTTTCTCATTAATCGTTGAAATATGTAGACCATATTACGAAAGATACTTGATTAGCACATCTCCAATGATTTTTAAATTGATATAATACCCAGGGTCCCATATTTTTCATTTGAAATATTTTTGTTCCAATATGGCTACCAGAATGATGTTATCAATCAATCGAAAAACATGTATGCCGTCCTTCTAGTGTCGAAAAGTTGTAATTAATCCGGTATGTACTATCATAGAATGGTTTACGAGTGTCTCAAAGACATCGCAATATCTTACATAAAAAAGTTGTAATGTAGTCGTTATGACCACAAGTAGCAAGTTTTGTTGTACTAACGTTGTAATGCTATCAAAACAGAAGAAGATATACACTGAGTGCATAAGCATTCCGCTATTTCCACACAATGGAAAACGCTAAAAATAACTGACATTTAAATAGAGGTTATGTTGAAGTTGAATATTTAAATATTTTTTAATTATCACTCAAAGTGCACATACATATTATTTATGTCTCTCCTTGTTGTGGAAACAATTGAAGGAACTGGATGAACTTCTTTTTTTTTCAGTGTCCCGATAGACTGATTAATTATTTCAGATCACTCATCCTTCCTCTTTATATTTTTCTATACGCTGCAGTTCTCTTGTAAGGCAGATTGGATTTTTGTTTTGGCATTTTAATTATTTATACGGAACTGAATATTCTACATACATAACACAATATACCTATCCAACAAAAATAACATTACCAACAAAAATAATCTAACCATAGATACATAATGTAATCATTACGACCAAAGTTCATCAGTTGATGAAACTACATTACATGAGTACAATATGTAGTCGTAAAAACGTTTCAAAAATCTACTCATTAGAACCACATATGTTCATTGTCATAATAACCTCACAGCAACTGCTCTTAAGTTCTACTTGACGACACATACAATTCATTTACATACAAACCACAGTACAACTTCATCTCGAGAATTCTTTATTGTACTCTCGTTATATCTACTACACGACGTCATAGCAACGCCTGAAGGTTATAAAACGCACATTAACTTTTTGGTTCTAAAACATACAAATACGTGGTCTTCAAGACGGTATGAGAACTCATTATGTTAATTTAATGACTCTGTGCTACTTGGGTATCGGCCTCATTCATCCTGTTGGTGAAAGATCTGAGAGATCAGTGGGCGAAAAGAAACTGCATCAGATAGAAATAAGTATAGTTTTTCCGTCCACTGGGCAGCGGCGTTGTTGTTTACCCACCTCAGTTGCCACATTGATATTGTCCCTAGTTCTCGACTTTTTGTTGTTGGTTGACCTCCGGGAGGGCGTCTAGTCTGGATCTTTCCTGCGCAAGCAGGTCTTTAGGCACACGGCGTCCACTGAGAGTGCCCTGTAGGAAGCTGTCATCCGTAGGAGCATTTTCCTTCGTGAGAAAACAATATTTCTACTTCATTTCATCCCTTTTTCATTCTTTCAGATGTGCTAGGACCTCGTATGTTTGGTAGTATTTTCGAAAGAGCGATGGTTTGCCTGTCTACCTTTGCTCATTGACGGCAAATATGCTCGCTGAAGGTCAATTTATCTTTCAACTAGACGCCAAGGTTATTCACGAACTTGGTAGAGGTGATCCGCGTGCCAGCCAATTCGAAAAAAATATCATCTCTCTTCCAAGGAGCACTTAGGATTATGACCTCCGTTTTATTGGCGACGATTTCGAGAAATCCATGTCATAATGTTATTAAGGGCTTGATTAGCCAGATACATAAACGAGTCCTTGTTATTGGATTTAACCACGAGTGCTGAGTCATCAGTATAGGTAACCGTAAGGCAACGCTGCGACAAGTCCAATTTCAATACATCATCATCAATATGCTCCATAGTGTAAAAAAATTCCACCTGCACTAATACCGATTATTTTCAATCAACTTATGTGGAGAGAAATGTTTACGTATCGCCATATTGATCAGAAATTGTAATTCGTAAATTTCTCGCATATAATAAAAAAACCTATACAAGTATGAACATCCAAAATTCGTACGGGCAAATAAGCTCATATCTTAGAAATTATAATGAATATTTAATTCTCTTCCTCCAACCACAACAAAGGAGTATCTCTTTTCTATAGGGAAATTAACTCATATGGGCCGACTAGAGAGACTATTGAGATTATATAGATTTTTCTTTGAATATTTTTTTATAGGTGAAAGTTTTGAGGGTTACTTCTCGTATTTCCATCTAAGGATGCGGAAGACACCCAGTGAAAAACTTCTGAAAAATAAAATGATATGGTTCCAAACACAAATTTCTCTGGCATCCAAAACTGGATACTTGTGAAATATCCTGTCATAAAACAATTAAAATTTATTGTCGATAATTTTAATGTATTTTCGTGATTCAGAATGGATTTATAGCGGACTTATGAAGTCTTGAAACACATGTTATGTCACTCTGCAGAGATGTGAGAGCAGAAACCAAATTTCTGTGATGTTTCCAATCGTAAATTATACTCACGTACACAAGGTTCACTGATTATTTCATGCATAACTCAAAATTTAATAGAGAGGTTCAAAGTAGTCGTAAATGTTTCGCCGAGAAATATAACTCTCTATAATTCTGCTCCTAGTTGAAATGGTTTATGACGAATAAAAGAAGTTTAATTTTGTTTACGGCGGTAATTGAAATAACATGGTAACAGCAAATTAGCTTCGTAAAAGAATTGTGATTTTTCTCTCATTAGGTATATCTTTTTTTGTTGTTACCAAATTGAGTCCTGAAAATAAGAATATAATTTTTATATTCAGCGATACTTACAGAAAAACTATTTTCAATAGGAATTTTGAAAAAAAATTGATTAGGAAATGAAGAAATCTGCGATCAAAAAAATAAGGTTGCATTTTCTCAATATCCCACAAGAAACAAACACTTTTCCGTCACTCTGTTAACGTTAGATGTTGAACTACATCCAATAGATGTAGAATAACACTGATTCGAAAAAAGTTAAAGGTGATAATTGCTATTTTGATGGTTGAATGTTTTTTTAATGAATTGAAAAAATCCATTCATTTTGTAATTGGAGATTTTTCTGGAAAGAACTGTATTCCAATTTTCAATTGAGAACGTTTCCGTGTCAAACATAAATTTTGGTTCAATATATATATATATATATATATATATATATATATATATATATATATACAAACATAAATTTGTTATACTGTTTTGGTTTTAAAGAAAACTCTTTTGTTATTTTTCGCGCTTTCTGAAATGTTGTATTTCCTTTATCAAGACATCTATAAAAAACAGTTTGATCATGAGCAAAACAATTGCATAAAAAATATAGGTTAGGAAAACTTACTAAACTTTGAGGTTTATAGTAGAAATCAGCGTCATTGCAGTAAAAACAGACAATCATTTACATATAAACATTCTTACAGTCATTAATGGTATACTAAACATAATACTAACAATTAAAATTTCAACGTTTTTTAACTTTGAACATGGCCATCGGCATTCTCGTGCTCGAGGAAGATTGAAACAAGGACGGAAACAACCCGATTGTCAACTGTCAGCTGTCCTCGTCATGGAGTGTCTAACGGGGTCATGCCAATAGTATGACCAACCAACACGGAAACGAAAAATATTTATCTAACAAATTATTATACTGATTTGGGTAACTCATTTTTAATGAACATTCATAAAAAATGAGAATGCCGATGGCCATGTTCAAAGTTAAAAAAACGTTGAAATTTCAATTGTTAGTATTGTGTTTAGTATACCATTAATGACTGTAAGAATGTGTATATGTAAATGATTGTCTGTTTTTACTGCAATGACGCTGATTTCTACTATAAACCACGAAGTTTAGTAAGTTTTCCTAACCTATATTTTTTATGCAATTGTTTTGATCATGATCAAACTGTTTTTTATAGATGTCTTGATGAAGGGAATAAACATTTCCGAAAGCTCGACAAATAACAAAGAGTTTTCTTTAAACCAGCCCAGTATTGACTGCATCCTCAAGATCAATTACCATTTTTCTTAAACTAGTCAGTCAAGACTACCCTTCCACGTAAATATATATATATATATATATATATATATATATATATATATATATATATATATATATATATATATATATATATATATATTATATATATATATATATATATATATTGGTTAGACATTTTCTTGTTCCCGATTTGCTGTTTATTTTACTTCAATTTAGATTATATCATAAAGTAACATATGACAATTCCACAAAATCAGTTCTGCAGTTCTACTTTCTGTAAAATTCTGACATAATTTTCCTGATGATGATTTTATGATCGAAAACCTTATAGCCCAAAGGCTTTTCCGTCTGATACATTAAATATACTTTTTTACGATAATATATATTTATTGAAACCAAATCTAAAGGTGCATACAACCCTCTCTTTGCATCAAACATAAATACCTTTCGAAAGGTTATATCGAATAATGGAATATAAGGCCTTGAGTTCCTTTCAGTCACAGATTTAGATGACTGACATGTTCATATCAGTAACTCTATTTATCGAAAAAATCGAAATCATCGATAACCTCAGAGCTTGCAACGATTATACAATTCGTGTTTGGTTCTACTTAACTTCAGCAAAGCAGTCTGTACATTACCTTCTCCCGAAAAATACTGAAATATTTTGGAGCCAAGATCCAACATTATTTTTCAGCGAGTATCTGTGACATGGTCGACAAATGGTTGTACAATTTCACAAATTCGCAGTTCATTGAAAAGATATCAGAATCAGAACCAGAAAATTTTTTATTATCAGAAGGAAAGTAATTCTTGTTGACAAAGATAGGGTGTAAAAGTACAAGTACAACAAACAACATAACTAATATAAAACATGCACAACATATAATAATAATATTTTTAAAGCAATGTTGAAGGCAAAGATCTATATTTAAATAGGAACAATTATACGGGTTACAATTTAGTTCTAAAAGACCTCACCGAGATATTTCTCCAATCCATTATGAGCTTTTGTGGCAAGTAACTTTTCAAGACTCTTCCTAATTTTTTGTGGTCTGTGATTTCCTTTATATAAATAGGTAGGTGGTTGCACATTTCCAATCCGTTATATATGACCGAGTTTTTCATCAAGGTAGTTGATGGCAAAGGTAATCTCCCATGATTTTGTTGTCGAGTTATGTATGTTTTGTGCACTAGACTGACCGATTCGATAATGAAAACTGACGTTAGGGTGATAATACCTTGACGTGTAAACAAAGGCCGACAAGGTTTCCTAAATTTTGCTTTAGACAAATATCTAACTGCTTTTGTATGCAAAGTGAAAATTGTTTTGAAAAGAGTTTTGTTACAGGCTCCACAGAAGGCGATACCATAACTTGGGTGGGATTTTATGAGAGGATAATATGCTGACCTGGTAGCAGTATATCTCAAATTGTTGAAAATTATTTATGTGGGTATCGAATTTCAATGCGGCATCGATCTGCAGCACAGGAATTTTTGTTCTTGCTTTTCTTACTTTAGTATGATCCCCTTGTAACAGTTCAGGAAGATTGCCACGGAGGCATAGAACGTTCCTTTTTGATATAATTAGTGACAGTAAGTTCGAGTCAAACCATTCTTTAAAGTGGTCAATATCTCTCGAAATAGTTTGAAATAGATTGGCCTCATTTTTCTCATGCCAATGAATGGTAGGATCGTCGGCAAATACGGAAAAACTCCCTGATATATCCAACATGGTCATTGATATATAGTAGAGAAAGCACAGGGCCAGGTACCAAACTTTGAGGTACACCACAGCAAATAGGATGAGGTTCTGAGTAATGGTATGTTCTGACAATTCGATAGCGATTCGACAGGTATGACTTGAGCCATTTCAGCTTAGTACCCCTGAACCATATACCTCTAGTTTTTGCAGGAGTATTCTGTGATTGACACAGTCAAATGCCTTTGACAAATCACAGAACCCTGCTGCAACAAATTCTTACTTGTTAATTTCAGTATATTAATATCTTAACCAATCTAATATTTTCGATATGAATATGTCATACACATTTATTTGAATTACTGCACCATCCATTAATATGAGGCCAGAACCCAAATTTACTTTTTATTTGATCATGGATATATTCTCCTACCATACAGTCATATAAGGAAAGAAACTACTGTCAGACAAGACTAAAACGTTCTCCTTCAACAGTAGGGGCAGTCTGGCTGTGGGTTTATATCCAAGCCATGGTGATGGAATATTAGGGTAATTACCATACTGAAACCTGGAAAAATTGGAAAAGAAAGGTCCCTAAGACCAATCAGTCTTCTGATGTTTGGACTGAATACTCTAGAGATGCTGCTCCATCCCATATGTATTAGGGATGGAGCAATGGCAATAAAATAATTAATAAAAATATTTTTCAAAAACGTGCGTCTATTCAAATGCGCTAAAAAGTAAATAATTATTATTTCAGATATGCGACTTAGGTTATTCCGTGAGTTATAGATTCAAGAGCTTGTCGCGCAAGTTTTCAGGTTGAGAACAAAAGCGACAAGCAACTCTCGGAATAACCTACATCGCGATTATTTTTTACTTTTTAGCGCATTTTAATAAAAGCTTGTCTTTGGAAATGTTTTTTTTATGATTATTTCATTCTGTGATTTTTAGTACGCCTCAGTCTATGCATGTTTGTTAATGCATCGTCATTATGAGGCTTTCTTCCTGTGAGTACTGAGCTATATAGTTCTCAAATTAGGAGACCATCTGAAGATTAACTCGTCCGCCATCATGGAGCTGCCATCTTCAATTTATGAATTCTGACAAAAAATCAATAATCTTGGACTAAATTCATAATCTCCGACTCCAAAAACCCCGACACACCAATTTTGAATAAAAACTCTCCATTATCACAAAAATTGTCGACCATCTTGGAACCGCCATTTTGAATTCATGCATTTTTACGATAAATTCATAATCTCCGCCGAAAACCCCCACATACTAATTTTTAATAGAAGCAGATCATGATAAGAAAACTTGTACGCCATCTTCAATTTATGAATTTTGAAGAAAAATTCATAATCTCCGACCCCAAAAACCTCCGTATACCAATTTCGAATCTAATCTGACCATGACAACAAAACTCGTCCGCCATTTTGAATTTGTGAAATTTATAATCTCCGATCCCGAAGACCCCCACATACCAATTTAGAGTCGAATCGGACCATAAACACAAGTCTCGTTCGCCATCTTAGAGCCACCATTTTATTTTTTCTCTAAACAAAAATTCCATAATGCATTGTTGAGGGAACTATGAACACCTGCCAAATTCCACGTTGATCGGGCAACTAGAAATTTAACTTGATTCAATTTGATTACAGACACAATGACACCGGGACAGGTGGAAGTGATAAAAGCTTATGGAAAAAGACCACTGCACAGCGACAAATACTTTTACAGAACCAGTTGCTCAACAGAAACAGCACTTCTTAGACTAATTGGGATACTAGAGAACACATTGGAAAACAAAGAAGGATCATTAATTGACTTCCTGGGCAGAGAAAGAGCTTTCAGCCATACTTCTATAGGTTCTATCAGCAGACAGCGATGGCTCGACATTGCATAGCTTGGATAGACTCAAAGCTGAGAAACAGGAACATTGAGAGCGGCCAGAGGATGCCTCAGGGCGGAGTACTTTATCCACTCCTGTGGAAACTGCTAATGGCAGAGTACTGTGGTCTTTGAAAAAAAGTACACAAAGTACTTGGATCCTCCAACAACAAAGTGATTCTGATGCAGAGGAATAACAACACCCTGGTTGTTCTATTGGTTGATCGGCTAAAAATTCCTCAAATCACTGTTTCAGTTTATGCACGGATTTCGTTATTGTTATCGGTGTTTTATTATGCAATGGTGTCGAATTTTGAAATTATGTAGTCTTTGGTATATACGTTTTTTTTATTTCTTTTATTGTTGCTGAGTAATAGTTCGAGTCATTTTGGTATGCAAAAACATTATATATAATATATTTATATATATATATATATATATATATATATATATATATATATATATCTTGTAACCAATTGAAATATTGACCAATTGGCCGAGTAGCCCCGTCGGACCAGGTGACGGCGGGGAGTGTCAAAATGAAGTGAGAGCGGAACAAGTTTTCAAATTGACAGATTTAGAATTGTTTCAAAGAGAATTCACTTGTGTAGTTCGAATCTTAAATTAAAACGGAAATAGTTAATAGTGAAGTTTATTTATAACTGAATACCCTCACTACAAAGTGGCGCCCAAATCTTGAGGCCTTCACAAGTGTTTTCGCGGCAGAAACAATTTTTCTCAGAAGATTCGTGTTCAATAAGTGTATCATCTGACGATCTCAGTGAGTTTTTCGATTTTACGTAGTAAAACCCATCTCACCAATTCATCATATTCGAAAGGTGCTGCATTTTTATGAAAACTTTGTACAGAAAGACTGTGTAGTGTGAGAACTGCGTGCGAAGAAAGTATTTTCCGGTTTCGAGAACTTTGACAGCAATCATCAATCAGCTCAACAGATACACGGTGATTCAGGACAAACTTGGTGAGATCTTTCCTTTTCATATATTTTATTGCAATTTTGCGACTTTATGAACTTTCACCTATTTACGTGTTTCAAGAAATACTGAACTTTGATAAAATTTAGTTGTGCACAAATCGGGAACGTGAATTTTCACAAACTTTCATATAATTTCGATGTTGAAAGACATTATCGTGTTTGCGTTTCGTGTTTATGGAATTACGTTCGGGACGAATCTTCGAATATAAAAGTGTAATCGATAAAAAGAACTTTCGCCAAATAGTAAGCCCTCTCACTGAAACAGTGATGGCAACCCCTCCAGTAATTATGACTCCAAAAGTTCTTCAGCAATTATTGACTAGTTTATTGAACTCTCAAGCACAAAATAATTCCCCAAACGGTAATTTCGCCAAATGTACTTCTCGTTTCGATGGTTCCTTCAGTGTGGATGTGAATTGTTTCATTGACTCTGTCAAAATCTACAAATCGTGTGTCAATATATCTGACGAAAATGCACTCAAGGGTCTTCCGATGTTATTTGGAGGTCAAGCCTCTATTTGGTGGCAAGGAGTGAGCGCTAGTATTCCAACTTTTGACGACGCACTCACAGCTCTTCTCAGTACCTTCGGTAATCAAAAACCTGCGCATCAAATATATCGTGATATATTTTCAAAAGAACAATCTGAAACAGAAAAAACGGAATTGTACATAGCCCGTATTCGGTCACTATTTTCAAAATTACCTAAAACTCCTGAACTACCTGAACAAATACAGTTGGATATGCTGTATGGTTTGTTACACTATCGAATACGAAAAAGAGTAGCACGTAGTGATTTCAAGACGTATAATGAACTAATCGGAAAGGCCAGAGAAGCCGAGCTTACGTTAGGTCAAAAGAAAATTCAAAAAGATGTTGATACTTTGCAACTTTCAAAACCAGTAAATCATAAGAAACCACCAACTCATTGTTCTTATTGCAAAAATTATGGTCACACTAAGGAACAGTGTAGAAAACTGAAACGAAATCGTGAAACGACAGACGTTCCCAAACACTCTCAAGAGAATGTTTTACAAGAGCGTCCACAGAATAAAGAATTTGCTTCTACCTCACAGTCGTCAATTTCATGCTATGGTTGTGGGAAATCAGGGTATATTAAAAGTAATTGCCCCAGTTGTCGAACTGTCAGCCTGAGTACTTCATCCCCAGGAACTTCTTCCTCACGTACTACAGCAATGAATGCAGATTTTTTCTGTCAAAAATTCTCCGATGAACCAAATATTTTTTCTTTGATTTCTATACATATTTTTGGTTCTAATGGACTAGCATATCTTGACACAGGTGCCAAGCGAAGTATAGCAGGTGGAACTCTCCATCATATACTCATAAAAAAAATATTCCATATAGAGATCAGACTTTGAAAATGACTCTCGCGGATGGAATTGAAAGAGAAGTCAATGCAAGATTATTTGAAGTCGAAATCAACTTACATCATAAAGTTATTCCTATCTCTTTACTTGCGATACCTGAGAATAACCATAGCAGAACCCTTCTAGGATTAGACTTTATACGGTTAGCAAATCTTGTTCTTGATGTGCCACAGGGTATTTATTATTTTGGTGAATCACCTCAACAAACATATTTATTCGAAGATGAAAATCAGTATAATTTAACTAACCTAAAAAATGAGGTAAACGTTGTCGAAACTTCAAGTCTGAATCTTCGAACGAATGAAGCGATATCTCTCTCAGAAGAGAATAAAAAACAACTTAATGCATTTTTAGAACGACATCAAAGAGTTTTTTCTAAGAGCCAAGAGCCTACTCCATTTATTGAACATACTATACGACTGACCAGTGATATACCAATTTCAGTTCCCCCTTACAGAATGTCTGAGATTAATAAAAATATTCCAAAGACTGAATTGAATAAACTTCTACAGGACTCAGTTATAGAAGAATGTGAGTCTCCTTATTCTGCTCCAGTAGCATTTGTACCAAAACCTGATGGAAGTGTCAGACTTTGAGTAAATTATCAAGCTCTCAATGAAGTTACCATATCTGATAAGTATCCGCTCCCTAGGATTGATGATCTCCTCCATACTGCGAAGCAAACTCCTTTCATGACTACCCTTGATATGAAAAGTGGTTATCATCAGATATCAGTTAGACCCATGGATAGGGATAAAACAGCATTTATATGCCCATTTGGAATTTATCGCTATAATAGAATGCCATTTGGACTGAAAAACGCACCGTCGACTTTTCAGAGATTAGTCGATAGATTCAGATCTGGTTTACCAGGTGTCACAATTCTTGCATATTTGGACGATTTGATAATCTTGAGTGAAAGTTTCGAGAAACATCTCCAAGACTTGGATATGGTCTTTCAGAGATTAGAGATGTACAAACTTCGACTAAATCGAGCCAAATGTATTTTTGTATGCCCCGTTGTGAAGTATCTTGGACATCTGATCACTCCCCGTGGGATTAAACCGGATCCAAATAAAGTGAGAGCAATTCTTGAACGAGAACCACCCACCGATGTCAAACAGGTTATGTCCTTCATACAGACCTGTTCGTGGTTTCGACGCTTCATTGAAAATTTTGCAAATGTTTCGAGACCTTTAACATCGTTGTTGAAGAAAAACGCCAAGTGGATATGGGGAACTGATCAACAGATTTCCTTTGATCGTCCCAAGGAATTATTCACATCTACTCCGATTCTCCGGCAAGCAGACGTTAGATTACCTTACGTCTTGAGAACTGATTCGAGTTCATATGCCTTAGGGGCAGTACTACTCCAGGGGGAGGGATCTGACGAGCGCCCTATAGAATATGCAAGTCGACTACTTACTCCTGCTGAAAAGAACTACCATACCACCGAAAGAGAAGCGTTAGCTGTGGTGTGGGCAGTTAACAAATTCCGTGGCTACCTTGAAGGATCTAATTTCCTGGTACAAACTGACCACCAACCACTCAAGTGGCTGATGACTTTGAAGTCTCCCACGGGACGACTCGCCAGATGGGCCCTTACCTTGCAAGCCTATAATATGAGAATTGACTATACGCCTGGAAAGGTTAATGTAGTGGCCGATACTTTGTCGAGACCACCAATTAACGTAAACGAATGTGAAATAAACCAAGTAAGCATTGACCTGCCTACTGAGAGTACAGAGGAGATAAGAGAAGCACAACTTCAAGATCCAGATAAGAGAAAATCATTAAATGTTTCGAAAATCCAAATCCTGAGGCTGTGGATTACAAGCGGAAAGAGGATATCTGATGTCAAAGGAATTTTGTACCGACTTGATCCAGAAAACGACCAGGAAGACATCCAAGAAGTTGTCCCAAAAACTAGAATCCCTATGGTATTAGAAGAGTACCATGATTCTCCTCTATCTGGACACTATGGCATTGAAAAAACTCTGCAAAAAATCAGAAGTCGATATTATTGGCCAGGTATGACGAAGTTTGTAACTGAATATATTTCTAAGTGTTTGGAATGCCAGAGATATAAAGTTCGGAACCTGAAGCCAACCGGACTATTACAAACTCCAGTGATGGGTCAAAGGTTCGAAATTGTCTCTATTGACTTATTTGGACCGCTGCCTGAAGGTCCAGCAGGTGAAAAATGGATATTTATTATAGAGGACAATTCCAGCAGATGGATAGAATTATTTGCAATCCAAACTGCTTCTGCGGAAGCCTGTGCGCGTATTCTTATCGACGAAATAATATTGCGATTTGGAACTCCTCGAAGAATAACGAGTGACAATGGAACTCAATTCGTCAGCGAGGTAATGCAATGTGTTGCACATTGCCTAGGGTTCAAGCAACACTTGATCCCTACCTACCATCCCGAATCGAATGCAGTAGAGCGTAAAAACCAGGACATGAAAACACAACTTGCTATTTTAGTAGGAGATGAACACTGGAACTGGAAAGAGAAACTCCCAGCTATCTGGTTTGCAATGAATACATCAAAGTGTCAAAGCACTGGATATTCGCCCGCTTATTTGACGTTTGGTAGAGAGCTCCGAACACCTGATGACGTTCAGCAAGATATGCGAGCTATCATAGAAGAAAATAATTTCGTTCCCCAAATAACACCTTATTTGATAAACTTGTCTAAAACTCTGCGACGGGCTCGCGAAAATCATGAAACGGCTCAAGATAAAGCTAAGCATTATGCCGACAAGAGAAGAAGACCGATGCCGGAATTCAAAGAAGGAGATGAGGTTTTGATGGATACTCAGAGCTAAAGATTTATTCACATCAAAATTTGCTCCGCGTAGGGACGGACCTTACCGAATCGCCAAGGTTGTAACCCCAACGACATATGAGATATCATCAATGGATGATCCTGATAACATATTAGCCAAGTGTCATGGCTCAGCTTTGACTCCATTCAAATCTTCCGAGGAAGAAGCCCCACTACCAATCAGACCAATCCGTCGAAGAGGCAGACCTAAATCTAAGAAGGAGAAACCGAAAAAGAATTCCAGAAAACCTGTAGAGTATCTTGAAAGTCAATCTGGAGTTATGTCAAGAGAAACAGTCCCACATGACCAGATTACGGTAGAAGCTCCAAGAGAGGATTCCCCAGACCAACCAGTTCGTGGACTCCATAGAAAAGTTCATCCAAAGAAATGCTTCTGTTGCCTTGTCAATCCAACACCTATCAAATTTTTGGAGCCCACACGGGGACGTATGTGTCCTCCAAAGGGGGAGATTGTAACCAATTGAAATATTGACCAATTGGCCGAGTAGCCACGTCGGACCAGGTGACGGCGGGGAGTGTCAAAATGAAGTGAGAGCGGAACAAGTTTTCAAATTGACAGATTTAGAATTGTTTCAAAGAGAATTCACTTGTGTAGTTCGAATCTTAAGTTAAAACGGAAATAGTTAATAGTGAAGTTTATTTATAACTGAATACCCTCACTACACTCTATATATATATATATATATATATATATATATATATATATATATATATATATATATATATATATATATATATATATATATATATATATATATATATATATATATATATATATATATATATATAATATTATAATATATAATATATATATATATATATATATATATATATATATATATATATATTTGTTTATATATCTGTACATACCAAAAAGGAAATGACATCGACAAGTTGGAATACAATTTTCAGAAATTATCGTTCATATATTCAATTAAATTGCAAGAGAATTCCTTTGTTTCAAACATATTCTGGATTTCTATTGATTCAAGAGCATTGGGTAACTTTGTTGATTATTCGTGCATACATATACAGTGCGGTCCATAGGTATGAAATACATTAATTTTAAGTGTTAATATGACCCCCTTCTTGCACCCCCTCTGAATTATGAGAACCCCCTCAACAATTTTAAAAGGGAAGGGGGTCATGTGGCACCTTAAACGAGAGGGATTTTCATTTTATGTCAAGCAATATTGAGTTTTTCAAATTTGGTGCAATTATATCTGAGAAAATGTATTTTAAAAATGTAAAATTCTGAAACTATACGTAGAATGATGGAAATGATGTCACATAACGTTTGGGGAGTATTTTTCAACTTATTGTACAATTAAATTGAATGCCTTCCAAAAAATAAGTGCCAATTATTTTGTTGTTAATGATCCCAGCCCAAACGTTCACTTTTTTAGGATATTGTGTGTGAGCCTCACATATCCAATTCTGTTTGTGAAATGCAAATCTGCTGTCATCAGTTCACAGAATTGTTGCTTTTTTTCTCTATGTTAAGCTTCAATATCGATTAATTACTTACATCATTGTCGGCGGAAAGTTGTCTACTTGTCATATGCGGATTTTCCTCAATCGCTAACAGTACATCTAACTTTTTTTTCTACGGCTATAATACAAAACTGCATTTTTAAAACTGTTTTTGATTAAACAATGAAGTACATTGTATGTTTTCAATTTCATTTCCTTATCTGATAACACAATGAAGTCATTGTGTTACTGTTGATCATTAAATCACGTCTTCCATGGAAAGCAAGGAGAACTTAAGACATCTGTCAATTCAGTTTCATCAAAACTTGTCAAAGTTCAAAGGTATGATGAGCAGTGAAATTGACGAACTACCTCCTCCAGACATAATTGCAGCCGCAAATTAGGCATGTATAAACTTGATTCCGGAAGAATCGAAAGAGAAATATGGAAAAGCTTACAAATCCTTCACATATTGGAAAAAGGGAAAGATCACCGCGTCAACTTCAGAAAATGTATTACTTGCATACTTTGATCAATTGAAGTTCAAGTTTCTGTTGTAAATTAATTTCGCTATTTTATGTTAAAGCCGTAGAAAAAGTATAGTGTATAACTCACACGGTATGTTCATTTCACACTCGTATGATTTGCAGAACACGCCTATGGCTCATGCTGCAAACATCATACTCGTGGGAAATGAGTATCATTCCGTGCTTGTTAAACAATATACTATTTCCTCATCCAATTTAACATTTCGACCTGGTTCTTGAATAGTTTTTACATGTCCAGTTTCACGAAATTTTGTTTCTATTTTGCTAATCGTAGACTGTGAGACGTGTTGACCAGGGTATTTATTATTAAACATCTAACAAACTTCCTTTTGAGTTCTTGTTTTATTACCGCATCCAATCATAATTGAAATGTCAGTTCTTTGAGTTTCGGATAAATGAGCCATAGTTAAATCAAATACACACAAATTTTTTTTTTTCAATTCATTTATAAATATCAAAATAACGGTCTATTAGATTGACATTACATTATTTATGTGGGTTTTGTGAATAATTTTTTGGTGACTTTCTCCTGACGTTTAGCAAAACAGATAGGAAAATACCTGATTGTTTCTTATGGGGTTATTCAAAATCAAAACTATATTTCAATAGACCAGACAATATTGCTCAATCAAAAGATAGGATAACGGGGGTAATTAACTATATAACCCCTGAGGTCCTACAAAATGTTGTACGAGAATTCCAAGATCGACTTGCTTATTGTCAAGAAGTGAATGGTCGTCATTTTGAACTTTCAATTTGATTGTAAAATAAATTGAAAATCACTTCCTGAACATTATGTGGCATTATTTCCTTCATTAGACGTAAAGTATCAAAATTTTACATTTAAATTTTACATTTCAAATGTAGCCAATCATTTTCTGAGATATGATTGCACCAAATTAGAAAAACTTAATATTGCTGAATAGAGAATGAAAATCCTTTTCGAACAAGGGTCCACACGACCCTTCTTCTCATTTGAAATTTTTGAGGGGGGTGCAAGAAGGGGGTAATATTTCCATACTGTAAATTGTCAAATTGACGATAGAAATCGACCTGTTCCAGGTTTTTCAAACAAATACATAATAACGCTAAAAATGAATTTATTCCATACCTATGGACCACACTGTGTGTCTTTTCAGCGGTGTATGGAGTAGCTTAGGTTTCATACCTGGTGTTTATATTGTTTATGAATTTGAAAGTCACAACATTTGTTTCGAGTTGCATACTATACTTTTTCTATGACAACATATCGTTCACGTTTAATACATGCATACATTGCAAAAACTTTGAAAGAAATAAACTGATGATATTTCATTACTCCGAATTCGCCGCTAATGGGTTTTCTATCAGAATTGAAATGAAGAAATATGTAATTTTTTTTTTAATGCTATTTCTAATAGGTACACAGAAATAGAAGCCTATAAATGTATGTATGTATCTAATTGAAGTTGAATGTGCAATTATTGATTATCATATTTGGAGAACTTGATTGCTGAATACTTAATTATTTTCGAAATTGATAATTTGTCGACGTTGAAGTAGACGGCATCTCGCGATTTTCCATTTCTAAATTCGTTGGTATGCCTGATGGTATGTTCTGTATTGCATTTGCAATTTTATTTGCTATGTCAAGCTTACTTTCCTTTGATTCATCAATATATCCCTCAGCGACTGTAGTAGATTTCCAGCCACCGTGGCGTTTTAACGTGGTTATGTCACCTCCAGCATCAACAAGAATTGTTGCGGAGGATCGGCGAAAGCAGTGCCCAGTATATAATTCGTAATTTGGCAATTTTAAATACTTGGCAATGTCTTTTCCCATAGCTCCAAACTTATACAGACCTATTCTCTGAATGGTACACTTTCCTTTTTGATAATTAATGAAAAACCATAGACCATTAGCATTTTGAGGGCGAAGATTTGCGTATTTTTTATAAATTTGTAGAATTTGCCAGTTACAGTAAAATTCCGTACTATTTTGGTTTTACTGTCTGGTATTGTTACTGAAACAGCTGAACCAAGATCATTGAAATGAGTAATTTTCATTTGATGTAATTCATGCCTTCTACATGCACCAATTACTCCCATAACTAATGCAACCTACAATGTAAATTAGTTTACTTAAACATATTTTTCATCAAATGGAAATATAAAACTTACTTTTGTTGCCAAATATATTCCATCTGGAGCCTGTTCAATGAAATTTTCGATGTCATTTGCTGTAAAGATCTTTGACTTTTTGGGTTTGTAGCCGTTAGACTGCCGCTTGAGGAATGCTTTCAGTTTCAAATATTTGGCAATACCTATATCATTATAGATACTAAGAGTCGTTCTCAGCATTGAGAAGTGTGACCACAAAGTGAAACATTCAAATGTTTTGGCTTAGTCGCCAAAATAAGCCATTAAAACGTTCTCGGAAAACGATTCTGTCTTTTGATCTACCTTCTATTCCAAAAAAAGGTTATAAGCGCGTTGATACATACTCTTTGATGTTTCCGGTAATAAATTCAGTGTTGTTACCTTCGCTGCTTCTATTATGTTCGGAGGTGTCAAATCTGAGTCAATATCACTATCAGTTTCCATTTTAATCAATAGTTTTTATAGAAAACAACTATGAAATTACTCGTTACCTATTAAAACTTCGACTGAAACGATCTGCTGACATTTCATCAATTTGTCGCTGGACGTCATAATTTGACAAGCCGTAGTCGTCGTGATTTTAGAGTGAACCTAGACCTAACACGAAATATTCCATTTCGCATTTGTTGCTTAGCAACTTGCCTAGCAACCGATGCAAAAATAAAATTCTGTACAAAATGTGCTTGTTTATGATTGAAGTTACGGTTATAAAAAGAACATTTATCGAGGTTGTCGTGGAAAAAGTAAATTTCACCACAAGTTGCAAAAAATACGGGAATAAAATTTGTTATAGGTAATTTTGAGGCTAAACTAATTGAAGTACTTCTTCATTGTTATCATATTCTCTATACATATTATGAAGATTGAATTTTATTCGAATTCAATACATAATATGTATGGTAAAAACTAATTATAAATATTAATAGCTATATTTGAACAATTGGTGATTTTGACCCCAGCTGCAACGTAGTTTTCTATGTAGGATTAATTTCCGTTTTTTCCATGGTAGTCTCTACAAGGATGAGAACACGCTTTCAATGCACTAAAAAGTGAGAAATAATTTTAATATTCAATGACTATGCCAAAAAGCGTGGGTTGCTTTGTGGAAATCAATTAAAATAGTCCAATATCCCAGAGCCGGTCAACCTACGTCATTTTAGCTCAGCTGACATTTTCAGTATGAGTGGTGTGATATGTATTTGAGAACGTATGCATACTTGCTAGTTCGGAAGGAGGGCCCTTTTACGGGTAGCAGGTATAATAGTACATAAAAAACTTTCTTACTTACGTTGAACTATGGTAATGCGTTTGACATTTAATATCATCCAGTTGGCCAAGCGGTCTAAGGCGCAAGATCTGAGCTCTGATATCAAAAACTGGCGAGGGTTCGAATCCCTGAGAAAATTTTAAATTTTTTTATTTTTCCCATCGAAATTGTATTTTTTTTTATATTTGAATATTTATCTTAAAACTGAATCACTTCTCAATTTCAAAGTGAAAAATGAAAAAAAAAATCGTCAGACGTGGGGATTCGAACCCCCGCAAACTTTTCAGATCCAGAGCTCAGATCTCGCGCCTTAGACCGCTCGTTACCTTGGCGAATTAGTTGCCAAACGCATAACCATACTTCAACGTAAGTAAGAAAGTTTTATATTTACTTCTGTACCTGATACCTTTAAAAGGGCCCCGCTTTTGAACTATCAAGTACGCATATGTTCTCAAATACATATCACACTATTCATACTTGGAATTTCAGCTCTGCTAAAATGAGGTAGGTTTGCCGGCTCTGGAATCTTACTCTAAAAGTATTTTGTTTCTCAAAGATACGTAACCAGAAAGCACCCCATGTTTTTTGGCATAGTCGTTGAATATTAAAATTATTTCTTAATTTATACTGCGTTAAAAACGTGTTCTTCAGTTTATTTAAATATATATTTTTGATATTTTTAATTTGAATTAAAAAGGATCATATTTCGAAATTGAAAAAATATTATGTGAAACAAGTGGGAAACTATATTTTCCGTGACTTGCTTTCTTTTGCGAAACTCGCTTCGCTCGTTCCGCAGAAACTGGTTGCACGAATAACTATTATATGAGAATATTTTTCTTAGAAATTTCTTATATACAATGTTTAATGTAACTTTTGTAGCGCTGTTACATTCATCATTTGATAGCTTGTTCGGATTTATATCAAAGCTGTTGATCGGAAGAATGGGAAATTGCAAAACACCACATTCTCTTTACTAGCTATAAATTATTTTGTTGCAGCGACAACTTGAGTCTTTATAGGTCCATAACTCCAAATGTGTACATTTGATACCTTTCGTATAAAATGTATTCAGCACATATAGCCCATATTATCTATTTTGAACATATTCACGGATCTATTTCGAATTCAAGAGAAGTGATAAATGATTTTATTTGACAATAACATCATTTTATTCCAGATAAAACGAAGAACACAAAGTTATAGGCGTCAAAATAGTTACACTTGCACCACAACGTTAAAGGACGAAATTAATCGTATGAAATGGTCCAGAGTGATTCGATTTTGTAGTATCGAGCAGAAGTTTCTCTGGTCAATTCCCATTAGAGAAGCGATTATGGAGGAGTAATTATGTAAATCAAAAATTTTATTTATGCGTGCATGAATTTTCCATACTTTTATAGGTTGTGCAAATTAAATGGATTGTTGGAAACATTCTGATGACAATAGAAAAGCTCCACTGCCAAACTCTTGGATCATCTGCGTTGACTATAAGATAGCCAAAGGTTTCAGTGATGCAAAGTACACAGGAAAATTGTAGAAACAATCATAGCTGGTATTCATGTAATGTATAAATATCGATTTGTTGAAAATATGAATGGGATGTTCATAAAATCAGATGTGGAATCATCTGCGACTGAGAGATAAACTTTAGTCACTAGATTCGATCGTTAAGATAATCTCTTGTGAGGTATTCATGTTGAAAAGGGAAACATTCTCAATTGGTTTTTAAAAACCACAAAAAATTAATCATTTTTTGTGAATGTCTTACAGAAAAAACTACTTTCCCGGCTAAAGCCACGCTGTAATTGAACTACATCTGATAGATGATCTGAAAAGACCCTAACTCAAAAAAAAAAAAAAACTTTTTATCAATATCCAATTGAGAATGTTTCCCTTTTCAGTATGAATATCATTATATCAAATTTTTATTCTTTTTATTTATCACATAACAATATATATACATATATAACAATATATATACATATATATATATATATATATATATATATATATATATATATATATATATATATATATATATATATATATATATATATATATATATATATATATATAGATTATTATGATGGCTCTGTTTATTCATTTATTATTGGACCGCGTTGGTCGCCAATTATTATGATGGGACTAATTTGTTATAATGATTGTTATTGCTATTTATTTTTCTTCTAATAACAACTAGTCATCATTATAATGTATTTATTTTTTATGATAAGTTTGATTAATTGATTTCTTTTTTATTTGATAATTTTGTAAGGTAAATACCTATCATTACAGTAACAAATATTCGCAATGTATCCTTATTCTTTTTCAAATACTCTTTAACCTTCATTCTTTTACCACCTCAGCTCTGTCGGTACGCCTATAGAGACATGAGATTCAGTGATGCCACCTAGTTGCTCTGCTTGAAGTCAATGTGGAATGTACTGTTTTGTGAAATATTGGATAGGTGATCAAACAGATAATTGATGAATGCAGAAAATGGTCAAATAATATTTCTTTCAATTCAAATAATCCTTAAAAACGACCTAACCTGCGTTATCTAACTTAATTCAATGAACAGAGGAATAATAATGTCAAGATATTTGGTCATGCGCAATAATGTAACTGATAAATATGAGTTTATGGGTTATATTCAATTTATGAGCCTAAATATCGAGTTATGTTCAAAAACCGTGGATAGAAGTCATCAATAAGTGCCCGTAATAAGTGTCTGATACGAATACGTTCACTTGGTTTAGATTTGAGTTTAAAAGTACATGTGATTAGTTTATGTGGGGTATTCTGGAAAATCCAGGAAGTGTTCTTCGTTTGTAGCTTCCCTGTGGAAGGTCCCTTCTGTTGTAGCAGCGTCACAGATAGGACTTCGACTTTATTTCAGAAGGTAAGTTGTTTCCTCTTTGAAATTTCTCCTCTTGTTTGTCCCTGAATGATTTATATAGTATACTCGTTGATTTGCCCACTTTCTTGTAGTATTTTAACATTTTATTTCTTATAAAAATTTTGTACGGCTTCCTTTTTTCAAAAATTTTACATTCCTCCTGAGCTTGTTATTTTTCTTTCTGGCAACCAGCACTTTTTGTTTAATCTCACAAAATTAAGGTTTGTTGCTCACTTCCCATGAATGTTTTTTTTATTCTAAACTATTCTATGTATTTTATTTACAATTTCTAATTCGATAGCTTATATTATATATACAAAGTTTTTTGAAATTCATCTTTCACAATTACTTGCACTCACTCTATTTATTTTTGATCACATTCCATCAAAATGTTCTGACAGTTTACTCTCATGTTTCTCTCTGCTTAGATTTTATCATACAGAATGTTCCAACTTGAGTATTATTTTGTCTAATTGAGATCAAAAGTTAATTCATGAATTTTGATTTCTATATTACTTATATTATAGGTTGTGCAATTCGAGTGTATTGTTGACAACATACTTATGACAATAGAAAAGCTCCAGTGCTGAACTTTTGAGACATGTACTTGGACTAGAAAATGGTGCAAGGTTCCAGAACAGTAAAATGTATAGGAAAATCGCAAAACAAACATAGAAGGTATTTATGTGATATATAAGTAACATTATATCACTTATTATTCTTTTTACATTGAACTTTTATTTCTCATCATAACAATCTATATATATTTATATATATATATATATATATATATATATATATATATATATATATATACAGAGTGGTCCAACGAAAAGTATGCACCTAGCTTTTCTCCTTTGTTTAGAATTGAAAGCAAAAATGCTCGGACACGTGGAGTTTGCTTTTGAGGGGGACACATTTCAGACATATTTTTCAACCTGTGCCTTTAACGCCCTAACGAGAGGGTGTCACAACCCTAAAATTTCAAATGGAAAGTGGGGTCGAGTGATATATCATTTGAACGGGCACAAAATTATCTTTCTAATGATACCCTATTTATTGAAATTTATTCGAACAGTTAATGCGAAAACGGCTTTAAGAACAGTTACCCGATAATTTTGGTATTAATGAAAAATACAAATAAGTTTTGGTTATTAAGAATAAAAACATTTACAATTAGTAGTACTTACGTTTCAATGTTTGTTACTTGTAACAGTGCTTTGTAAAAAAAGTAAACAAGCTGTTAAATTGATTTATTAAAACGTTACTTCAACAAGTGTTGAAAATGTGACCCACTTGCTTCCATACAATAATACAGATTTCGTTCAAATCTATTTCTAACATTTTGTAGCATCAGGTGTTATGCTTCTGCATTGTGCTGTAATCCGTTGGCGAAGATCTTCTATGGACTCGGGCTTCGTAGCAAAACATTTATTTTTCAAGTGTCCCCATAGAAAAAAGTCCAAAGGCGATAAATCAGGTGACCTGGCAGGCCATTCAATTTGGCCTCTCCTTCCAATCCACTGTCCGGGGAACCGGTTATCTAAAAATTCTCTTACAGGAGCAGCATAATGCGGAGGTGCTCTATCTTGCTGGAAATGAAGCCGATCGGCATCATGATTTTGGTCGTCTTCTATTATCTGTGTTATGAAAGGATCAATTGCATCGTCAAGCATGTTTAGGTAGACTTCACCAGTTAAATTTCCAGGAATGAAAAGTGGTCCTATGATATGACTTCCTAATATGCCACACCAGACGTTTATTTTTTGAGGGTATTGGGTATGAACCTCACGGAATAAATGTGGGTTACTGTCATCCCAGTAACGGCAATTATGCCTATTCACAGCTCCATTCAAATAAAATGTACACTCATCGGTAAAACAAATGTTAAACAATAAGTGCGGATCTTCAATTAAACGCTGGCTCATTTGTTCACAAAATTGCAGCCTTCGATCAGGATCATCCTCATTTAGTTCCTGTACTAATTTAATTTTGTACGGATGAAATTTGTACGCTTTTAAAATCCGTATTATGGATGAACGGGAGACTCCTGAGGCTTCAGCTAGTTGACGGGTACTTTGGGTATGATCCAATTGAACATGCCCCAAAACAGCGACTTCCACAGCTTCATTTCTGATGGGGTTCTGCGGCTGGTGTTTCACATTACAAACAGATCCGGTATCGACAAACTTTCTAACTAACTTGGCAACATACGAATCATTAACATTTTTATCGGGATGACTGTCCTTAAACAAGCGAGCAGTTAGTCTAGCACAACTATTATTTTGAAAATAAAGTTTAACAATTTCAACTCGTTCTGGAATGGAATAAACCATTTTGTACAGTGAAATTAAAATAACTTCAAAAGCGACCAGACTGAATCAATGAAGGGACTAAAATAAAAGTTTGCCTAAATTCTTTTCCTACACTTATTTGCAGTTTTTTTCGACAAAAAAACGCGAACGATAAATGGGGATTTTTGGTGATGAAAAAAAATTACATTGAAATGTTGCTTTCGGTAAAATGAAGTAATTTAGAAATGATTGTAGTTATTCGGATTCCTAATAACCAAAACTTATTTGTATGTTTCATTAATATCTAAATTATCGGGTAAATGTTCTTAAAGCCGTTTTCGCATTAACTGTTCGAATAAATTTCAATAAATAGGGTATTATTAGAAAGATAATTTTGTGCCCGTTCAAATGATATAACACTCGACCCCACTTTCCATTTAAAATTTTAGGGTTGTGACGCCCCCTCGCTAGGGCGTTAAAGGCACAGGTTGAAAAATATGTCTAAAATGTGTCCCCCTCAAAAGCAAACTCCACGTGTCCGAGCATTTTTGCTTTCAATTCTAAACAAAGGAGAAAAGCTAGGTGCATACTTTTCGTTGGACCACTCTGTATATATATATATATATATATATATATATATATATATATATTGTTATTGTTTGTTATATTGAAAAATAAATATTGTAATATTTTTGCCTCACGTTTTGGGTGCCTTTTTGTTAATATAATGAATGAAGCTAATAGTTTTCGTTATTCTTTAAGAGCCAAATTTATATGATATAAATAGATATTTTTGCCCCTGTAATAATAATTTCTAGCGAACGTCACTGTTCTCTCGTCACGCTACCAACAATTATTATTTTCCTTGCCACGGCTAGACAACAGCTGGTACGCTCTTTTCTCAAAAGGTGGCCGGTTCAAAGCAATAGATACACTGCCACTGGTGACTAACTTCAGTTTATTGAATGATCTTTGTTATGTTAGTTGATCATTGTGAGAAAATAAACAACCAAATATCAAAAACAATTATCTCCTTTATTCAGGAAGACTTAAAATTACCTGGCCTACGAGAAATAACTTATACTAGAGTGAATCAAACAAATATTCACGGATGAATAATGAATCAGATCATGGATAGATGAACAGAACCTCACTTTTCGTGAATGTAAAATTTTCTGTTATTGTTCAAAGTAAAGTGAAATAGCGTTCTTCGAATGTGCAATTGGTTATTTGTGAAATAGTTCTGGACCGGAAATACACTATGAAAGTTTTCATACCTGGTTGGAACTGTTGGTGTTCAAACTATACCATAAAACAGGATGTCTCCTCTCTTCATTCGCTGTCAGGACTGCAATACCAGTATCAGGAACGATATAGATGCGGAAATCAGCATCAGGATCCGTGGTTATATTATATCATCAAGGTAATATTTGTTTTTGTTTCCCAAATAATGGAATTATTCCATTTTTTTATTAGTAAAATTTGTGCGTGCTATCTGCTTGGAAATATTTTTTTATCTTCCTCCAGGCTTTGTTTTCTGTCGCTTCGATACATCTTTTTCCTGTTGTTTTCTTAGTTGAATTTTTGAATTCGCGCACTAAATTGTCACTTTTCACTGTTTATATTTATCTTACTCAATTTATATATCCAACTATTTTTCCATACTTATTACTATTTACAAATTCTAATAATAATTGCTTATGATACCCTCTCGTTGCTATTCTCTCACAATTTCTAACTTTACACCTGACCATCTATTCTCTGATTTTGGTTTTATTAGTCAATTTTATGTACAGTGTGTTTCAAGTTTATAAATGTGTTGATTACTTTTTATACATGAAAATTTTGTAAATCTAGACTTTTAGTTGTCTTTTGAGCAATTATGGGTTATGATAATTTTGACAGTGTATACAATTGATTGTTTTATCGTACTTTGACATTTTTATCTATCCATATTATACAGAGGCTTATAAATAAATAGAACTTCAAAAGTTATTCAAAAAAAAATCTCTTGGAACTAATAAATAATCAATAATTATTCTTTTTTGTGGTTTACTTCTTTTTAAAATAGTTAACTGGTTTTTCATAACATAACAACATTCCTAAATGTATATTCAACATTTTATACTAGTTAGAAAATCTTTAATATCAATTTCTTTATTTATATTTATTAACTCTACATTAACTAATACTAATTTTCTATTTTCAGAAAACTACTTGCTGGACTTCCAGAAAAAAACAAGTTCTACAACAACAACGATTATTTACAATTACTAATATTAAGTTTTATATTTGTACATATTTTCAATATTGAAAATTCCTCTCAGTTGCCTTGTCTGAGGATGTATTAACCTATATCTATTTATAGCATTCTCATTATCAACCTCATAAGTTCCTTCAAATGGCATTAAAAGTTTTGCACAAATACCTTGTCTTTTATTTGGTATTCTTAATGCTTTTATAATGACTAATTCTCCCTTTTTAAACTTAGTCTTTTTAGTTCCTCTTTTATTTTCCCTTTTTATATATTTATCTGCATTCCTTTTAATTCTTATATTTATTTTATTTATTATTTATTGCATATCTCTTTCATTACTAATCCATTCTCTTTCAGGCATTCTTCCTGTCATAATATATTTAGGACATTCTTTAGTAATAGTACTAGGTACTTCATTGAAATATTTTTCTATCGTTTCTATGTTTTCATCCCATGTTTTATGATTTTGCTGAGATGTCAATCTCAAATATTTTATTACCTCCTGTATATATCTTTCTGTTGGGTTTGATGCTGGATGTCTAATGCTAGTAAAATTTAATTGTATTCCCACACTCTGTGAAAAATTCTTCATTTGTTCATTAGTAAAATATGTGGCATTATCTAAAATAATTTTTTCTGGTTTACCTACTTCAATTATAAATTTTGTTAAAAGATTTTTAACAGTTTTAAAATTAGTCCTTTGTGTAGAGTATATTTTAATAAATTTTGAAAAATGATCCACTATAACAAATATATGTTTATTATTATTGTAAGTTGGTATCAAATTACTAACAGAATCTATTGATATTATTTGTAAAGGTTTTGTTGTGATAATACTTTTTGTTTCATTTTTATTAATTATATTTTTATGTTTAGTTAATTGACAAACTTGACATATTGTTACTGATTTTTTAGTTAACTCCAAATCTTGTGAACTTATATAGTTTTCTCTAAATATTAACCAAACTTTTCTAATCCCTATATGGATGTATAACATATAGTTCTTCACCATTTACAATTTTTATTATAATACCATTTTTGTTTATTGTTCCTCTTTTTTCTTTATTTGTTAATTTGTATTGATCTTGCCTAACTTGATTTTCAGAAAACGAACCTATATTATTTTTAAAAACATTTATTCCTATTTTTACCTGTCTAGGAGTATGTGTTTTTCCCATTTCCATTCTCGTTAAAGTGTCTGTGATGAAATTTTGTTTTCCTGGTATATGCCTAATTTCAAATTTATATTCTTGCAATAATAATGCCCATCTATGTACCCTATTACTTGCATATTTGCAATTTACAATTGACATAAGTGCTTCATGATCAGTTTCAATATAAAAAATTTCCCCTAGTAAATAAAATCTTAATTTAGTAATGCAAAATATAACACTTGCCAGTTCTAATTCTGTAACAGTGTAATTTCTTTCATGTTTTTTAGTGATTCTGGAAACAAATGATATTGGAACTTCTTTTCCATTTTGTACTTGTATCAAAACTCCTGCAAATCTTGACATAGATGCATCAGTTCTCAATACAAAAGGTTCATCATAGTTTGGATGAAATATTTTTAAATTTTGAATAAAAATGTCCTTCAATTCAGAAAATGCTTTTTCCTGTTCATCTCCCCATTTCCATTTCAAAAATTAAATTTGGCCTGACATACTCTCTTATGGTTTAATTCTTTCAGGATCCATTTTACACCTTTTTCATTTATTTTGTAACCTAGATAACTAATTTCCTGTTGAAAAAATTCACATTTATCTATATTTATTTTAAGCCCTGATTCATCTAATATTTGAAATATTTTTTCCAAATGTTCTTTATGCATTGTTTCATTTTCAGAATATATTAATATGTCATCAATGTAATGTAAAGCAAATTTTTCATACTTATCAAGTATTTTATGTAATACTCTTTCTAAAGCTGGAGAAGCCGATTGTAAACCATATGGAACAACACAAAATCTATATACAACACCTTCTATAGAAAAACCCGTATAATTTCTAGAATTTTCATGTAGTGGTATTAACCAAAAACTGTGCTTCAAATCTATTTAAGAAAATATTTTTGCATTTGTGATTTTACCAAAAATAGTTTCTATGTTTAAAGGAGATTCATATTGTGGAATTGTTATTTTATTCAGTTCTCTAGCATCTAAGCATAACCTAAGGTCACCATTCTTTTTTACAACTTCTACGATAGGGTTGATGTAATTACTGTTACTTCTTTCTATGATACCTTGTTTTACCATTTTCTCTAATTCATCTTTAACTTGTTCTCGGTACTTATAAGGAATTGGATAGTTTTTTTATTTGAATTTTTCTGTTTCTTTCACTTCTATGTTGTGTACATACTCTTTTGCAACTCTCGATTCATACATAATCAACTTATCATATTTATTTAATAATTGATCAATATACCTTTTATATTTATCATTACATTTATATTTCATTTCATTTGTATTATCTTTATCTTCATCATAATCATTTTCATATCTCTCATTCATACCCTTTGTACACAACATTTTCTTATTTTCACTTATTTCTGTTTTTTCTTCATAAAATTCAAAACATTTTCCATCCATTTCCAAATTTTTGTTATGATAGTCAATCTTAGCTTTTACTTTTTTCAATTGATCCGTACCTATAATTACATCAAACTCCATATCTTTAACTACTAATAGTTGTAATTCAATATTCCTCTCATCAATCTCCAATTTTAAATTTACATATTGATTTGATTCAGCTAGTTTTTTCCCATTTATACCCACTAAATTTGTTTTTGGCATCCTTACTAGAATATTTTTAACTTTCATGAAATCTTCTAAACAATTTTCTTTAATTAAAGATGCTTCAGACCCTGAATCAATTAATATTTTTATTATTTCATTTCCTATTTTTCCTTTCAAAATTATTTATCCTATATTTTGTTCATTTTCCACATTTTCATCTTTCATAATAAATTCTATCGGGTGTTGGTAATTTGTGTTTTCCAGTCTAACATATGGTTTTCCTATTAAAAATTTTGTTCTGCCTGACTAGTTGTGGGAACATTTACTTGATTGATTTCCCCTCTTGACAATACCTCTCCCTCTCTTTCGTGCAAATTTTCCGCACTTTGACATCTCCTATTTAAATATACCCTTCTTGTATTTTCATTTGTTTGATTATTATTTCTTTCAACATTATTTTGTGGTTGTCTGTTGTAATATGTCCTTTGTCCTTGAAATTGTTGAGTGTAATTCTGATTATTATTATTAAAATTATTCCTATTATGGCTATAATTATTATTTAATTTTGATTTCTTTGATATCCTTGATTTTGGTTATATTGCCTATCATTATTTCTATTTCTATTATAGTTGTTATTATTGAACTGTCTATTATTCTATCATTATATTGGTTCATAAACCTATTATTTTGATTATTATTATTATAATTACTCCTATTGTTATTTTGATTACTTCTTTGATAATCATTGCTATTGTTTTGTAAATTCCTATGTTGGTTATAATTTTTTTTTTTAAAAATTCCTTTAAACCTTTTTCCCACTTTCTTCATAGATAAACTGTGCCATTGCAAACATTTGGATTGCATAATTGTTATAGTTCATACTCCTCTCCTCATCAAATTTTCCAAATTGTAATTTATCTCTAATGCTTAATTGTGCATTTTCTCCCCAATATTGTTTCAAAAATGAATTTTCAAAATCTTGAAAAGAATTGATATTCTTTTCCTGGCTATTAAACCATATACAAGGTTGATTACACAAATACTGTCTAATAATCTCTTTCAATTCCTCTATATCATTTATATGTCTAGTTTTGTTTTTTATTATTTTAATAAAAGTGATGGGATGTATTTTTTTTATATTGCCCTCAAATTTATTATTTATTTGTATTCCATAACAATTATTAATGATTCTACTCTCTAAATTATTGTCTGTTCTTCTCAATTCTAACAATTTTATCTTTTCCTCTACTTTTTTAGTTATTTCACTCTCTACATTTATTATTTTATTATCAAGAGTAATTATTTCATTTTTAGTTCTTTCTTGTTTACTATTCATATCTAATTTCATGTCTTTTATTTTCTCATCCTGCCTTTCTACATGATCATTCATAGTGGATACTTCTTGTGTTATTGCCACATAAAATTCCTCATTTTGCTGTCCTAATTTTGTTTCTAATTGTTTATGAACTTCCAACAATTCCTTTTTACTTTGTTGAGATTTAGTTTGTATTTTGTTTTCTATACTTTCTATATTTTTTTTCATATTCTTTTTATTTTTTTTCACATTTTCTCCCAATCTTATTTCCATACTCGCTGTGTTTTCTTTCAACTCTTTTATTTCATTTCATTTCATTTCATTCTTCATATTTCCCATTTTTTCTTCCATCCTTTCCTCCATTCTTCCCATACTTTCTCTCATTCCATCATTCATTCTTTCTATTTGCTCTTTCATTTCATTTTTCATATTTCCTGTATTTTCTTTCATTTGTTTTATTTCATCTTTTATACTTCCTATATTTTCATTCATTCTTTGAATTTTCATTCAAATCATTTTTCAATCTACCTTCCATACCTGCCATATTTTCATTCATATAATTTTTCATACTTGTTGAATTTTTATCCATTTTCTCATCCATTCTTGCCATATTTTCGTTCATATCATTTTTCATACCTGCTGAATTTTCTTTTAAATCCTCTTTCATACTTTCTTTTATTTCATTTTTCATACTTGCTATGAAAGCCATCATTTTATCCAATTTACTGTCCATTTGTATATTCTCACTTTTTATTTCACTCTCTCACATTACTACTCTCTCCTTCTTCCTGATCACCCCTCTCTCTACCTTCTGCACCTTCTTCCAAACCAACTTTCTTACCATCTCTCAAATCCATTTTTTTTTATTCACCAATATCTAGCCTTACACGTTGAAATGCCAATAGCTAAAGTTCGCCCAGTGTTATCAAGAAATAATATATAGCCTTTACTCGCCTTTTCCACTGTGATGAATATTAAGAAAAATTTCCCTTCTTGTTTTAAATAATATTTCCTTTATTCCCTTTTCCGCTGTGATAAATATTATGAAATATTATATTTCCCTTACTGCCCATACGTTGGGACGCCATTTGTTATTGTTTGTTATATTGAAAAATAAATATTGTAATATTTTTGCCCCACGTTTTGGGTGCCTTTTTGTTATGTTTTGATGAATTGAAAAATATAAATTGTTTTTATATAATGAATGAAGCTAATAGTTTTCGTTATTCTTTAAGAGCCAAATTTATATGATATAAATAGATATTTCTGCCCCTGTAATAATAATTGCCAGCGAACGTCACTGTTCTCTCGTCACGTACCAACAATTATTATTTTCCTTCACAGGCTAGACAACAGCTGGTACGCTCTTTTCTCAAAGGTGGCCGGTTCAAAGCAATAGATACACTGCCACTGGTGACTAACTTCAGTTTATTGAATGATCTTTGTTATGTTAGTTGATCATTGTGAGAAAATAAACAACCAAATATCGAAAACAATTATCTCCTTTATTCAGGAAGACTTAAAATTACCTGGCCTACGAGAAATAACTTATACTAGAGTGAATCAAACAAATATTCACGGATAAATAATAAATCAGATCATGGATAGATAAACAGAACCTCACTTTTCGTGAATGTAAAATTTTCTGTTATTGTTCAAAGTAAAGTGAAATAGCGTTCTTCGAATGTGCAATTGGTTATTTGTGAAATAGTTCTGGACCGGAAATACACTATGAAAGTTTTTATACCTAGTTGGAACTGTTGGTGTTCAAACTATACCATAAAACAGGATGTCTCCTCTCTTCATTCGCTGTCAGGACTGCAATACCAGTATCAGGAACGATATAGATGCGGAAATCAGCATCAGGATCCGTGGTTATATTATATCATCAAGGTAATATTTGTTTTTGTTTCCCAAATAATGGAATTATTCCATTTTTTTATTAGTAAAATTTGTGCGTGCTATCTGCTTGGAAATATTTTTTTATCTTCCTCCGGGCTTTGTTTTCTGTCGCTTCGATACATCTTTTTCCTGTTGTTTTCTTATTTGAATTTTTGAATTCGCGCACTAAATTGTCACTTTTTACTGTTTATATTTATCTTACTCAATTTATATATCCAACTATTTTTCCATACTTATTACTTTTTACAAATTCTAATAATAATTGCTTATGATACCCTCTCGTTGCTATTCTCTCACAATTTCTAACTTTACACCTGACCATCTATTCTCTGATTGGCTATCTTTCATAAAGACGTTTGCTGTTCTCTTATTGGCTACTTTCAGTTAGCTACAATTTCATGTACAGTGTGTTTCAAGTTTATAAATGTGTTTATTACTTTTTATACATGAAAATTTTGTAAATCTGGACTTTTAGTTGTCTTTTGAGCAATTATGGGTTATGATAATTTTGACAGTGTATACAATTGATTGTTTTATCGTACTTTGACATTTTTATCTATCCATATTATACAAAGGCTTATGAATAAATAGAACTTCAAAAGTTATTCAAAAAAAAATCTCTTGGAACTAATAACTAATCAATAATTATTCTTTTTTGTGGTGTATTTCTTTTTAAAATATTTAACTGGTTTTTCATAACATAACAATATATATATATTTATATATATATATATTTAAATATATATATATATATATATATATATATATATATATATGGAAGAATGAGGAACATTCATCATAAAAATATGTTGCTGAACAGAGATCGAGCTACATATTATTTACACAAACACAGTCAGTTGTTTAACGTGTCTAGTGTCGGCCACTACATATCCACGTTTTTGCCAGGTGACCACAACGTGGTTGGAATGTGACTATCTGAGATCCAGGAACGTAGATCGGAATGTAGCAGCCACCAAAAAAGTGTTCCCCATTTTGGTAGCCGTCGCGTGATAGAACCGTGTGTATTGAGTGGCAGTGGTTGTTGTCGAACACCTCAAAGTTTTCCAGAATTGTGGCCGCTACGTTCTGCCCACTAAAAATGCTACTTGGGAGTACTTTCTTATATCATCAATCAGCCATTATACCTCTGAATTATAACAAATTGCCTGTTATAGGAATTTTACACATTTTTAATGAACAATGACTCGCTCTATTGGTTCCACGGTGTTTGGGTACTTTTTTGGTTTTGAGTGCATTTTTTTTCTCCTTTTCCCATTCTATTCAACAAATAGCTATTTTCAAAATCATCGCCGAACACGACTATTTCTTTATAATCAATAATCGATCAATTGCTAGACACCACATCCCAGGAGAATTGTGCTTGTTCTGTGATATCCACTTATTTATCCTGAAAACATCAGAAAGAGCACTTCACTTCCAGCGTTTCCAGGAACATTGCACGAATGATAACTGTAATAGTACGTCACGTGAATTCAAGTGTTGAGAATGTCAACGCCGAGTGCATTTTTATTCTAAGACATCGAAGCGGAGCTCTAGTGCTGGTTAGACATCTGTTCCTGCTGTAAAATGAACTTAGATGACTGCTTGCAGGAAAACGTCAGCGTACATCCTTGCGCAGAATAGCATCCGCATGAATTTTACATGCTCCATAATCATAGCCATATTTCAGTCCCGAGTGGAAATTTGCATTGGGGGTTTTATTTTCCGTTTGAAGCACTTCAGTTTGCATAAAGAGAAATGGAATATTGGTTTATACTAAGGATCGCATGGTTGGGTAGTTGAAAATAATAAAGCTCTCGAGTTGAATTAATTTAAGTTGAACATAGAGAATAATTATAAATGTGGAATTTTGAACTGCTTGTTTGATGAATGTAGAAAGAGAGTCTGAGAAACCTCATAAACATTCGTTGCAGGCAACGTATTCAAACTGAATCTCTACAATAACGTCAACTTAACGCTTGAGGAAACAAACGAAACTCGTTATATCCAAAGTGGTATATGAAATCAGAACAAGTAGATGAAGTCATTATACAAACCACAATGATCAAAAAATCATTTGTTATTTATTGTAACAAACACAGTTTTTTTATTCGCACAAAAAGCAAACAATTTAAAATTGACTGAAGCCAACCAGCGCACAGTGGAGTATTTGAGGCAAAAACCTGTCCAAAAATATGTTTCATGTGTTTTTTACAGTTAAAACTAGTGATGTCGACTATTGACTGACTTTGTCATAGTAAATACTCAATATTTATCAAAATATATATATATATATATATATATATATATATATATATATATATATATATATATATATATATATATATATCAGGGTGGCCCACCACATTCGCCTCTGTATTTCTACGAGAAATGAAGAGTTAGAGAGAAAAACTTTTAGCACAGTTATATGTGTGTCTATGAGGAGCACATATTACAAAATTATTTTGAAATATATAGGGTGATCCCAAAAAAATTACATACCAAAGTTATATTTTTTCTTATGGAACACCCTATATTTTTTTACATTTTTAGATACTATAGACAAAATAAAGGTGAGTTACCATTATATTTCCCATACTTAAAACTGACCGTTTCTGGGAAATTTTGAGAAATTTAAAAATACAGACCATAATTTGAAAATTGTTTTCACTCTGTAACGTGTAACGAGCTGCTCGTGATTAAATGTACTGCTTGGCTCAAAGGTTTAAGTTAACTACTACATGAAATTTTTAATGCAATATTATACAGAGTGGCGAAAAAAATTGCCTCAAAATTTGGACACACATTTAATTAAATAACTTCTTAAAGTTGAATGGAATGGAATGGAGTGGCGTAATTTGACGCAGAATTAGATTCCCTCCAAAACTATATTAGGGTTCCCTATACCTATCTCTTCTGCTTTTTACACAAAAGGCGTTTTTATATTTTACTTATGAGTGATTTTTTTATCTTAAAAATGAAACACACTGTATTGTAATGAAAAGCTTAAAAAGCGTTTTAAAAACCTTTTTATTATGGAATACGTAGATTCGCTAGAAGCAGAAGTTAAAATTTTTGAAAATACGGTGTATCTAAAGTAAAATGCAGGCAAATGTAAAAACTCAAATTTATTGCCATTTCTGAAATATTAAAGCATTCTTCAAAATAAGAAGATGCACGTGTCCTAATTATTGAGGCGAAATATGTTAAATTCTCTTGTTTCTCAGCAAATTAGAGTTCATATTGAAATAAATACCAAAATTACAATATGGGGTCAATAAAAACATACATTTACGATTTCCTATAAAACCTATTATACTATTTTTTTAATAATAGAAGGCTCTGGCCTAGATGACGTTAATTATTATTATGAAACAAAAAGTATTTGACAGTGACACAACTTGTTAATCAAATCATTATCATTGTTTTAACTAGTATAAAATTATTGTCTTTTTGAGCATTTATTAAAATAATAAACCATTTAGGATTCATAATTTTTCGATAAAATGACTTCAAATATGCTTTTTAAGCTTTTCATTGAAATACAGTGTGTTTCATTTTTAAGATAAATAAATTACTCATAAGTAAAATATAAAAACGCCTTTTGTGTAAAAAGCAGAAGAGATAGGTATAGGGAACCCTAATATAGTTTTGAGAGGAATCTAATTCTGCGTCAAATTACGCCACTAAATACGGGGTGTTCCATTCAACTTTAAGAAGTTATTTAATTAAATGTGTGTCCAAATTTTGAGGCAATTTTTTTCGCCACTCTGTATAATATTGCATTAAAAATTTCATGTAATAGTTAACTTCAGGCTTTGAGCTAAGCAGTACATTTAATCACGAGCAGCTCGTTACACGTAACAGGGTGAAAACAATTTTCAAATTATGGTCTGTATTTTTAAATTTCTCAAAATTTCTCAGAAACGGTCAGTTTCAAGTATGAGAAATATAATAGTAACTCACCTTTATTTTGTCAATAGTATCTAAAAATATAAAAAAATATAGGGTGTTCCATAAGAAAAAATATAACTTTGGTATGTAATTTTTTTGGGGATCACCCTATATATTTCAAAATAATTTCGGAATATGCTCCTCATGGACCCACATATGACTGTGCTAAATGTTTTTCCCTAACTCTCTTCATTTCTCGTAGAAATACCGAGGCGAATGTGGTGGGCCACCCTGTATATTTATATATATATATATATATATTTATATATATATATATCAATATATATATATATATATATATATATATATATATATATATATATATATATATATATATATATATATATATATATATATATATATATATATATATATATATATATATATATATATATATATATATATATATATATATATATATATATATATATATATCACGTTTTATTCCTATAAGTGAACCAAAACCCAAAAAAAATTACAGAAATATAATATATATGGTTCAAAAATACAAGAAGAAAAAAAAATATAAATATATATATATATATATATATATATATATATATATATATATATATATATATATGTATATATTGTTATGTGAGGAAATGTTGTAAAATAATTAAACTTATAATTATCATTATTATTATTAGGTATTTTAGTTATCGTCGATAATGCTATGTTGTTTTGCAATTTTCTTTACCTTTTTTTTTACTATTACAGAATCTTATACTATGCTCCAGTCGATGCATATGTATCAAGAGGGCAGTAGTTCTATTATCAAAAGTATGTGACCAACGAAATATCTAATGAAAATCCACAATCAAATCATATCAAATTGATATTTATAGAAAATTCAAAGTAAGATCAACCAATTATATAAGTTCTGAACATCCTGTATGACAATTCACATCAACAGAAAACCCACCAATGGGAGATCGAGAAAGTTTGTGTGGGAAAAGTGATGATATATAAAAGATGTGATGGCAGAAATTGTAAAAATATAATTTCATACGAATTTGTAAATAGTATGTAAGATTTAGAATAAGACTCCATTCATAAAATCATTAGTAGTAATTAGAATAATAAATAATTAGGTAGGAAGTGACACTGAATTAAAAAATCCGTGAGAAAATAAAAAATGTGTGTGTTACCATGGGAGGAGATTGAAAAAAGTTACAAAAAAAGAAGCCACGTACAAACATTTCCGAAAGAGATATTGAAAGACAATTCGAAAAAACAAATCGGTTGAACAATTCCGAACGAGAGGAATTCCTGAAAGGCACAACTGGGAGAAATAAGTTATCAAGAATTTCCACTTACCTGGTATAGAAGAGGAATCCATGGAAGAACGCAAGTAAGCTGTCATTGCAATCTCAAAAGTACGTCCACGGGCTGGAGACATCACAAGAAAAGGAGCAACAAGGTATTCTAATCACCGAAATCACCAAAGTGCAACTTTTCGTATATTTATCCAATAACTTTGAGTGTCCGATCCACTGTTTACTTTGTTTTGGCTGAACATTCATAATCCATGACCGACCATAATTTTAAATATTCGTCCTATTAATAATCATCACTTATATTCAAATTGCACCATTTCATATTATTGTTTCTTTTTAGTATAATGTATTTATCGCAGAGTAGGGCAGTTTTAGGGGTTTTTATCTGAATAAAAACAACCAGTGGTTTATTTTCTGCAATCTGTGTTTTATCTAACCACACTTTTACCCCACTGAACAGCATTTTATATCGAATCGTTAGTGCCAAGTCGGCAATACAGATCACATAACCGACTGCTGAGAGGGAGCTGACTCATGTTCATAGGCGTACCTGACTGAGCTGGGAGAAGGTGAGAGAAAGAGGTTTGAAAAGAGAAGGGTAAGATAACATAGCCGGAGTTTTCATTTGTTATGATAGGGAATTCAGAAATCAGAATCTGTGAAATAAATTCACAAAAATGTATAGTAATATAAACTCAAAAAACAATCACATAATAATATATATATATGTATATATATATATATATATATATATATATATATTATTATGTGATTGTTTTTTGAGTTTATATTAATAAACATTTTTGTGAATTTATTTCACAGATTTTGATTTCTGAATTCCCTATCATAACAAATGAAAACTCCGGCTATGTATCTTACCCTTCTCTTTCAAACCTCTTTCTCTACCTTCTCCCAGCTCAGTCAGTACCTATGAATGAGTCAGCTCCCTCACAGTCGTTATGTGATCTGTATTGCCGACTTGCATAACATTCGATATAAAATGCTTGTTCAGTGGTAAAAGTGTGGTTAGATAAAACACAGATTGCAGAAAATAAACCACTGGTTGTTTTATTCGATAAAACTAAAACTGCCCTACTCTGCGATAAATACATTATCTAAAGAAAAACAATAATATGAATGGTGATTGATATAGTGAGATTGGACGAATATTTAAAATTATGGTCGGTCATGATTATGAATGTTCGCAAACAAAGTGAAGTGGATCGGACACTCAAAGTATTGATAAATACGAAAAGTTGCACTTGTGATTTCGTGATTGAATATGTGTTCTCCTTTCTGTGATTTGCCTGATATCTTTGAGATTGCAATGACGCTTACTGCTTCTCATGATTCTCTTCTATACCAGGTAAGTGGAAATTCTTGATAACTTTTTCTCCCAGTTACCTTTCGGAATTCTCGTTCGAATTGTTCAACCGATTTGTTTCGAATTGTCTTTCAATATCTCTTTCGGAAATGTTTGTCGTGATTCTTTGTAACTTTCAATCTCTCTCAACTTGTTATCTCCTCCCGTGGTAACACGCACTTTTTTTTTTCTCACGATTTTGATCGGGTCATTCCTACCTATTTATTATTCTAATTACTACTAATGATTTTATGAATGAGTCTTATTTAAATCTTACATACTATTTACAAATTCGATGAAATATATTTTACAATTTCTGCCATCACATCTTTATATATCATCTTTTCCCGCAACTCTGATCTCCCATGGTTTTCGTTGATGTGAATTGTCATAATGTTCGACAAATTGGTTGATCTTACTTGAATTTCTATAAAATCAATTTGATATGATTTGATTGTGATTTTCATAGATATTTCGTTGGTCCATACTGATAATAGAACTACTGCCCTCTGATCTATATCGACGACATAGTAAGTTCTGTAATAGTAAAAAAAAAGGTAAAGAAAATTGCAAAACAACATAGCATTATCGACGATAACTAAAATACCTAATAATAATAATGATAATTATAAGTTCAATTATTTTACAACATTTCCTTACATAACAATATATACATATATATATATATATATATATATATATATATATATATATATTTTTCTTCTTGTATTCTTGAACCATATATATTATATTTCTGTAATTTTTTTTGGGTTTTGGTTCACTTATAGGAATAAAACGTGGATATATATATATATATATATATATATATATATATTGATATATATATATATATATATATTTATCCCGCGTACACTATAACGTCCGTACGTGGGTTTCCGACCATACACTACCGCGTCCTGAATGATACAACGTCCGTATACCGGACGCAGTATTGTTTTCCAACAATAATTCCATTATTTTGAACAAACCTTCGAATTTTATATTCGCAAATTGTACTCCGCATCCAGAGCTCCCATAGAATATGAAAACAGAAAACATTCATTAAAAAACGCGGGAGTTGGGTACACCAGAAAAATATGATTAAGGACGTAGTATTATACGGTCTGTGAAAGTTGCAGTATACATTTAGTTCAAACAATTTCTGTTTGGGGGGCGCTTTAAATCGTGAAACCTAATATATTTGGAATATACTTCTTTCACCTGTAGCATGCTGATGCGTCCTCAGTCTGGCAACCGTGTACACAAACACATTCTGGTCAGTGTGCAGTGTGCAAACACGTGCGAAGTTCTGGTGCCCGTTTATGTCTATTTTGCGAGTGAGTATTATTCTTTGAAATATTTTTACCTGTCTTCTACATGCTTTCACAGGAATTGGAGATTCATGAGAAGAGAAACATATCAAATATGAATGCAATAGTCAGTTACATTGATTTGTCACTATTAAGTCGCCAGAAATAACCTTTTATGAGTTTCAGGGAATTTTAAAATGAGTAATGCTAGTGTTTTTATAAATTTCCAAGAAATTGAGTTTTTCAGAACCTTTACATTTGTTTTAGAATTCACAAATTGTTCTTCAATTTTTTGGTTACAAATTGCAGCATTGTGAGGCGGTAAATCTATATTTTTATGTGGACTGCAGACTTTTCCAAAGTGTTTATACTCAAGGGCGGGCGTGTTCCAAAAGGGAACTGGATAAACGATTCATCTTTTTGCGCAAAGACGATTGCTTTGAATAAGCATTATTGGTTGGAAGCGGGAATCAAATCACATGAAAGTTATTCCATAGAAAACGAATAATTGAAAAATTATCGTCAGGATATAATGAATGATATGAGGTTGCAGTATATTTCACTTGATATTACAATTTTATTAAAATTTCCATACAACTTATCATTTCAGAAGAATTTCATTCAAAGTAGAAATTGGATATTATGGAGAACAAACACAAGAGCAGCCATAAGGAAGTTTTTTCTGCGCATGGCTATAACTATATCTCTTTATATATAATGTTTATATGATACAATAAATGAGTCAAATGTGTAGATTGACAATAATTGGCACAGTTAATAAAATTGTGTATATGTCACCAGTTATTATTAAAATAAAAAATTGAATAAAAGGAAGCTATGAGTACACATTCCCCCATACATGCCTACACATACAATTATTTGTAAATACCTGGTGAACTACAAAGACTCTTCCTCCATACATATCTGAGTTGCGAGTCTAAAGAAGAAGGCACTAGGTATGAGCAATTTGATCCAATTGTATCCTCAAGTGAAAAATTTTTATTGCAGAATTTCAAAAGGGTAGTTATAAGAGGAAAAAGGGGAAGAGGTGTGCCTGTTTTATTCAGTAAGGATGTGCAAGAACATATCAGTGTACTCTTATCGGTAAGGAATAAACAAGTGGATGATAAAAATCCTTATTTATTTGGTAAGCCAGGACTCGTAACACCCATAACTGGATACAAAGTTTTACAAAGTTATGCACGTGCAAGTGGAGCGAAAAATCCCTCGTCCATAACGTGTACCAAGTTACGTAAGCATTTGGCGACATCCCAGTTGTTTTCTCTGAACGAAACGGAAATTGACCAGTTGGCCACATTTATGGGACACACAATAGGTGTCCATAAGAATTCTTATAGATTGCCTGATGATCTTCACCAAACTGCAAAATTTCAAAAATTCTTCTTTTGCTTGAGAGTGGAAATCTTGGTGAATACAAGGGAAAAACGCTAGACGAAATTGACATAAATTTGAATGAAGATCTCCTCGATTCGATAAATGAGTGCAGTGATGAAGATGATAACGGAAAAGATGACAGTTTGATTGAACATGATATGTTTCTACATGATGATGAACAAATAGGGAAACACTCCGTAGAAGATGATGAAACCCATAGTGTGACTGAGATTAGAGAAAAGCCTGGAAAAAAGAACATTAAAAGAGGAATGAAAAGGACACTGGTGAAGTGGACTGCAGAAAAAAAAATGGTCACAGAATATTTTGGAAAACATATAAAGAATAGAATTCCCCCAAAGATATATGAATGTGAGGAATTGAAGGTGAAATACTCACAATTATTCGAAAATAAAGACGGCCAAAATAAAAGTATTTGTTCAGAATACATATTCTCGAGAAATGAAAAAATATTCTGACACTGACTAATATGAAGATTTTATTTCGAATTCTTCAGATGACTGTTCTGAAACGAGTTCATTCATAAGGAATTGTGATATTTTTTGTATTTTGAAGATTCTAGAGAATTAATTTTTGTTTTACTCGTTTGAAATGTATTTACTAGCAAAACTTTCAGAAATTAATGATTTATTTATATATACAGCGTATTGTTTCTCTTATCCAAAATCTTATCTGTATTTATTGTCACGAAAATAAAGTATGTGTTCAGAATACATATTCTCGAAAATGAAAAAATATTCTGACAATGACTAATATAAAGATTTTAATTCTAATTTTCCAGACGACTGTTCTGAAACGAGTTTATTTATAAAGGAATTGTGATATTTTGTTGTATTCTAAAGAGTCCAGAGAATGTATTTTTGTTTTACCCTTTTTCTAGTTTTTCAGATGACTGTTCTGAAACGAGTTCATTTATAAGGAATTGTGATATTTGGTTTTATTTTGAAAATTCTAGAGAATTTATTTTCGTTTTACTCGTTTGAAATGTATTTACTTACAAAACTTTCAGAAATTAATTATTTATTTATATATACAGCGTATTGTTTCTCTAAGCCAATCAGTTTTTGCCCAAAGTCTTATCTGTATTTATTGTCACGAAAAATAAAAGTATTTGTTCAGAATACATATTCTCGGAAAATGAAAAAATATTCTGACACTGACTAATACGAAGATTTTATTACAAATTCTTCAGATGACTGTTCTGAAACGAGTTTATTTATGAAGGAATTGTGATATTTTGTTGTATTTTGAAGATTCCAGAGAATTTATTTTTGTTTTACCCTTTTTCTAGTTTTTCAGATGACTGTTCTGAACCGAGTTTATTTATAAGGAATTGTGATATTTTGTTGTACTTTGTAGACTCTAGAGAAATTATTTTTGTTGTACTCGTTTAAAATGTATTTACTCACAAATTTTTCAGAAATAAATTATTTATTTATATATACAGTGTATGATTTCTCTAAGCCAATCAGTTTTTTTCCAAAATCTCATGTGTATTTATTGTCAAGAAAACACTACTATCAAAGTTGATTTTCTGGGAAAATGAATAGATCAATTTTTACCAGCAAGGGATTGATTTTCCAAAGAGGAAAACGTGACTTATCAATGCCATATCAATATACTTCGATTCTTTCGACCAGTAAATAGTAACACAACAGGTAAGTGATGGAATAAGGAAAATTTGTGTTTTGGTTATCTACCTGAAAGAGCACAAAATACGAATATTGACAACATATATTCCAAAAAAAGTTTTTTGTAAATTTTATGAAACTTTGGATAATTGTCTCATTTTTTTTTAATATTCAGTAGTTTTTGAGTGGTAAAATTGAAATAATTCAAATAGTGGAATAATATTACATTTCAGCTTCAGAAAGTTACCAACCGTAAAGTGTGTGCTTAATTTTTCATTTAACAAATAAGTTTCCAAATTACATTGTTTAATGAATATCTAGAAAAAAATATTATTTTTTTGAAAAACTGATATCTCCATTCGAAAGAATGGTAGATTTTGGATGGAAAAGGTGAAAAAAAAGTTCTTTCAATGAAAACTGTAAGCTGCGGACTTTTTTTTTATAACGTACGAAAATGTGAGGCGGCGACATTAAAGTGCATCTCTCGAGGAGCACGTAGCCACGAACACGCTTCACTTAATTTGTTATTACTTGTAATTTAATTGATCAAATTGAGCTGTAAAAAATGTATATGAAGGAAGAAAGAAGAAGTGAGGTGTCATGTTTTCAAATGTGGAAAAAAATAGGAATAGTACATATATGAAGTTAGGTCAAAGTAGAATTATCTATAAAATCAATTAAAGATCTGCCATTCTTTAAATTTTCGAAATGAACATCTAAAATTTGTACATTTCACTTCCAAAATGATACTTGAGAAAGTGTGCCAATGGAAAAAAATCTTAAAATTGTATTAAAAAAAATACAGTGGTCAAAATATTAAATAATTTCATAAAATGACAAATTTGAATTTTTAGGCCATGCTTCAAAAACCAAAAACTCCAGTTCAAAATGTGATATCAAGATTTTTCAATCGTACTTTCTAAAGCTTTTTATCTGTACTTTGGGGAGGTTTGATTGGTTTTATTAAAAAAAATTAATAGTAAAATTTTGCCAAAAACAAAAAAATAAAAAAATGTTGCTCCAAAATCCATGAAATTTTTTGTTAAATAAATTTTGATAACGTTTATATGGAAAAAAATAAGCTTACCTAACCAATAAATATTTATATTACGACCTCAAACAAGGTATACGCAGCGTAAAATATTTTTTTCTTTGTTAATATAAGTGTAAATTTCATTAAATACGAAAATATTACGGTTTTTAGTATTTTTTTTATAAATGAGTTCCTGCTTAAAACTCTTATTTAGAATAGAAATATAAGTTTATCTTCTGATTTACTTCATGTTGGATCGAAAATATCATATTTGAATGTTAAGAGAGAGATAGAACACGGGAGAACAGTTGATCGGTAAGTTTAGTGCTCACTTGACGCTCTACGTATACTAGTGGAATAATATTAAATTTTAGCTTCGGGAAATTGGGGGATTGTGGTATCTTTTTGCTTTACATTAGTGTTGATGTTGGGAACAACATAGAGAAATTTGCCAACCAATAAAAACTTTTCAAAAAAATTAAACCACGAAATACGGAACTGAAAAGTAAAAAATAAAATAAACCTTCTTAGTCTCAATAACTAAGCTCCTAAACTAATGTAAGTAACTAATTTTGAGTCGGCGCCAAACGAACAATCAACGAACATCATTAAATTACTTCAAAAAAATTATCAGAATGTGTCCGCGCATTTTACGCCTTACCTAATTCATTTGCTTGTTTGTTTGGCGCCGACTCAAAATTAGTTATTAACATTAGTTTAGGAGCTTAGTTATTGAGACCAAGAAGGTTTATTCATTTTTACTTTTCAGTTCCGTATTTCGTCGGTTTAATTTTGTTGAAAAGTTTTTATTTTTCAATTTTTTGTGGCTGAAATCTACTAATTACTGACTGCTTGTTTTTTTATTACTTCCAAAATAATATGATTATCTACTTTTACTATTTGTTGTTATATAAATTATTTTTGTTGTTCTGGTAAGTTTATTTCATTACTTTGTATATCATTCCATCCTCTCATAGAATATAATAACTACATAAGTGTGCTAATGTTCACAAGTGAAAAATCAATTATCCCTATTTTTCTACCCGTAAGGGTGGATAATTCCATTCGAAATCCAAATTTAATCAACTATGAGGTATACCCTATCTGATAAAAGAAGGCCTTTTTTGAATCATCCAAATCGAAAATCCCAGTAATTCGGAGTACGCTTCATCCACTGAAAAAAGAATTATAGGAATCGGATGCCTCAGTAAAAAGTTATGCGTGATCATACATAAAAAAAATGATAAAAAAAATATACGCGTTGACTAGAGAACCTCCTTGTTTTTGGTTTCGTCGGTTAAAAAGTGTGTGCTTGATTAATTATTCAACAGATAATTTGCCAACTTACATTGAATATTGAAAAAAAATGAATAACTAATGGTACCACTCGCAAAAATGGAAAATTTTACATAAAAAAAGGAAATAAAAAGTTTCTTCAAAATAAAAATTATAAGCTGCAGAATTCTATTGCTAACGTGCGATTTTGAAGTGCAGCGCTGGAGGAGTACGCAGCCACTAGCGCTTCACACTAAATTTGTTATTACTTTTGATCTAGTTGATCAAATTAAGCTAACAAAAAATCATTTAAAAAAATAAAAAATGCAGCTAACGAGAAATCATGTTTTCAAACATGAAAAAAAATATGTATAGGAATAGTACGTATATGATATTACGTCAAAGCAGAATTCTGTCTAAAATCAATTGAAGATCTTAATTGTTTTTTCAAGATAAACATCTGGAATTTTCACATATCACTCTCAAAATGACAAATAAAAAAAGGCAATTTAAACAAAAACTTACGGAGCTCAAAATATTAAATAATTGGAAAAATTACAAATTTGAATTTTTAGGCCATGCTCCAAAGACCAAAAATGTTAGTTTAAAATGTGATATTGAAACTTGTATATGGAATATAATGAAACTTGTTGAGTGGAGGCCACATTTTTCAACCGATTGAAACAAAAGTACGTCTCATCAATACCTCGGCTAATTTCGAAAATGGTCCAGTAATTTCAAAATGGCAGCTGTTGAAAGATTTAGAAAAAATCGCAATATTTCATTTCCATACCAAATATCGGCAAACTATAGGTCGTTTGATAGAGATTCATTAGCTCCACAACTTTTACCCAAAAAGTTTTTCTCCGAGATGTACATATAAATAAAAAATAGCTCTAAATTATCATTCATGAAATCTACCTTTACGACTATTATATTTTTGTTCAGCGACCTCATAAATCCCATAACATCAATTTGGGTCAAATTACTTTGATATCCATTGAGTTATTTGAAATTTGCCTATCAATCAGCGCACAAATATAAGTTTATAACTTTTTTCTGCCAGTCATTTCTGAGTTATATCAGAGGATTTTAGGAAAATCCCCCAGGATTCCGGAATAATGCATAATTTTAAGCTATTTTTACTCCACTGAATCAACTCTAGAAATTTTATGATTGGGGATGGTATATACCTGTTGTATTTGACGTATTTTTGTAACTATCAAGGAATAACATATTTCATTATTACATCATCCATGACCGGTCCCAATGCAATTACGATTTTTTTGTGAAGTTATATAAATAATGGAAGTGAAGAAAGACATAACCCCCATGGGCTGATCATTTGATGACAACAGAACATACATGATATAGGAAATAAAATAGAAAAAACATGGCAACAGCGCTGGACGCCGTATCGTGTTGAGTATGGAAGATATAATATAAATTGGACGCAGGATCATACTAAATATGAGAACAAATTATTCACCGGACGCAAAAATGATATGATAGTGAAAGGACGCAATATTGTGAAGGTATACTTTTTTTTATTTTTGAAGTTATTGATGATCTGAAACCAGCTATGGGCAGGATTTTTCGCGTAGAACCAGTATACTTTATCAGAATTGACCTAAATAGCGTATTTCTGGTAGACGCAGTAATGTACGCTTCATGAAAGGACGCAGTATTGTGAGCAGGATGTATATATATATATATATATATATTGCTATATATATATATATATATATATATATAAATATACAGGGTGGCCCACCACATTCGCCTCGGTATTTCTACGAGAAATGAAGAGAGTTAGGGAAAAACATTTAGCACAGTCATATGTGGGTCCATGAGGAGCATATTCCGAAATTATTTTGAAATATATAGGGTGATATCCAAAAAAATTACATACCAAAGTTATCTTTTTTCTTATGGAACACCCTATATTTTTTTATATTTTTAGATACTATCGACAAAATAAAGGTGAGTTACTATTATATTTCTCATACTTAAAACTGACCGTTTCTGAGAAATTTTGAGAAATTTAAAAATACAGACCATAATTTGAAAATTGTTTTCACCCTGTTACGTGTAACGAGCTGCTCGTGATTAAATGTACTGCTTAGCTCAAAGCCTGAAGTTAACTACTACATGAAATTTTTAATGCAATATTATACAGAGTGGCGAAAAAAATTGCCTCAAAATTTGGACACACATTTAATTAAATAACTTCTTAAAGTTGACGGGAAAAACCCCGTATTTAGTGGCGTAATTTGACGCAGAATTAGATTCCTCTCAAAACTATATCAGGGTTCCCTATACCTATCTCTTCTGCTTTTTACACAAAAGGCGTTTTTATATTTTACTTATGAGTAATTTATTTATCTTAAAAATGAAACACACTGTATTTCAATGAAAAGCTTAAAAAGCATTTTTGAAGTCATTTTATCGAAAAATTATGAATCTTAAATAGTTTATTATTTTAATAAATGCTCAAAAAGACAATAATTTTATACTAGTTAAAACAATGATAATGATTTGATTAACAAGTTGTGTCACTGTCAAATACTTTTTGTTTCATAATAATAATTAACGTCATCTAGGCCAGAGCCTACTATTATTAAAAAAATAGTATAATAGGTTTTATAGGAAATCGTAAATGTATGTTTTTATTGACCCCATATTGTAATTTTGGTATTTATTTCAATATGAACTCTAATTTGCTGAGAAACAAGAGAATTTAACATTTTCGCCTCAATAATTAGGACACGTGATCTTCTTTTTTGAAGAATGCTTTAATATTTCAGAAATGGCAATAAATTTGAGTTTTTACATTTGCCTGCATTTTACTTTAGATACACCGTATTTTCAAAAATTTTAACTTCTGCTTCTAGCGAATCTACGTATTCCATAATAAAAAGGTTTTTAAAACGCTTTTTAAGCTTTTCATTACAATACAGTGTGTTTCATTTTTAAGATAAAAAAATCACTCATAAGTAAAATATAAAAACGCCTTTTGTGTAAAAAGCAGAAGAGATAGGTATAGGGAACCCTAATATAGTTTTGGAGGGAATCTAATTCTGCGTCAAATTACGCCACTCCATTCCATTCCATTCAACTTTAAGAAGTTATTTAATTAAATGTGTGTCCAAATTTTGAGGCAATTTTTTTCGCCACTCTGTATAATATTGCATTAAAAATTTCATGTAGTAGTTAACTTTAACCTTTGAGCCAAGCAGTACATTTAATCACGAGCAGCTCGTTACACGTTACAGGGTGAAAACAATTTTCAAATTATGGTCTGTATTTTTAAATTTCTCAAAATTTCCCAGAAACGGTCAGTTTTAAGTATGGGAAATATAATGGTAACTCACCTTTATTTTGTCTATAGTATCTAAAAATGTAAAAAAATATAGGGTGTTCCATAAGAAAAAATATAACTTTGGTATGTAATTTTTTTGGGGATCACCCTATATATTTCAAAATAATTTTGGAATATGCTCCTCATGGACCCACATATAACTGTGCTAAAAGTTTTTCCCTAACTCTCTTCATTTCTCGTAGAAATACCGAGGCGAATGTGGTGGGCCACCCTGTATATTATATATATATATATATATATATATATATATATATATATATATATATATATATTTTGATAAATATTGAGTATTTACTATGACAAAGTCAGTCAATAGTCGACATCACTAGTTTTAACTGTAAAAAACACATGAAACATATTTTTGGACAGGTTTTTGCCTCAAATACTCCACTGTGCGCTGGTTGGCTTCAGTCAATTTTAAATTGTTTGCTTTTTGTGCGAATAAAAAAACTGTGTTTGTTACAATAAATAACAAATGATTTTCTGATCATTGTGGTTTGTATAATGACTTCATCTACTTGTTCTGATTTCATATACCACTTTGGATATAACGAGTTTCGTTTGTTTCCTCAAGCGTTAAGTTGCCGTTATTGTAGAGTTTCAGTTTGAATACGTTGCCTGCAACGAATGTTTATGAGGTTTCTCAGACTCTCTTTCTACATTCATCAAACAAGCAGTTCAAAATTCCACATTTATAATTATTCTCTATGTTCAACTTAAATTAATTCAACTCGAGAGCTTTATTATTTTCAACTACCCAACCATGCGATCCTTAGTATAAACCAATATTCCATTTCTCTTTATGCAAACTGAAGTGTTTCAAACGGAAAATAAAACTCCCATTTCAAATTTCCACTCGGGACTGAAATATGGCTATGATTATGGAGCATGTAAAATTCATGCGGATGCTATTCCGCGCAAGGATGTACGCTGACGTTTTCCTGCAAGCAGTCATCTAAGTTCATTTTACAGCAGGAACAGATGTCTAACCAGCACTAGAGCTCCGCTTCGATGTCTTAGAATAAAAATGCACTCGGCGTTGACATTCTCAACACTTGAATTCACGTGACGTACTATTACAGTTATCATTCGTGCAATGTTCCTGGAAACGCTGGAAGTGAAGTGCTCTTTCTGATGTTTTCAGGATAAATAAGTGGATATCACAGAACAAGCACAATTCTCCTGGGATGTGGTGTCTAGCAATTGATCGATTATTGATTATAAAGAAATAGTCGTGTTCGGCGATGATTTTGAAAATAGCTATTTGTTGAATAGAATGGGAAAAGGAGAAAAAAAATGCACTCAAAACCAAAAAAGTACCCAAACACCGTGGAACCAATAGAGCGAGTCATTGTTCATTAAAAATGTGTAAAATTCCTATAACAGGCAATTTGTTATAATTCAGAGGTATAATGGCTGATTGATGATATAAGAAAGTACTCCCAAGTAGCATTTTTAGTGGGCAGAACGTAGCGGCCACAATTCTGGAAAACTTTGAGGTGTTCGACAACAACCACTGCCACTCAATACACACGGTTCTATCACGCGACGGCTACCAAAATGGGGAACACTTTTTTGGTGGCTGCTACATTCCGATCTACGTTCCTGGATCTCAGATAGTCACATTCCAACCACGTTGTGGTCACCTGGCAAAAACGTGGATATGTAGTGGCCGACACTAGACACGTTAAACAACTGACTGTGTTTGTGTAAATAATATGTAGCTCGATCTCTGTTCAGCAACATATTTTTATGATGAATGTTCCTCATTCTTCCATTCTGCCTGATTAATTTCTAATACTCGATCAACTATACAAATATATATCATATGAACATACAAACAAAAGTATATTGAATTTGGATACTTCTGATCGGGATAAAATTGAAACGATTTTTCTGAAATATAGGTGTTGTAGCTCGATTGTGAGCACGCGCCATCTGAATTCTCTTTATTTGAGGAAAACATTTTAATTTTGGAAAAAACTCGCCTTTGAAATTATGTACTTAAATCCTTCAAACGTTTTTTTATCAATCTTGGTTAGTTGAAACAAATACTTACGTAATGAATTACTACGTTTGATGCAAGGCTGACGACAAATAAATCTTCATTGAATATTTCGATCATTTCTCTGATAATGGCGACCCAGCATATTTCTGTGAATATGGCAGCTTTTGGAGAATATAACTTAGAAGTGTCAGAAAGTATGAATATACCACTCTTATGCTCCTGCCATCCTGAAGAGCCCAGTGGAACAGAATTATTAACTTTTTCACCACTGGAAAGTGGCACCCACGTCGCAGGCCCATGACTCACCACTTCAAAGTTATAACCTAAAAATTACAATAGGTCTTATACCCTAGAGAAGGCGAACACGTCGGGCTATTATAACCTGCCACTTATAACCTCGAAATTACGGGTACATGTTCATTAATTGGTAAAAAAGGACATGTAGCAAGTATAGTGGATTCATGCAGCTCCAAACAACAATTATCAAGTATCAAGTAACAATGATCAATTAACAAGTAATGACAATGATGGCATTTATGCAAACAGAATTTACAATTAAGGTGTAAATATTCAGCAGGAGCACAAGTCAGAGAGCCGATCTATTTAAATTGACCTCTTTATAAAAAATCAAGAGAAATAGTCTATTGAAAACGCATGACCCATTTTATTTTGATTGAATATCATTCACGTAACAGGTAAAACGAACTTTTTGTAAGTCACAATGAAATAATTTGATAAAAGTTAGGTTAGTTTTCGTCATCACACGGACCAATCCACGGTCACTTCAAAATCAAGGAAAATTGTCTTCTGAAAACTCATAACCCATTCCATATTGAATAAATATCATTCATGTTTCACGTTACAGGTTAAAATAACTTTTTGTAAGCTACAATAAAATAATTTGAGAAAACTTAGGTTAGCTTTCGTCATCGCGCGGAATTTTGAAGGTTTTTGTAATTTGTAGTGACTTTTCGAATATGTAGTGTGACTATCAATTATGAAGATAGCAAGAACGTGGCAACCATCAACACATATCACAATTCAACTGCCTGCCACATTGAAGGTTTTATGGAAGTTACCAAAACGTCACCGAAACTATCTTCAAAGTGACTGTGACTTCTAAGTAATATTTAAGTGGTACAGGAAGGTTACCGCAACGATTATTTTCCATTTTTAAGATTAAAAACCTTCAAAGTGATTTGCTCAGTGGCCATAATGTTTCAGACACCTCAAATGACACTAATAAGTTATAGAACTGTGGAGTGGCTACCATAGATGGTAATAACGTGACTAAAACCATACAAATATAAAAAATTTGTTATTCTCACTGTATAGTGGTAGATTTGATGGTGATTACGTGATAACCACCGAGTCGAAGTTGCAGTATCAGTTTTCGTCACTATAATGCTTCTTGGGCTGCTAACTAACTATGTATTCAACACTCTGCATTGTACGCGATGAAACTTTTACTGCAGTTTTATGAATAATAATTTGTTGGGAAAATGTGTTTGAAACGAAGAAATTATGTTATACGCCACCCCTTCATGATGCAAAACAACCAATGAAGGTGTTTAATACTTATCATTTCAGAAAGCGGGTTGCTGATATTTTCAATGGGCCAAATAGGCTCAAAATGGCAGGTAGGGGGAGCGTCGGCAGTGATTACCTATGAAGATTTGGGCAGAAAATTTCTAGCAGGCAGATTACCTGTGGGACTAGTACATGACCTATTAGTCCTAACCCATGGCCATTTCCTAATTGGGAAAACGTCGGATGCGATTCCAGAGAACGATGTCAAAGAAATTCGCTCCTCCAGCAAACAAATCAAATTTTTTTAACACGTTGGTATAAGGAATCCATCGTCAATGCAGGGCAAATAACTAAATGACAGCAAACTGGACCCAACAACATCGATATTAGGTCTATGGTACTCGTGGGGAAAGAGGTTAAGAAGGAAGGAAGGAACTTCCAGTGGCATAGTAGGAAAAGAAATTCGAAAACTATGGGTTTTTACAAGCTTTCATTTAGTTTCACCTGTCTCGGTGTCTGTCTCTCTGTAATCAAATCTTGCAAGTTACAGTTGACCCACTTCTAGTTGCCCGATTAACGTGAAATTTGACAGGTGTTCATAGTCCCCGTGACAATGCATCATGGAATTTTAAAGAAAAAAACCTTATTTTTTGCCCAAATTCATTAAATAAAAACGGCGGCTCAAAGATGGCCGACAATATCTGTGATTATGGTCCGATTCTATTCAAAATTGGTATGTGGGAATTTTCGAGGTTGGAGACTATGAATTTTTATTCAAAATTCACAAATTGAAGATGGCGGCTCCAAGATGGCAGACCATCTCTGTGACTATGGTCTGATTCTATTCAAAATTGTATTGTGCAGGTTTTCGGGGTTGGAGATTATGAATTTCTCGCCAAAATTAATAAATTCAAAATGGCGGACGAGTTTTATAATTATGGTTAGATTCTATTCGAAAGTGGTATGAGAGGGTTTTCGGGGTTGAAGATTATGTTTTTTTCATGAGATCAAAATGGCGGCTTCAAGATGGCGGACGATTTCTGTGATTATGATCCGATTCTATTCAAAATTGGTATGTGGAGGTTTTCGAAGTCGGAGATCATGAATTCATTGTCAAAATTCATAAATTCAAGATGGCGGCTCCAATATGGTGAACAAGTTTTGTGATAATAAACCATTTCTATTGAAAATTGGTTTTTAGGGTCGGAAATTATGAATTTAGTCGAAGATTATTGATTTTCTGTCAGGGATTCATAAATTTAAAATGGCAGCTTCAGGATGGCGAACGAGTTAATTTTTAGATGGTCTCTTCATTGAAGAACTAGATAGCTCAGAACTACAGGAAAAAGGCCTCATAATGAAGATGCATTGATTAAGGCGTACTTACTTGAAAGCACGAAATGAAATAATTAATAAAAAATATTTTAAATATAAGCTTTTATTCAAATGCACTAAAAAGTAAACAATGATTACTTCTGTTGTGCGACGTAGGTTATTCCGTGAGTTATAGATTCGAAAGCTTGTCGCTTTCGTATTCGAACTGAAAACTTCACACGACAAACTCTTGAATCTGTATCTCACGGAATAACCAAGTCGCTCATCCAAAGCAATTATTTTTCACTTTTTAGCGCATTTGAATAAAAGCTCTCAAAAAAGGTTTTCTTTTATTATTTTTTCATAGAGACTCTTGATGGATACTTATGAAAACCCATCTGAATAATGAATCTTTGATTAATATATGTTTCTTTGATATTTGGGTTCTACTAATTGGTGAAAGTTGATATATTATTTAGGAAAACTACAACATAATTGAAGTTATTCAACAAATATTCGTGAATGAGTCAGTTCATCTATTGATCTTCTATTATTTTCTTGTCTAGGGTTGAAAGAGGTGCCTTTCAAAGCCGCGGTATGTCAGGGTGTTGGAGTTTAAAAATGATTTCTTCAGGAATAAGGAATGAGAGATAACGTCTGGCACTTGAGATAGATGAGACCCACTTGCTGGAAATATATTTTTGGTATTCAATATTAGAGTCTCAAGGCGTTCATATATATATATATATATATATATATATATATATATATATATATATATTTTTTTCTGTAGTTCGCTATGATAAATATTACCCCCTAAGCATTTCCTTCAATTGGGTGTAGACCTGTTGGAAATAAAGTGCTATCTATCTATCTATTTAACACATATGTGCAGTGGCGGAAGATTCAGCATTACCTCTAGAGCTGTCCCTGTGATTACTAGACAAGCTATCCGCTGCACTTTCTGCAGCTTGATTTGTGCCGAGTGCTGTTGGGTTTTTGGCCACCATGCTACTGAGGCATAGGTGACCATGGGTTTGATATAACCAGTATATCATTTTCGGTTTCAAAACCCATGTCTTTCCGAAAATTCTGCGGCACGTCTAGGTTTCTGCTGTAGCCTTGGAAATAATATTTTCATTATGACTGTTCCATGTTAGTCTCTGGTCGATTATGACGCCCAGGTATTTGACTTAATTGGAATAAGTTAGCTGAGTTCCATTCAGGGTTGGGGCTCTCAGTTAAAAAACAGTCCACTCAATTCCCTACAATCGTTGAGAGAAATTACACAGTGGGATTGCTCATTTATAAACAATAAAATCTTATTTTTTAAAGGGCTAAGTGAAATAGTTGAATCAACTCAACAAAACAAACGTTTGTATCGAACGATACGGCAACTTTCAACCTATTTTATGCAAATCAGCCTAGTGCCCACCATACAGATACGGAAAAAAAACAACATTTGTTTTTTTTGTATAATTAAATTTTAAACAAAACTAAATATGGTTTTCGAACGTTCCAAAATGTGGGTATATATTTTGGTAACATAGTTGGTATCACTTTTGAGGTTCCAACAATTATTATGAAAACTTTTCAACAAAAAATTAAACCGACGAAAAAATCAACTGAGAAGCAAGGAATAAAATATACCTTCCTAGTCCAAATGATAATTGAGCTCCTTAACTGATTTTGAGTCGGCGCCAAACAAACAATCATCGAAGATCATTATATTACTTTGAAAGATGTAATCAAAACGCAGCCGTGCATCTCGCTGCCATCATTTTATGCTTTACTTGATTCAATTGCCAGTTTGTTTGGCTCCGACTCGGAATCAGTTACTCACATTAGTTTAGGAGCTCAATTATCATTTAAACTAAGAAGGTTTATTTTATTTTTTGCTTTTCAGTTGATTTTTTCGTCGGTTTAATTTTTTGTTAAAAAGTTTTTATGTTTCTCTTTCTTCCGTAGCAATCATATTCATGTTGATATATTCTATTTCTCAAATATTGTTTGGTTTGGCCTATGTAACGTTCCCCACATTCACCTGATTCTAATTCAGTAATTACCCTATTTTTCCAGTTGAGTAAATGAATTTTCGGTATTTTTCAAATTATAAACAATAAACATTTTGTAATTTTTTCGAAATGTAGAAATTATAAATTGTGATTTTTTTTGTGTCTTCATTTATTTATTATTACTTTTATCAACGTTGTGGAATAGTTATTATTTTTTAATATATTTTTCACCTTTACTGCATTTTCTGAAAGAAAACAGTCGTCACTGAAAGTCATAGCTCTAGAAATTAGAATGGAGGCTGTAATCATTATTTTATTAAAACTCCTTCTGTATCAGATGATTTCACATCTGACTTAAGGAACATTCCTATTCACAATTCTGAATAAAACCATCGTGTCATCTGCATATTAGTTTTCTCTTATTAAGTGAAGTTTAAAAGTCATTTCAATAATATTACTCAGAGACAATAATCTACAAAATGTTATGTCATTTAAACACAATAAACCCTATAACCTCACCGATAAAAAGTCTACCGATGCTGCATAACCAAAGAGCAATGTCAAATAAAATTAATAAAACGACTGCTGCAGAACATTCTGCATCATATTGAATATAAATTTACATATATTAACATAGCTGTAGGTCGTTATTGTCGTAGGGAACAGCACACACACTCCATATTTAATAATTGACGATCTTAGGAGGTGTTAGGGCACAACAGTTACGACCCTCACAGATGGTCCGTATTGCTTCATAAACATACTGGATATGCTGACTGAATTTGGCAGTAATGGCCCAAATTGAGATTAAACTAGGCGGTCTTGATGGGGTATCGATATGGAAATTGACTCTGCTTGGCTGTGATAAGTAGGTCAGTTTCCAAATAAAGAAAGGAATGCGTACTAGGGCTCTCATCATTTAAGGTAGTAAATCTAAGAAACCATTATTTTTGTACTAATTTCTGACTCAGGAATCAGGACAACTCTGTTTATTGAACGAAAAGTTAGTAAGTAATTTCCAACGATAACGATCATAATAGCAATCGATTTCATCAATATTTTTTTTATTGTCTCGCTTTCATTTACTCCACCTGTGAGTTTGGGTATACGAAAATTTCGAATCTCGATCTTCACCTATTCGGTATATTAAGAGCTCATTTTCTCTATGACGCTACACTCTGACAGATTTATATCATGAAAATTCAAGATTATTGGACGAAGAAGGCAGACAAATTGTAACATTTTCCTAAAAATCGATATATGGTATTCTGATTTGAATTTTGAAATTACGACCTCAATACAGTGGACAAATCTTGTTATTATGATCTGACTGTCCTAGGTCACGAAAAATTGATATCCAACCAGTATTGAGAGTCAACAATGAGTTCAAAAACTAAACCCAAACTACTGAAAAATCACGTTCTCAAAAGTATGAAACAAGAAAATATTCTCACCTGGAATTGTTATATACTTATATTAATAATATATATCTACCATTCAATTTTATACAGAAGAGGAGACTTTGACTGACGATGCGAGCCCATATTGTTCAACTTGTGGAATGAAAAGGGAATTCAAAAACATGATTCGTATACAAACATTTCCAAAAATTTTAGTTAAACATTTAACACGTGTTTCTTCGACTGATTGCAGTAAATTGGACAATGTGATCAATTTTCCCATACAAAATTTGAATTTGGACCAATATTCTGCTCAGGATGGAATGAATGCTCTTTATAATATCTACGCCATATCTAATCATAGCGGCAGCATTTCCAATGGACACTATACGGCATATTGCAAACACCCTTATTCTAATTGTTGGCACCTTTTCGATGACTGCTGTGTATTTTTCAAGATTGATTCTCTCAGCTCCAAGGGAGCATGTAAAGGTAAGGAAAAGGTGAGGTTGTTCCGATACATAAAAAAAATTATCCGAAGTTAATAGACAATTACAGGCCAGTAACTGTCCCTTACTCCCTATCTGAGATATTTGAATACGCCTTTCTGGATAGACTCATGAATTTTATTGATGGAAATGACATCCTGAGTAAAAATCAACATGGATTTCGGACGAAAAAATCTACCACTACGGCTCTAGTATCATTGTTTAATTCAATAATTGATTCGATTGAGGCAGGCGAGTGTCCTTCTACAATATTTTGCGATTTGACTTCTGTCAACTCTCGAGAATTATGGTGTTAGAGGGGTCTCCTTGAATTGGATCTCTTCTTTCTTAAAAAATCAGAAACAATATGTCTCCTTACAGTATTGTAACAACGGAAGAACATCAAAGATTGACTCAGAGTCAGTTTCTACCAATATGGGTGTCCCACAAGGATCTATTTTGGGTCCCATTTTATTTATATTATACGTGAACCAAATCGAAACTGTTCTGGGAGAAATAAACCACACTGCCTATGCAGATGATTTCTCCTTGATTGTGTCAGCTTCTGGCTCCCATTCCATGGTTGAGGAATGTATCAATTCAATTGCGTTAGCATCCGAATATTTCAATAAAAATGATCCATTTTTCAATGCCAATAAAACCCAAATTATTCAATTTCACCATCGCCAGAACATCATTCCTCGACTACAGTTTGATTTTAAAGATTACACCTTCGAGAACAGCCTTGATCCTATAAAATTTTCAGGTGTTCATTTCGATCAGTTTCTGGACTGGATAGCTCACTGTAAACAACTTATTTCAAAATTGAACTCCTTGATATACGATATACCTCTTTGTGAATCTGTGTTTTGTACTGGAAATAGATCAATTGCTAAGTTTGTACCATGCTCAGGTGGACTCTAGACTGAGGTACGGCGTGAGTCTCTGGGGCCTCTCTTCAATGTCTAAAAATGTGTTTATTGCACAGAAACGTATTGTTCGAAGTATAGCTAGGGTGGCAAACACGTTCTCATGTAGAGCAATATTTATACAATACCATATTCTGCCATTGCCTTGTATTCTCATATATGAAATATATGTATATGTATTCCAGAACAAAGACAATTCTTTACTGAATGCCAATATTCATAATTTGAATACAAGGAACCAAGAATTGCTACATGTTCCATACGCAAGATTCAAAATAACTTCCGACTCCCCAAACTATCTTGGCCCTAAAATGTTCAATCATTTACCAGATTTGATCAAAAACAGTAATAATATTCCTGTGTTCAGAAGTAGACTTATATCCTTTTTGCAAGAAAAATGTTTTTATAGTGTGGGAGAATTTTTCTCTTGATACTTTTGTCTTCATCAACTTGACTATCCCTATATAATTTAGTAAATTATCTTATGGAAAATAAATAATGATTATTAGATATATTATCATTATTATGTGTCCTTTTCTATGAGAAAGTTGATGATCGGAATTATGATGGTGCTGTGGGTTTTTCCGGGCTTTCCTCCAACTGAAACAGCAAATGCGCCATCACTTCGAATCCCAGGCTTCAATCAAGATTTTCATCTTGATATTTTTTTATATTTAAAACTTTGCTTTTGTATTTTTAAATTCCGAAAAAATCTGTACGAATGTCAAAAAAAAAAGTAATATCCAACCATATTATGAAGTAATTAAACACGAAAATGATCCACAAAGGCTTACCTGCGCGTGGATCGCAAACTACCCAATATTTATCGTTTATTAAATAAACAACTTACACGTACTATATTTTATATGTATTCATAGTGATGTTCAGAGGATAGCCGTGGTCATTTTCCACCTATCCTAACAATACAGTACATTCTAACTGTAGTAGGCGATCATATACTTTAGGGAAAAGTGGCATATGACCACGGCTATCCTCTGAACATCACTATGAATATGTATTGAATATATTAAAATATATTACGTGTAAGTTTTTTATTCAATAGACGATAATTATTGAATAGTTTATACATAGCAATTTCAAATGAGATTATTTTCTTGTTTCATACTTTTTAGAGCGTGATTATAGTCGGGTTTTAGATTTTGAACTTGAAATAAAAATTTATTTCATACTCTTTAGAATGTGATTTTTCAATAGTCGGGTTTGAGCTTACTTTTTGTTATTTGTTTTATTATTATTATTTGGGATTATAATTTCGTGATAAAGTATTTGCAGAGCCACTTCACACTTCGTTTTGTTTAGGTTTTATTTTTTTACATGTACCTAGGTAATAATACCGCGTGGAGGTACTCCAAGCTTATGACATCATTATTATTTCATTTATATAATTTTAACAAGTGTACCATAGTCCATAATAAAACACATATTATTATATATGTATTTTGGGTAGGTTCGGAAAGAAATTACGTTTGGCTCACATCTGAGGCGTGATTTCAGAAATTATTCCCAATTATTGGGTGCATGCAAGCAAAACCGCGAGCAACATCTAGCAATATATATATTTTTGGAATGTGCTAATGAAGCCTTCTCAGTTGAAACCCAACACGGCTTCATGAAAAAATATTTGATCGGATGAGTAAGCGCAATTGAATTTTTTCACCCGACTACGGCGAAGCAAAATTACCCGACTACGGCGAAGCAAAAATGAGGGTTATGATTTTGACGCGTATTAATGAATTTTCATCTGTTCCCTCATAACTTCTAAAATACTCATCATAATTTGACAAACGAGGTATCGTTGGAAGCGTCACGTCGAGTGCAATAAACACTTACTTTTTACACTTGTTGCATAAATAACTATTTCTCTCCAAACCTACCCAAAATACATATATAATAAATACGTATTTAATTAAGAAAAAAACGGGTGTACTAATAATGACAGAAGCTGGGAGTACCTCCACACCTAGGTACATGTAAAACAATGAAATCTAAACATAAAAAATCTGAAGCGACTCTGCAAATACTTCATCACGAAATTATAACCCCAAAATAATTCAAATAAAAAGTTGGTTCAAACCCGACTACTGAAAAATCACGCTCTAAAAAGTATGAAACAAGAAAATATTCTCATCTGAAATTGTTATGTTAAAACCATTCAATATTCATCATCTGTTGAATAAATAACTTACACGTAATATATTTCATTAAATTTAATACATATTCATAGTGACGTTCAGAGGATAGCCGTAGCCATAGCCAATTTGCCCTAAAGCTTATGATCACTTACTATTGTTAGAATGTATGGTTGTGTTAGGATAGGTGGCATATGACCACGGCTATTCTCTGAATATCACTATGAAAATGTATTAAAAACATTAAAATATATTATGTGTAAGTGGTTCATTTAATAGACGATAAATATTGAATAGTTTGTACATAATTATTTCAGATAAGAATATTTTCTCATTTCATACTTTTTAGAGCGTGATTTTTCAGTAGTTGGGTTTTATTGATCTTATTTTTATTATCTTTCGATTTTGAAACTTCCTGAGTTCACTGTTGGAAAGGGAAACATTCTCAATTGAATATTGAACAGAATTGTTTTCCTGTGAATTGAAAAATCCACGATTAAAATGAGGTTATTTCTTGTGAATGTCTGAGTTTATTGTGAAATACTAGGAAGAATTGGAATTATTCTTCCTCCAAACCAATTATGTGCAAATACTGATTATAGTAGGCGGCGCAAAATTATATATTTTTGGCTGATAAAAGTGAGGCATCTTCAACAATTCAGTTCCCTTCAAACGGCCACAATAGTCACACGCTCAGCTTTTCAAGATTCTTTTCATATTCTTAGATCGTATAAAATGATACAATAATAATGTCATAAATATTTAATAATGTTGATTTGTTGAAAATATAAACAGGATGTTCATAAAATCAGATGTGGAATCATCTGCGACTGAAAGATAAACCTTAGTCAAATAACTATCTGAATGAAAATGCAAATTTTCAATTTCAGATTTTTTCTTTTGAGTTAGGGCCTTTTCAGAATATCTATCAGATGTAGTTCAATGTCCAGCGTGGCTTTAGCCGGGGAAGTAGTTGTTTTCTGTTAGACATTCACAAAAAATAACTTCATTTTAATCGTGGATTTTTCAATTCACAGAAAAATCTTTCTATCGATATTCAATTGAGAATGTTTCCCTTTTCAATATTTAATAATGGTTCCTAATGAACTCACGCTGGAAAAATACAAAAGTACGATTCAGCAATATAGCCAAAAAATATTACCTTGTAGAAAGCAACACTGAAGCACTCACTAATATAACAAACAGGATCATTGTAAAGAATAGAACCGGTTTTCAGAATATGCTATTAGATTTGGAGACATATTGATAAAAATTTTGAAACAGCATAATTACCCCTCAAATCATATTCGTTCGTGCATATTCAATGGAAGTTGCTAATTGGATTTACATCTGTCATTTAATGTCACTGTCGAGAAACCTTTCCACAAACGTATGTACTACCTACTTATCAAGAACAGAAAAAACTTGAATAGTTGTTTTCAGTATATTTGTTGAAAGGCATTAATGTTCAGAATCCATTCATGAGATCATAAAATACAAGAATTTTGTTGATAGTTGTTATGTTTTACCATGGATGAAGTTGTTATATTTGTTTCGTCCGCTCTGGCTCGGTGGAATTACTCTGAGATGTATGACATAAAAACTTGGGAAGCAACTTTACAGCCCATTATAACATTATGATGTTGTGCAGGGACTTATCATACCCATAAAAATGAAGCATGTCTGCTTTAATTATTATCTTCCCTTTCTCGGTAGAATCAGTTTGTTTGGTTCAGGAGATATTCAGGAGGTATTCAGGTATATTCGGCGCTTGGTAGTTTAAAAAAGAAGAATTAAATAATTTTTTATGTCGAATAATGAAAACCAAATTATCATACGATATGCTATTACTAGTATTGAAGATAATACCGAGAGTTTATTCAGTAATCCGGAGCTCAAATGTATTGGGTATACTAAAACAAAAAAAAAACTAATTTTTTGTGATTTTCACAAATATTCCGGATTGATAGACAGGAAACCTAGAATACCAATTCAGTTTTGAAATAGTCCAACCCATGATATTTCTTAGGTATGAAGAAATCCCGATCACTTTGTTCAAAAATTGTATCGAATTACTGAAAACTGTTCTCACCCTCTCATCAACTTGTCCTTGGCAACCGGTATTTTTCCAGATAGTCTGAAAATAGCAATCACTAAACAGTTATTCAAAAAAGGAAGTAAAAATTTAATTACAAATTATTATAGACCGATATCTTTATTACTAGTATCATAAAAAATTATTGAATCAGTAATGCAAGATCATTTAACAAAATATCTAGATCTACAAAACATAATAGAGAAAAAACAATATGGTGTTGGATCAGAGAAAAGCACAGGCGACGCTGCCTTCGATTTCCTCAACAATTTAAATGTTATCATTGAAGAAAAATCAATACCACTTAGCATATTTTGTGACTTATCGAAGGCGTTCATTTGTGTAGATCATGCAATCCTTTTAGAAAAATTACGTCATTATTGTATTGTCTAAACCGCAAGGTATACGTGAAAATTCAAACACGGAACCATACTTATATCTCAAATATTCGATCTGATTTTGGAATTTTGAAATTTGGTGTACCTCAGGGATCAATATTAGCACCTACGCTATTTTTAATATACCTGTATGACATGGTGAAGAGCTTTCTAACAATGACTTTTTCTTATTTGCGAATGACACAAGTATTCTCAATTCAAATAAAAATATAGATGAATTGGTAACAAACAAACAGAAAATGCGATGAATGACATTCTAGACTGGTTTGCGGCAAACACACTCTTGATCAATTTCAATAAAACAATTAGTATGATTAATCACTCCAAACAAACCTTGCGAACAACCTGAAATAATCACAAAAGATGGATTATTGAAGCCAACTGCAGATACCAATTTCTTAGGTTACATTCTTTATGAGAAGTTAGACTGGAGAATGCTCATAGCAGCGATGAACAAAAAGCTATCCAGTGCCATATATGCAATAAAAACTATTAGAAACGAAGTGAGTTTCAATGTAGCGAAGACGGTATATTACAGTTATTTCCAGAGCACACTCTGTTACGGTATCGAATTTTGGGTTCAGTCGACAGCACTTCGTGCTTTTTTGAGACCATAAAGGTCACAATCATGTAAAAAACACTTTTTTAATTTGAGAATATTCACACTGGTCATATACATAGTCAAAGTCGCAATAGCTGCATTCAAAAGGAAACGAAACTTCACAAAATTTTCTGACATTCACAATTTCAACACTTGTTACAAAGATAATTTCTTGATATCATAATTCAACTACGAAGTCAACCGAAAAGGACCATTATACGTGGGAATAAGAATACTTAACAAACTACCTAATCTTTCGAGAATATAACTTCATTGAACAAATTCAGGAAACTATTGGGAAAACTTCTACAAACTAAAGTATACTATACTCTCAATGAATTTTACGATGACTCACTTCAATAATTCATAACTCCATGTGAAATACCGATGATATAAAATAATATTCATGTTCAATGTATAGAAAAAACTTTCTCGCATACTCTATGAGCGAAACTTGACATTTTCGACTGAAATATGTATTCTAATGAATCGATAATGTAGTGATGTAGTTTCCTGAGAAATAAAATGTGTCTGTCTGTAATAACCGTCGAAGCTTTATTTTCACTAGAATTTCATTAGTGGTCCTATTGATCTTGTAAGTTATATACCACAATCAAATTTATTCACAGATTATCTCAAATTCGATGTTTCTGATTCCATACGAAAAGAATGAACTCATTGATTCATTGAAAGACAAACTTAAGAACAAATAATCCTCCGGTGCTTATCACATTCCTGGATTTCTTTTGAAGAAAGTTATTGATGTTGTCTTGATTCTCACATGAATCCTACAATCCTACTCTAAATGTACATGATAATATAGATATCAGTAGATACGCAAGATTGATGGCTTCTTTGAAACGAAAATTTGATGGTTATAAACCAAGGAAATCGAAGATTCTAAGCAGAGAAGAAATCGAGTTATTTTTGAGGGAAGCACCAGACGATTTGTATCTTATGATGAAAGTAAGTTCTAATTTCATGTTTTCTCAATGTTCAGTATGTTAATCTGAGAATTTATTGTAGGTAGCACTGACAGGTTATCGGAAAAAATACATTCGGTCAAATACCATTCAGAATAGCCACTTACCTAGGTATTTATAATGCGAAAGAATATACTGGTCACTGCTTCAGACGTTCCTCAGCAACTATGTTAGCAGATGCAGGCGAGGATATAATCAACATTAAAAGACATGCTGGGTGGAAGTCGACGACTGTTGCGGAAGGTTATATTGAAAATTCAGTTGCAAATAAGCTGAAGATTGCTAAGAGAATTTTAGAAAATGATGAGCCTTCTACTAGCCATTGCAGACAATCTGAAAATATTGCTCACTACTCTGATACACCAGATAATAACATGCATTCTCTTCAGACTTCCAGTAATGAAGAATCAGTTGAAATCAGTAACTATCTGCAACAACAGAAAACAACAAATCCAAATATTTCCATAAATAACTGTTCTAATTGTATTGACAATATTAAGTTATAATTCATTTTTCAAATTAATTTTTGTTCATTGTTTTCGTTATATTATTGTTAATAATGTTTTGGGTTTGATTATATGATCCATCGGAATATAGATTTCTATCGATATGAGATTGAAATTCACTTTAGCGCCTGTTCAACGATTTTATTGCCCGCCGGGCGATAAAGTAGTCCGCGGGCGCTAAAGTGCTACTTTACGCCCGCAAATCCGGGCGCTAAAGTGCTACTTCACGCCCTGTCGTACACAAAAAACATTAGATTTAGAGACTCAGGCGAATCACAATTAGTTGATTAGTAACGAAGTTGAAGTCGCGGAAACACTTGAAGAATACGTCCTTGCCTTCATTGACAAAAACGCATTTCTCGAGAAATGATTCAGGTAATTGTACCACAATAGCCAATCTTAATACAACGATGTTCCTCAAAGCCATTGCAGCAGACGATGTAAAACAGCATTACCCAATGAAAAGCACATGACATGATGAAGTACCCACGAAAATTCAGGCGAATATCAGATTATCTTTCAGGCATAATTATGAGTTTATGTATTTCGTTTTTCGAATATCCTGATCTTCTCAAAATTGCAGTCGTTCTTCTCATACTGCAAAATGTAAAATGATATATCAATAATTATACAATATCAATTATCAGTCTACTCCAAGAATTTTTTAGGAATATATATCTCTAAGAATGATCGATTATCTGGAAACACAAAAAAATAGTTTCATTGACAAATGAATAATTAAGGTAGGAATTTCTTTGACTTGAGCAATTTTCGATGATTGGAACACTAAATTGTAACAGGAAAGCTTTCTAACATAGGAATTCGAAGTAATATAAATCAGTTACTAGTGTTTTTTTGACGGATGAAGCAAAGGGATGTGATGGCATATGAGTTTTTAAGTGACAACGGTTCTTGGTCTATTGATATGTTTGACCCCCGACACAAACAGAGGGGTGCTATAAGTTCAACGTGTGTATCTGGGTGTCATAGTTGCCCCCAAACGGATGAACTGATTTCCATTTAGTTGTTTTCGTTTGGAAGGTGACTTGATCGAGTGTTCTTGATTAAAGAATATCTATTCCGCTTCTCAACGATCATCAGCTCTTTTGTAGTTGATGAAGGGATGTGAGCAGCTTCCACTGGTCTGATCTATTCGAAATTTGGTATCCTGTTACTCCAATAGTTTCGCAAGAACATGGTAACCTTGACCTGATGCTGAAGCATCACCTGGAATCTGCGGGATACCCAACTCCTCAACTATATACATTGAAATGGTCCCAATGAATGAGTTATAGATAGATGGGAAACAGGATCTGATGATGAAGCAGGAAAGAGAAATGACGATGTATTGGTGAGGAATTCTAAGCTACTTCAACTCGTTCAATCGTTATGAAATTTTTTTATGAAATGTAGTACCGATTGTGGCGAATTATTGTATGAATATGTAAAGTGAATGAAAGAATGAATGAGTGGTGAAGAGGATTGAGCGAATGGATAAAGACGATTAGATATGGTACGGTGCTGAATATAATGAAGCACGGTGGGGTACGGTATGGACTACGAACGTATGTGATTGGGTGATTGAATCGTAGCGTGTCTACTAGGAATATGTGGAGTTCAAAAAGCATGAAATAAAACTAAAATTAAGAATTTAAAAAACCTTTGAAAATTAAAAAATTATATGTTTTGGCCCTTTGAATTCAATATAAGTTATCATATTTTGATCCAAGTTCGCCGCGCCGAGGGACCGCTACGTAAGTAAAATAAAAACAGAATACAACAAAAAAAAATAGTTCCCGACGCGACGACGCTTGGATCAAAATATTACTAATTATATTAAACTCAAAGGGCAAATACTTATTATTTTTCAGTTAGTTTAGGTATTTACTATGTTTTTACTATATGTTGAAATGATTTGATTAAACTGAGGCACACTCTATGAATATTTATTGTGTGTCATGAATATGTATCATGATAATTACGACAGTTATTCAAGGCTGGTATTCTTCAACGAATTTTGAAATACATTTCAATTTATTCTCCTTCGTTTGTTGCTGGAGTTCAGAACAATCACAACTATTGCCAACAAATCTAGCACACTCAAAAATTCGCAGCATAGATAACAAAAAATCAAGCCTATTTGGAATTCGGAACAATGCCATTTTATTATCATTATCATAATTATTCAGTGATAATGAATTCATTCTGTAATCAGTTGCGGCTAATTACTTCTTGAAGTAGTTAATTATGACAGGTTAGAAAACAGCGCGATATTATATGTTACCACGGATGAATAACAGAAATGCCGTTGATTTGGAATTCTACAGTGAGGATAGTCCGTCGTCCCCCTTCTCCCCGTAACTTCCTTTTTACATATTACAAAAAAAATTTGAATACAAAAGTTGTAGGGTTTCATTCGAATGTTTTATTGACTTAAGTATTCTACGTAAAGTTCTGAACAAATTTGATTTATAGATAGATAGATCTTCATTGGTCATATATACACAATTGTGCTTGGATTAGACGGTGAAAAACAAAAAAAATATAAATAAAATAACAATAGAAAAAGAATATTTATCATTATATACCTACAGTAAGCAGATATGAATAAAACAACATAAAATTGTAAATGACGCTTACACTGTAAAATTAACAAAACAACAAATAAGTTATCGGGTCAATTGTGAAAAATCGGTTGACAAGAACTCATCAAAATCGTAGAACGCATTATCTACCAGGAACCGCTTACTAACTGATTTAAAATGTACATACTCGAGAATTCGGACATCATATAGTGAAACAATATCATATCTTTGTTACGCGTTGTGTAGGAATGTAAACTTGCATTTGTCCTGTAGTTTTTTACAAGCTTCTATTTAGTTTCACTTGTCAGTTAGTTTGTTAGTTGGGGTCAAATCTTGCGAGTGATCTTTGACCGATTTCTAGAAGACCGATTAATTTAAAATTTGGCAGATATTCATAATTCCCGTGGCGATGCATCATGGATTTTTTTTTAGAGAAAAACACAAAATAGCGGCTCCGAGATGGCAGACAAGATGTGTAATTATGGTCCGATTCGATTCAAAATTGGTATGTGGGAATTTTCGGGGTCGGAGATCATGAATTTTCTGTCAACATTCCTAAATTCATGATGGCGGCTCCAAGATGGAGGACGATTATGGTCCAATTCGATTCATAATTGGTATGCGGGGGTTTTCGCGGTCGCATATTGTGAATTTTTCGTCAAAATTTAAAAATTCAAGATTGTGGCCCAAAGATGGAGGACGAGTTTTCTGATGATGGTCATATTTTATTCAAAATTGGTATGTGGGGGTTTTCTGGTTTGGATATAATGAATTTTTTGACAAAATCTATAAATTCAAGATGGCGACTTCAGGATGGCCAACGAGTTTTATGATTATAGTCAGATTCTATTCAAATTGGTGTGTGGGAGTTTTTGGGGTCGGAGATAGTGATCCTTTCAGCTCCAAACTTACAGGGAAGAGACCTTCTAATAACGATGCTCTACATGAAATGAACAGATTGAAGCAAACTAACTGAAAAGCAAAAAATAAAATAACTAATAAAAAACCTTTTTAAAGACAAGTTTTCATGTAAGACGCGTACTTAAATGTATATAATAAGTTTAAGTCATCGCTGACAATGATTAAATTTTTTTTGTTGAATTATTTGGTTTAAAAAAACTTGTCGCGCGAATTGTAATATTATTTAGTTTTCGACAAGTTGTTACTTACCAACCAATCATTGTTCAATGAAATTAATTGGTACCTACTTTTATGAATACCTTGTAAAAATTAAATAATATAAGTTCCTACTTACCAACCAATCACTGCCCAATCCAATTAATTGGTACCTACTTTATGAACACTTCTCGCGACAAGCTTTTTGAAACAAAATAATTCAACAAAAAATAATTAAAACATTGACAGCGATGACTTGAACTTATTTAATACATTTCAGTACATGGCTTAAATGAAATCTTGTCTTCAAGAAGGTTTCTTGTAAGTTATTTTATTTAAGTTTGTTTTTATGTGCATAAGACATTGCAGAATGTACGCAGTATCACCAGAAATGATTTCTGGTGAGTACTCTTTTTTGGAAAACATTCTTCTCTACCTCATTCATCTTCATGAGTTCTTAATTAAGACTGAAATAGAAAATCAAATAACTATCTGAATGAAAATGCAAATTTTCAATTTCAGATTTTTTCTTTCGAGTTAGGGTCTTTTCAGAATATCTATCAGATGTAGTTCAATGTCCAGCGTGGCTTAAGCCGGGAAAGTAGTTGTTTTCTGTTAGACAGTCACAAAAAATAACTTCATTTTTATCGTAGATTTTTCAATTTACAGAAAAATCTTTCTATCATTATTCAATTGAGAATGTTTCCATTTTTAGCTCGATTTCAATTATTTTAAAAAAATTTCGAAGTGAAAAATTTGAACGAGAACTTTACGAAAAAAAAATTTGAAAAACTTCGATGCTTCTAGTTTGCCACAGCTACTTGGATGTAAATATATTAAAAATTTTTGGCAAAATGCTTACAGAAAAAATCCTACTCATCCCGATCTAGAAGAATGTGGATGGATTAATTCCAACGAAGCAAGAATTTATGAATTTAAATTGTTCGAAGGAGAACAACTGCCAAAAATTGTTAAAGATGTTATAATCGACAAAGATGATTTCGAAGATACGGTAATTGGTATGGACGAGTTTAAATTATTTTATTATTAATTCTAAGTTTTTCCTAGTTTTTCTTCAGTAGAAGAGGACGATGTGAATTTTGAAAGCGACGAGAGTACCGATTCTGAGGAAGATATGGAGTTACTCACCGGTACTGGAAATTAGACATTGTTACAGTGAATGACTTCAAAATATATATATATATATATATATATATATATATATAATTTTATAAATTTGCCTTGATTTATGAATAAATGATGCATACAAAAAATATGACAAATAAATAATGAATTGGCTGAAGTGTGACATCGATAAAAAAATTAAAAATATTGACAACGGCTGATCATTATACAGCGCGTACTAAGTACGTTTTTCCACTTTTTCAATACCAATTCACGATTTTCACTTCTGCCAATTTGCATACAGTTTTCTCATTATGTAATAATACAATTTGCAAATTCGCAGAAGTGTACCTCGTGACGTACATCAATAAAAAAAATAAAAAATAATCACAACGGCAGATTATCGTACTGCGCGTGAAACGTAAATTTTTTCACTTTTTCAATATTAGTTCATGATTATTACTTCTGCCAATTCATATACAGTTTTCTCATAAGCTACAAATTGGCAGAAGTGTATCTTATCACGTATTTTTCAGTAATTTTTTAAAATTTTCATGACTTCTGCCAATCCCTTATTCACGACCTACAGTTCTGCCAAATTTTTATCTTCTTTATATTGATAAAAACAATGCAATAACCAATTTTCAGCCTTGAACATAATCACGTTTTTTTCCTTAAAAACACGTACACTTAACAGTCTACGCACGCTCTTATACATGGAACTGGCTTCTGCCAATCGAGTTTTCGCCTAATTTAACATAAAACTAACATTTCAAACTCAAATTAGCCGTGTACCTTATCACGTTGAAATTTGGGTGCTAACTCTCCATCTATAGGTTGTATTCCCTTCTTCTGCGTAACATATTGACTCGACTCTTCACCTTTGACGTGTCTTGGTTTTCGGTGTTCTGAATAATTTGTAATAATTCCGCCAAAATTGGTGACATTTAATTTTGCTGCAAGTTTATTAAAATAGAGCTAATAGCTTTTCAAAAAATGTATTTATTTTCTAATTTGATTAGTTGTCAAAAAACTGGGTCCACAAGTTAAAGGACCTCTTAGTCAAATAATTCATATCAACGTTATATGATGAACATGCCTGGCAAATTCCACTTTCTACCCATTTCTTTCCAACCCTCCTAATAATTATAATAATAATAATAATAATAATAATAATAACAATAATAATATATGTTTATTCATCATAATAATAATACATAATATATACTTATACAAGTGTGCTTGTGAATAAACAGGCAGGTCACAGAAGTAGTATAACCTATTTGTGTATGTGATTTCCATAGTAAAATTATTACATTAAATTGGGTAAAAAAAATTCGTTTTTTTTTCAATGGTAAAAATCCAGGTAATTATTACATCATAAGTGGGGTCTTCTCATTGAGATTTTACATATATTAGAGGGTAAGTAACAATCGGGATAATTTTCTAGTCACAATCGGGGTAATTTTCCAGTCACAATTGGGGTAATTTTCCTGTACTAATGAATGAAAATTATGATTGATTTGTTTGAAAATATGAACAGGATGTTCATAAAATCAGATGTGGAATCATCTGCGACTGAAAGATAAATTTAAGTCACTATCTTCCATAGTTCAAGATAACCTCTTGTGGGGTATTCATGTTGAAAAGGAAAACATTCTCAATTGAATATGAATTATACATGATGGATACACACATTGATATACACAAATACACTAATATGCACACATACATATACACACTTATACAGTGGAACAGGTCAACTGAAAAAATCGAAACTTGGGATAATTAAATTGATGCATGAATACCATATTTTGGAATAAAATTTACAAATGAAACTTTCAAGATGGCGACTGGGTGCCATCTGGGAAAAAAAAATTAAATTGAAAGGGGGGTCTTGTGACACATCCTTTTGAAGCTCCTGACGAGTATTTCACAACCCTAGAATATAAAGTCAATATCTTCACCACTACAAAATGGCACATTAATATCGATACATCTGGAGATATTTGTTTTTCTCTGCTATGTGGCAATCCCAACAACCCGATAAGGTTTGATAGGTTATTTTTTGTTTAAACAAAAAATGACAAGAAATGTCAGTACGACAACGAACATCATTGTTCAGTTAAAATATTCTCATTTAGTTTCCGGTTCTACTAGTGAATAGGTACCACGTGAACTATCTCTAAAATGGTCAATTCTCGTCCATTGGAAGGAAAATTCGAAGGGAGTTTTATTTACGGTGCGACGCATAACTTTCACGAAACCGAAAGAAATCTTAATGATCGTTTCCCGAATCGTCCTATCCGTATAAAATATTTAAGGGAACCTGTAACCAAATTTACAACTACCGGTAGTGTGCAGAACAAAAAGCCCCCAGGTCATCCGTCCATCCCGGGAGAACAGCAAGTTCAGATAATTGGTGAGATGATAGTAAATCCTCAACAGTCTACTTCCTCCGTCGCGAATGCTTGTGGGGAGTGTCCTTCTACTGTGTGGAGACTTTTGAAGAGGAATAAGTATCATCCATACAAAATCAAAATGGTACACCGGTTAACTGAAGATGACCCTGATCGAAGAATATAATTCTGCGAAATTACGACGGCAACCATTGCCAGGCATCCTACCTATCTCCACAATATTTGTTTCAGTGACGAATCTACATTTTATCTCAACGGCAAGGTTCACAGACGAAATTGCCGTTATTGGAGTGACACCAACCCCCACATTTTCCGGGAAACTCATACTCAATATCCAGAAAAAATTAACGTCTGGGCAGGAATATTGGGGAACCATATTGTAGGACATCTATTCATTGAACAAAATTTAACAGGGGAACTGTATTTGAATATACTGGAAAATACTGTTGACCCTCTAATCACCGAAATCGTCGAAGCGGATCCTAATGAATTCGATATGGATATTGTATTCCAACAAGATGGAGCACCACCACATCACTACGGACAAGTAAGAAACTATTTGGATAATACTTTCCCCGGTCATTAGATTGGCCGTCGAGGTCCCAGGAATGACCAGCCCGCTCGCCAGATTTGACACCTGTAGTTTTTTTTTTATAGGGCTATTAGAAGAAAAAGGTGTACGAAACTGAACCTGCTTCAATATTGGATATACGGCTGAGAATAATATATATTTGTAGAAATATCGACGTTACTGTGTTCGAAAATGTTCGGCGTGAAATATCGGATAGGGTGTTTTTATGTCAAGAAGTTCAAAGCAACCATTTCGAACATCTTCTGAACTGAACTCAGCTTCTTTCCTCAAATTATGAAGTTAAACGTCGATGTATTCAGGCAATTATTAAATGTTCCGCCATTTTGTAGTAGGTGAAGATATTGACTTTATATTCTAGGGTTGTGAAGTACCCGTCAGGAGCTTCAAAAGGATGTGTCAATAAAAAAAAAATCCCAGGTGGCGCCCAGTGGCTATTTCGATAGTTTCATCTGTCAATTTCACTCCAAAATATAGTATTCATGCATCAATTTCATTATTTCAAGTTTCAATTTTTAAAGTTGACCCATTCAAAAATTAAAAGGGGGGGCATTGAAGAAAAGCACTGTATGCATCATAAATTGCTCAGTTATATGTGTTTATCTCTGGTTAACAATTTCGGTAAATATAAGTCTATCTTTCGTAATCCATTTTTTCAGTTCTTTTTTAAACGTTCGGTAATTTTTTATATCTTTCAAGTCGTTTAATAATAAAGCATAGACTCTGGGTGCTAAATAATTGGTATATCACAAACATTTTCGAAACACTCGAATGCAATAATCATTTCCATTTCACGCCGTGTAAAAAGAATTGTGTAGGAGATTTTGTTCGTTATCAGGCTGCCAACTCCTGGTACGTACAAGTCCTCGCGAGGATCAGGACGATGTAAGAGATCTGATCGCGGCTGGTCGGATGACTGTCTGGTCAGTCTGACGCCAGGGTCCATGTTTAGACCAATTATAACACCTTCAACAACTAAATGTCTGCGATGGTCATCTCTACAAAAAAAAGGCTCGGCAATAAAAGTTAATGTTTATTTAAGAGTCGTGGTTTACATTAGTATCATTTAACTAAGGATTTGGAGACGAAATTGTGAATGAGACGGGTTTTTTGATGGAGGTAGGGATAGTGAAATGGTTACGGTAGACAATGAAATGGGATGGGTTTTATTATTTTTGTGCTTGATACTACGTCGTTGCTTGTGCGTCGTTTCTCTATTTTGTTGAATAACATTCATCGAGGGTAATATAATAAGTGATAATGATTTTATCGTACATAAATTTAACAAGTATTCGAGAAAGCATTTCGTCTGGAAATATTACTGGTGGCTAATTCGAGTCTTATTATCTGATCAATTATTTATTCTATCGTATCATTGAAGATTAAGACATTTTTATATGAAATCTTTATTAATAATTATTATAGCTAATAATATAACGAGATTATTATGCGATTTTTAATAGTCGAGGACATTGCTAGGTGACGAGGCGACAGTCGAGTCACCCGCAATCCCCGAGACGGTGTTAAATCGCTAATAATCGAGTTACATTCAAAGCTTTATCGTATCATTGACAACGGCGATGCGAAAATAAAAGCAACAAGGTTCTATGTCATTTCATTTTGGTATTTCGAAAAGTCATCATTAAAATTATGCAAGATTATGATATTCCTGACTATATATTAGCTGGATTCAACACTATAAGGTTGAACTTGCATCCGGACAAATCTAAAATCCATTATGAAAAAGAATATCGGCAGTTTTGTAACTCTCTGATGATCGTGGATGCTGAAGGCAAAGGTGTATCCATCAAATTTGAAAACTGTCAAAATATTGTTTTACATATTCATGAAAACTAGTTCTAATATTATTTGGTATCTAACGTATTATGCTTTCGTAACTAACATATTAAATTATGGTAACTAATGTATTGTGGGTAACTAAGGTTTTATGTAGGTTTTGGTACGTTTATGAGGTTAATAATTATTAATAAAGATTTCATATAAAAATGTCTTAATCTTCATTGATACGATAAACATCATAAACGTACCAAAACCATCATTTAATACGTTAGTTACGGAAGCATAATACGTTAGATATCAAATCATATTGAAACTAGTTTTCATGAACATGTAAAACAATATTTTGACAGTTTTCAAATTTGATGGATACACCTTTGTACGAAGGCGTATAAGGCCAAAAAATTTTTTAAAAATTAGGAATTGTCACTTTAAACTGACAATTGTCACTTGAACTGACAATTTCACTTCGAACTGACAATTGTCACTTTGAAGTGACAATTGTAACTTTGAACTGACAATTGTCACTTCGAACTGACAATTGTCACTTTGAAGTGACAATTGTCACTTCGAACTGAAAATTGTCACTTCGAACTGACAATTGTCACTTCGAACTGACAATTGTCACATTGAAGTTGAATTTTGATTTAGTTATCCGATACAAACTATTGCAACAGCGAGCGGCGGGGTAAAAACCCATTTCCAGATGGTTCTATTAATAAAATTGCGAAAAAAATTAAATAGTTCATCTATTGGTATTAAACTACTTACTCTATTTAACTTGAGTTATTTGAAAGAAAAATAGGATATTCATAAATTGATCAGAGAATATAGAAAAAGAAAGGTGATTTTAGATATTTTCGAATAAATGCTTGGAACTGCACATAAGCCATAGTATTGGATTCTAACTGTTTTCGAAATTCTGCCATCTTCAAAGTTGTTTCAACTTGTTGCTTTACTGGCCATCATGTAAAATTTTAATTGATTTTGAGGTTATTCAACATGCACAATCTATAAAAGTTTTTTCAATACTTTTTCCTATATCTATGTTGAAAATTGACTAAATATTCAACCTGTTTCATTTCTGATGGCCTACTCTCCTATGAACATCTCATTTTGTATACAGGGTAGTTCCTTTCGAAAAATGAATGGAGTTTTTTCTCAAATGTCTCGGATGGACACAGTGCTCTTTTTTTTAAACAAAATAGGAGATTTTCCACGAGATTTCAATTGGTTTTTCTGAAATAGTTTTTTATCGAAAAGGAAGGCATTTTCAATCAAGAATAAAATATAATTTTTTTATTATAACAATATTATTTTAGCAGTTAACATCAAATGTCCTTTTTGAGTGACAATTGTCACTTCAAAGTGTCAATTGTCAGTTCGAAGTGACAATTGTCAGTTCGAAGTGACAATTGTCAGTTCGAAGTGACAATTGTCACTTCAAAGTGACAATTGTCAGTTCGAAGTGACAATTGTCAGTTCAAAGTGACAATTGTCAGTTCAAAGTGACAATTGTCAGTTCGAAGTGACAATTGTCACTTCAAAGTGACAATTGTCAGTTCGAAGTGACAATTGTCAGTTCGAAGTGACAATTGTCAGTTCTAAGTGACAATTGTCAGTTCAAAGTGACAATTGTCAGTTCAAAGTGACAATTCCTAATATTTTAAAAAATATTTTGTTGTTGGCCCTTATACGCCTTCGTACCTTTGCCTTTAGCGTCCACGATCATCAGAGAGTTACAAAACTACCGATATTCTTTTTCATAATGTATTTTAGATTTGTCCGGAAGCAAGTTCAACCTTATAGTGTTGGCCCCAGGTGATATATAGTCAGGAATATCAAAATCTTGCATGATTTTAATGATGACTTTTTGAAATGCCAAAATGAAATGACATAATACCTCGTTGCTTTTATTTTCGCATCGCCGTTGTCAGTGATACGATAAAGCTTTGAATGTAACTCAATTATTAGCGATTTAACACCGTCTCGGACATTGCGGGTGACTCGGCTGTCGCCTCGTCACCTAGCAATGTCCTCGACTATTATAAATCGCATAAGAATCTCGTTATAATAATAGCTATAAGTCTACATCGCTGGCCTAACTTTGCTCATTTGATTACATTTCGGATAAAAGATGGACAAAAATATATTCTTGACTACTGTCAGATAAACTAGGGATAGGGTTCAGCTCTACGCATATGTTAAATCTGTGTTGACATATTTTTATTCAAGAGAATCAATTGAAAAGGCGATTTTTATTGCACTCCAAAACTTGTTATACTCAAGGTCCTAATATGGATTGATATCATCACAGTTACAAAGGAAAATTACTGGTATGATCAGTACGAGCAGGTACAACCCCTAAAAAGTTATATTTTTCTGGCTCAATCCATGGTATCAGCCAAACGTAGTAGTAGTTTCCAGTGAAAATTAGTGCTATAACAGGGTTCACCTGAAAAAAATCTATATTTTTGGAACAATAAACAATTGTTGTTAACCTTCAAATAAAAAATTAATATCTATTAAAAAAACAATTTTTACCAACGTACGTTGTTTGTAATTCTGCTCAAGAATATTTTCGAAGATCGTATGGGATGAAAACTACTCCAACTTCATTGTACGTGATCCGTTCGGGACTTTAATTCTAAATTGGAAAGAAAGATTTTACACAAGATTATTTTTTGACATTTCAGAAATCAATGGAAACTTTAAATTCATATCATTCTTGTACGTATTGGCCAATCAAAACATTATTATAGTGACTATTCCACGCACCTTGGAATTTTCACAAAATCTGACCAATCAAAAACCAAAGACAGCTTGTATTTTCGCGAAAACATCAGCTGTCTTTCAATTCTGATTGGTCTATCAGCATCGTGGTTTCAACGACGTAACCATGGATACGGACCGCAATGCGAAGTTTGACAGTTTGACCAAAAATAATTGAAGCTGCAAACTTCAAAATGAGTCGCTTCGGTGCTACTTCGAACGAAGTAATAAACCAAAATATTGAAGAAAATAGACCCAGTAACACGAAAAAATCAAAATCTTATATATGGAGACAATTTATGACTTTCTGTGCGGAATGCAACTATAAATCAGATGCATAAAATAGCAACGAAAGATTAGCATTCATTCTAAAAGACTGGGCATTCAATATGCAGAAAATTGATGATGGTGATTACAAGGAGAGTGTTATTGAAACTATGTGGAACACTACTGCAAAATTAGTACAAGAAAAATATTTTTGTGGGTATCAGAGACATATTGATCTCTTCAAAGATATAATGTTCAAGGAGGCGAGGGCGGCTCGAGATAGTTAGAGAAAAATGTTGCAAGGTACCCGAAAAAAATTAAATGAGTTATGTCGCTATGACTTCAGACGATTATAGAAATATGTGCTTACAATGGGACGAAGACAAGCCAGAGGGACTCCAATAGAAGTTCTTTCACAAAGCTGCAGTAGAACTAGCTTAGAGAGGTAACGAAGCAACTTTTTCCATTTTACATTTTTTTAAGGACGATACTGACAACAAAGGCTGTTTAACAAACAGAATTACATATGTCCCGATATTCTCCAGAACCCGCCAAGGTGGTGATGAAAACTGTGCAGATACTAAATGGCTTACTCAAAATTTAAAAAATCCTAATTTGTGTCCTGTGAGATTATACCGGAAACTGATATCGAAAAGGAAAGTATTACCAATGACAGATTTTTTCTGACAGTGAATGAATATAATAATAATAATTGGTACAAGAATTTCCCTATTGGTATTAATACAATATCAAAATGGACAAAACTCCCTGCAGAAAAAATAGGATTAGACACTAAAAAACTAAAAATAACAAATCACTCTAATCGTGCCACTGCAGTTACTCAGTTACTACAATCCGGCGTTGTGAACAACAAGCTATGAAAATTACTGGACATGGAAGTTTGAACTCGATGGAACCGTATTTACATCTTAGTGCTGAACATCATCAGAATAGTAGTAGTCCAAGTACATCAAGTAATAATACCAACAATACATTGTATCCACCTAATAACGGTCATACTATCAAATTTTCTCACAATTGTACTATTTATAATAATTATAGTCGAAAATAATGTATTATGTTCGTGTTCAAAACAAAATATTTATTGTTATAGGTAACAAATAATGATTAAAACAAATTTTTTATAGTTAAAATAAACATTTCATGATTATAACTAAATCTGAATTATTTATTATCATTAAATTTCTTCCTCTCATTCTGCCGAATTCAAATTTTTTGACCTTTCACTTTGTTCGTGAAATAGTCTAATAAAATACCACTCGTGATTGAATTTATCTTATAGGTCTGTCTGTCTTTTATTTCTAAACTCAACTGAGTTGCTTAGAGAAAACACCACTCGTCCTGCCGACTCGTGATGTTTTCAAGCAACTCAGTCTCGTTTAGAAATAAATCGTTAGACTTATCGCGAAAATTCAGTCACTAGTGGTATTACTACTGAGAATAATCTACCTAGAATATTGCCACGGGAATAATTTGAGGTATTTTGATTTTATTGTCTGACAACGTATATTTCAATTTGACATCTGTCATCAATTCGCATGAAAAGTGAGAAATTAATCAAAATCGGATTAGTAACTTCTATCATTGTGCGAGAACATGTGTTTATGATCGTAACATTGAAAAGTGATCCATAGGATACCACTGAGAGTTCGATAAAGTGGAAAATAATTCTCCAGATTTCTTTCTCAAATTTGTTGCCATTTGGCAATAGCCAATCGAGCCCGTTGGGCTCTCGTGTCTATTGCCTGGTAACAAGTTTTCGAAAATCTGTCGAATTATTTCCACTTTATTCTCATTCTCTTGTGGTATTACTACTGAGAATACATCTGTATCGAGTCCATAAAAGCAGCAATTAAAAAAAAAACTAGTTTTAATATCTTTCGAAATCTCTTTTACCAAGTCAATACGTCTATTTTGTAGACAATCAAATCCTGTTGTTTCAAAATGTTTATATAGTAACAAAAACATTTACAGAATTTTTTTATTTGGTAACGTACCTACCCTAGGCGGCAAAATTGTAATGGAAATTTTAAACACTTGAGAATCGTTGTATGTTGTATCGGGTCTATTTTTGTTTCGTGAATATTGTCTTCGTCGTTTTGTTGATAGATGTAACCATTTCGTATTTTGAAACTGTAGTGAATTCAATAAGTTCACGTTGACTGAACAATTAACCTCAAATCAAGCATTTTTTCGAGAAATGACAAATGAGCATGGTTTTCTTTGCAATTTTGATTCCCGTGATTATCATTCGAAAAGTCAGATTCATTCTTTATTATCATCTATAACATTCGGTTATTATCTATAACATCCTTACGCCCAATTTTACCTGGAATTTTTTTCTTGGTAACTAATATATAAATAAATCCAGAAATCATTCGCGCACTTTTTATATGATAAATTTAATTTCCTCGAAATGTTCACTATGGATTTTGTGATGTTTTTGGGGAATCTTCAAATCTTCAAGTCAAAGAAAAAAAATGTTAGGGTAGTTTTCACCCCCTACATATAAACTGAGCGTGTGGACCTATGTTTAAAGGGTCACTTTCTTCTTATTTTCACGGGTACTATCTGAAGGACTAAATTTGAATTAGGTTTGTCTACATTTATATACACCCTGAGACTCTGCAGAGCAACAATAAGTAGTTGTCAATGTAATGTCATGTTCATCACCTTAGCTAATGTAGTTGTCCGAATGAATATTAGAGTTTATAAGACGAAGCAGTGTTTCCTGTACCGAAGTTATCATTTTATCGTTAATTTTAACCTCAGGTTATGGGCCCAGGCTACCAGTCCCATTAGTAAACCTGCAGTTGAACTGTTGTGTTCATGATTCTGATCAAATTTTCAGACGAGTGAAAGGCTCCAAATTTGTAGTACCAATTGTTGCCTCCGACAGAAAAAATAAAAGGAAGCGAAAATTATGATACGTAGAAGTTCGCAATGCAAACATATCTGGAACAAGAAGAAATATGAAATACAGTTAAAGGTACGAAAAAATATGACAAGAAAATAACCAAGGCAAAGTCAAATATCATCTTGCTAGTTTACCTACTGTTCAAGTTCAAGACACCAAAGACGCGAAAGAAGCGTGGGATAATCTTAATGCTGCGTTTCAAGATTTGGGACTCACGAGGCGTGTTGTACTCTTTCGTACTTAGATAACCGTTACATTAGAAAAGAGTAGTTCGGTTGAAGATTATGTAAACACAATTATGACAACCGCACACGAGTTATGAACTATAGGCATAACAGTGAGTGGATAGGAACTATTTTGTTGGCTGGACTTCCTGAAAGCTACAAACCTATGATAATGGGTATTGAGTGTTTGGGCGTTCAAATAACTGCGGACTCTGTGAAAACTAAATTACTTCAGGACATTCCAGTGGTTACCGGTTCTGATCAGTATTCAGTAGCTATGTTCGGAGCGAGTAGTTCTAAGTTCAAAGGCTCCCGAGAGTTATCGCAATATGTCAAAAGGCGTACGTTGTTATAACTGTTACCAGTACGGACATTTTGCCAGTCAGTGCAATACAAAAAAATATAATAAAATCCAGAACAGAAGTGGGAACAACTCTGCATTAATTTCAGCATTTCCAATACATAAAAAATAGTGCTTGGTATTTGGACTCGGGATGTTCTGCACATATGACAGCAAGGTGTGAAATACTTCAGGATGAGAGAAGATCATCAAAATTAACAATCACCACTGCCAATAATAAAGGAATGAGTAGAGATATCATGGTTAATATAAATCTTTCCTTATCAGTTGGAAGGAAAAACTCAGATGTGGCTATGAACGATATTTATTTTTTTCCACAGTTGAAAGTCAAGTTGTTATCTGTAAGCCAGATTGTCAGTGAAGGCCACACTGTGGCTTTTGAGTCGGATGGTGCCAAAGTATATAATTCTTCAAAAGAAATAATAGCATCTGCCACACATGTTGAGAATTCATTTGAAATAGACCTTTCACTTATTGATACATGTGGTTCTGCAATGATAAGTGTTTAGTCAGAGAAAGCTTGTGAGTTATGTCATCGACGTTTGGCACATGTTAATTCCAGCAGTCTAAATATGTTGAAAATTGGCCTTTTTTTTGGCTTGGACTTTCCGAACAATTTCCCATCAGATCTTACATGTGAAGTTTGCATAATGCGAAAAAGTCACCGTTTGCCATTTGAAGCCAATAAAAGTCAATCATCGGTAGTGCTGGAGCTAGTACATACAGATTTATGTGGTCCATTGCAGGCAAACTCATCATTTGATTATTTTTTGAAAAATAAAAATTAAGTATTCGAATAATTCGAAACATATTTGAGTTTTGTTGAAAACCAGACTGGACAGAAAGTAAAGTGTATTCGAACAGATAATGGTGGTGAGTACTCTAGTACAGAACTGAATAATTTTTTCAAGACTACTGGTATAAAACATCAGCTCACGTGCCCGTATACACCCGAACAGAATGGGAAAAGCAGAGAGACTCAATCGTACCATCATTGAAAAAGCTCGTTGTCTCCTGATTGATGCAGAAAGAACTACCAAATGTATTTTGTTCTGGAGGTGTTCATAAATCAGTCTACCTGTCGAATCGTTGACCAAGTAGATCCATAGATGAAACACCAGAAGAACTATAGAGCAACAAGAAACCTACAATAATGCATGTGATTATATTCGGCTGCATGGCATATGCTCATATTCCTAGCCAAAAAAGAAAGAAGTCAGGTGCTTAAGCTACTCCGTCCATTCTTGTTGGCTATAGTTTGGAATATAAAGCATACAGATAATATGATCCACAGCGGAATATTGTGAATGTCACACGAGATGTACAGTTCGTAGAGAATGAGAAAGGGTCTACACTATTGGAGAAGAAAAAAGGAGATACAGTTGAAGAAAAAGATCTATGTTGTTTTCCTGAACAGGAACTTACTGCACAAACAAGAAGTGACTTCGACAAAACCGACTTGGAAGAAAGATATGAAATGGACATCAGTGAGCCAGAAAATGGATCATCAGATGGATATGTGGATGTTATTTCTGATGTAGATGTTAATAAAAATGATTCAAACTTTTTACCAGGAATCGAACAACGAGAAGAAAATGCATCTCCAGTCCAGATAAATCAGCGAGTGAGAAGAGCACCTGGAGTAATGAAAGATTACTTGACATATTCTGCAATGGTGGAAGTAGTAGAGAAAGCTCTCAGTCGGCCAGATAAGGATAAGTGGTTTCAAGCAATGCAGAATGAATATGATACTCTCAATCAGAACGCTATTTGGGACTTAGTGGATTTACCACCCGAAAACAGGCCGTTAAACTTTGAAGGGGTTTTCAAAACCGAAGGATATATTAGAGATATGCCTCAGTTTGAAGCTGGACTTGTAATTTAAGGATGTGCACAAAGAAAAGTTATTGATTACCCGGAAACATATTCCCCTGTTGTCCGCTACAGCTCGATCAGGTATTTGCATGCTTTTGCTGCAGAATACGACTACGAAATTGACCAGCTTGATGCTGTCAGAGCATTTTCGCAAGCGGACTCACAAGGCGAAATTTATATGGTCCCTCCAGAATACTTAGACCAAACAACCAAAGTTTGTCGAATAAAAAAAATCGTATTATGGTCTGAAGCAGGGTAGTCGTGTTTGGAATCGGAAGTTAAACTCATTCTTGAAAAATATAGGTATGAAACAATCACAAACTGATCCTTTTATTTATTATAAAATCGCAAATGAGTTGAAAATTACATTTGCAATATATGTCGATGACATGATACATTTGTTAAATAATAATGAGACGGAAAAACAATCGAAGTGTCAGTTGATGAACAATTTCAAAATGAAATTGGTTCAGTGAAGTCTCTACTAGGATTTTACCAAGCTAATCCAGTAGGCACCCCAATGTGTGCCGGTGAAAAATTAACAAAAGAACAAACCCCGTCTACTGCAGCCCAAACGCAGGAAATGTAAAATACTCTCTACCAGAAAACAGTTGTTGTTTGCTGTTTGCCGCTCAAGTTTAAAGACCAGACATGAGCTATGAGAGTGTGTAAGTCGTTTCAATCAGAATCCAGGACCAGTACGTTGGGCAGACATTAAGCGTATATCACGCTACCTAAAAGGTACCGTCCATCACTAACTGGAATTCAATGGGAAGAAAATTGGTGACTCAGACATAAGTAGGATACTGCGATGCCGATTGGGCTAATGATTCAGATGATAGGCGCTCAGTAACAGGGTATATTCCCTTCAAAAGTGGTTCCCACATTTCATGGAACACCAAGAAGCAGTCAACAATTGCTTCAAGCACCACGGAAGCTGAATACATGGCTATGTCATCTGTAATTCAAGAGGCATTGTGGTTTCGTGTTTGAGTCGAGAACTGATTACGGATTCAAGACCAACGCTACTTAGACAACCAAGGAGCTCTTAAATTGGATGAATGGAAGTTACTGGGCCCGTACAAAACATATAGATGTACGTCACCATTTTCTGAAGGAGAAAATCGAAAATGAACTAGTGACGGTACAGTATGTGACCACCCAGTCTATGGTCGCGGATTCATTCACCAAGCCATTAGAAAAGTTAAAGTTCCTGAAGTGCATCAGGAGTCAAGGACTTATTTCAAATAGGCAGGGTGTAGGAATAAATTTGAATTAAGTTTGTGTACATTTATATACACCCTGAGACTCTCCGTAGTAGTTGTCAATGTAATGTCATGTTTGTCACCTTAGCTAATGTAGAATATATATTTTAGTTTATGAGACGAACCACTGTTTCCCGTACCGAAGGTATCTTTTTATCGTTAATTTTAACATCACTGTCTACCCACAAAATTTTTAACGCCTCTGAAAATCCCTTTTATGTTTTCATAGTGACAATAATGATAAAATTTCGATTGACGCTAAATATGGATTAATCAACACGTTGTTCTATTTTGTTCTAAGGGAAATGTATCTCCTAAGCAATCATAAGAAGGAACCGTTACTAAAACTGTTTCATAGATTATCAATTGCAGCTAGTGTCTCTCTAATTCATTTGCTGATATATGGAGTCGACGTTCATTTTGGCAGTGCCTTAGCCGATGAGATACTGATATATATATATATATATATATATATATATATATATATATATATATATATATATATATATATATATACCTTAAAATTTTTTAAAAACTAAAAAAAATTTTTTTTTCAATATTTCAAATAACATCAAAATTATATCAATATACCAACGATGACTTCTGAAATACAGACAATACAAGTTCTCCTAACCATAGACCAAACGAAAAACATTCGTGGAACATATTACTGAATATGGTGGTGAAGTTTTCATTCATAGTCACAAATGACCTTCGACCTCAAAATTCCGAACAGCTATAACTCGTTTGGTTGACATAAAACTGCATTCATTTTATGAATAATGATTATTTTTGCGCGTATCCTGAACGACATTGTTAATAAAAACATAAATACTGCCGTTTCATAAAATCGACTGCAATTTTGGTGAAATGTTCGAATTAAATTTATTTGCATTATATTATAGTGCATGCATATGACATCTCGATTCGACAAACATGTTTTATTCTGAAATAAAATGGCTTTTTATGGTATATGCGCTATGATGTCGCTTCTAATAAATGTTTTACATACTGGTATATGGCGAATAGCACTGACAACTGTCAATGAAATATATCGAGAGCTTTATAGGCATTCAATAATAGCGAATCCAGATAGATCGTTTTTGTGTTCAGTTCTATTTGAAACGGTGATGAGAAATGCATTTTTCCCCAATACATTTTATCTCGGATGACATGAAACAACTGATTTCTTGATGATATAACATCGTTTTCAAATTATCCAGTTAGAACGAATGGGCTCCCAAACATAAGGTAACTCCATAGGGTTGTCAAATGCACATTTTCCCTTGAACAGTGACAGAGTCAGTGAATCAATCAGAGATCTGAGCTGATAACATCAAACATTGATAAATGATATTCTGTTTTGAAAATTGATATCAGGAAGTGAATGTGAAACAAAGTAGGTATATCATTCATCACTCATTCATCCCATTTGTATACAAAACTCTACAACAAGACACCATTTCACATCTATAAAAAATGTAGCATAAAAATTCTTTAACAAAAAATCAAATTGACGAAAGAAGAAACTGAAAAGCAAAAATTAAGAGAAATCTTTTAAGTCTTAACAACTAAGTTCCTAAACTAATGTAAGTAACTAATTGTGAGTCGGCGCCAAACAAACAAACACGCCAATTCATTACGTGAAGGGTAAAAAGGGAAATTGCCGAGCGTTCTCGAAGTCAATATCTGCGAGAGAGCTACCCGAACGGGCACACGTCGTTGCGGATGGTCGTGCGGAGATCGCATTTTTGGAATGTTATTGTTTATCGCTAGAGATTTCACGTTGCATTTCTATGTTATTTTGTTTTGACTACACTTCATGGTGTTCGTTGGAATAACTAGTCTGTCACATACGCACTGTTCTTTATTTTGATACATAATTGTTCTACTCTTAGTTATATATATATATATATATATATATATATATATATATATATATATATATATATTCTTTATTTTCTCGGAATAAGGGCCTTAGTCAGTCTATATATTTTTTATTTCATTCGACGTTTCGACATTGTTTATGTCATCTTCAGGTAACTTTAAAATAATGTAAAACATGTAAAGGTGTAAAACATAATACGTTACATAACATCAAATACGTTTAAAAATTAAAAGGGACATTGAAAACTTGGAATATAATTCAACTATTATTCTTTCATTTCATTTGATGTTTCATGATCGAATGAACGTTGTTGAATGTCTCAGATTGCTGGTATCGGTTTTGTTTTATCTGTTATCGTTTTTTTTTTTTTGATTAAATACATTGGAGGTGTTCGACATATTCAGTTATAGTACGAGGGCTCTATAGCTATAATTCATGCAAGACTTTTCGGTGTAGAGATATAAAGATCAGTTTACTATTTTTTTTTTCTAATAAATTTATTGTTGTGGAGTGAGTGTTTAAAATAAGTTATTGTAGATTTGATTGAGATTTCTTATGTCATTTCTATTGTTAATACTGTTTGTATTTTTCTTTATATGAATCATTTCGAGGAAATTTCTAACTTTTGGATTTTTTTCTTTCGTCAAAATTTCAACCTTGTCAAAATCGAATTTATGTTGGTTTTCCTTTGTGCGTTTAGACAATGCTGTGATGTCTGTTTTTGAGTATTTGTGGGCTTGAATTCGTTTCTGCAGGTATTGATTGGATTGACTTATATATGTACTTTCGCATTCTTTACATGGTATTTTATATACCCACAAATACTCAAAAACGGACATCACAGCATTGTCTAAACGCACAAAGGAAAACCAACATAAATTCGATTTTGACAAGGTTGAAATTTTGACAAAACAAAAAAATCCAAAAGTTAGAAATTTGCTCGAAATGATTCATATAAAGAAAGATACAAACAGTATTAACAATAGAAATGACATAAAAAATCTCAATCAAATCTACAATAACTTATTTTAAACACTCACTCCACAACAATAAATTTATTAGAAAAAAAAATAGTAAACTGATCTTTACATCTCTACGCCGAAAAGTCTTGCATGAATTATAGCTATAGACCCCTCGTACTATAACTGAATATGTCGAACACTCCAATGTATTTTATTTAAAAAAAAAACGATAACAGATAAAACAAAACCGATATCAGCAATCTGAGACATTCAACAACGTTCATTCGATCATGAAACATCAAATGAAATGAATGAATACTAGTTGAATTATATTGTAAGTTTTAAATGTCCCTTTTAATTTTTAAACGTATTTGATGTTATGTAACGTATTATGTTTTTAACCTTTACATGTTTTACATTATTTTAAAGTTGCCTGAAGATGACATAAACAATGTCGAAACTTCGAATGAAATAGAAAATATATAGACTGACTAAGGCCCTTACTCCGAGAAAATAAAGAATATAAACATATGTGGTCAAGAAATTAACTGATTCAGTCAATTCATATAATTTTTCTTAACGACGTTTCGACAATATATGAATTGACTGAATCAGACCTTTATTTCGAGAATTTGAAGAAAATATATATGTGGTCAAGAAACTAAAGAAAAAAAAATATATATATATATACACATATATATATATATATATATATATATATATATATATATATTTGCTATAAATATGGATAGGTGACATCTGCATGGAGTATTAATTGCTTTGGTTGGATTTGCTTGCTTCTATTTCATCATTGTTCCGTGCATGGAGTTCTCCTGTCGCCGCTCCATGGTTTGGTTTTGACAATTCAGTTTGCCAGATGGATGGCTCTCTGTGTGCTGTCAATCACCAGTCATTGCTACCATTGTTTTCACGGTCCTCATGTCGTCTTGGTATTTTGTATCGGCTAATGTATTCAGCCCCCCTAAATTTAAAAAAGGGGACACAACCCTTAAAGGCAAACATTTCAAGTTTTCATTTTGTTCCAATATGATCTCTTGACTTGAAATAATATTACTCTATAACCTATAACATAATTTTTTCATCTCCATGTAAGTAGCACTTATTGTATCACACTACCTATGGATTTAATTCTTTGCTCTTCTTTTATTGTAGAAATTTTATTCTCCGCTGATGATGAACCTATAGAGGTTCGAAACATGTATACCTTATCGATGGTTTTCAACCTTCCACCATCTTTCAACTAATCGCTTGTTAATATTAAATTGTGGAGACGACTTCGAGTTTTTCTACTTCGTAAAATAATACCACTCCACTTCAAGATACAATGGACTTCTACCACAGGTTACCTACAATAGTTTAGGAGCTTAGTTCAATTTTTTGTTGAAAAGTTTTAGTTTTCTAATTTTCTGAGGCTGGAATCTACCTACTTAATATGGATTACTTTCAAAATACTTACTTATCCACCTCACTTCAACTATTAACTGTTATATACTATAACCAGCGAGTTCGTCCGCATTGAACTTTGTATTTTTTGTGACGACTATTACAAATTCACGTATTTCTTTATTTGTACCCCAAAAAACCCAAATTTTCCCCCGGTTCATTAATAAAACACTGAAATATGTATTTCTTTATTCCTAACGAAGACCTCAAATATCGATTTTTATGACTTGAAAAGTAACGGAACCTCCATACATACTTTCAACCTCCATTTCACCCCTTCAGGGGTTGAGTTTCCAATAACACTGAAATACATCCCAAGTAGCATTTTGAAAGGACGGAACGTAGCGGCCACGATTCTGGAAAACTTTGAAGTGTTTGGCCACAACCACTGCCACGTTATATACACGGTTCTATCACGCGGCGGCTACCAAAATGGGGAAAACTTTTTTGGTGGCTGCTACGTTCCGATCTACGATCCTGGATCTCAGATAGCCACATTCCAACCACGTTGTGGTCACCTGGCAAAAACGTGACAGTGGCCGACACTAGACACGTTAAACAACACTGCGTTTGTGTAAATGATATGTAGCTCGATCTCTGTTCAGCAACATATTTTTATGATAAATTTTCCTCATTCTTCCATTTTGCCTGATTCATTTCTAACACCCGATCAACTTTGAAGATATATAACATATAAACTCACAAACGCGTAAGTAAGTAAGTATTTTGAATTTGGATAGTTCTGATCGGGATAAAATCAAAACGATTGAAAGTTTTTTGTGAAATATGGGTCTTGTAGCTCGATTGTGAGCACGCGCCATCTGAATACCCTCAATTTGAGGAAAATATTATAATTTTGGAAATAACTCGCCTCTGAAATTATGTACTTAAATCCCTCAAACATTGTTTTATCAATCTTGGTTAGTTGAAACAAATACTTACGTAACAAATTACTACATTTGATGCAATGCTGATGACAAATGAATCCTTATTGAATATTCCGATCATTTCTCTAATAATGGCGACCCAGCATATATTCCTGTAAATATGGCGGCTTTTGGAGAATATAACTTTAAAGTGGCAGAAAGTGTGAATATACCACTCTAAAGCTCCTCCCATCATGAAGTGCCCAGTGGAACTAAATTATCAACTTTTTCACCACTGGAAAGTGGCACTCACGTCGCAGGCCCATGACTCACCACTTCAAAGTTATAACCTAAAAATTACAATGGGTCTTATACCCTTGGAAGGGGCGAACACGTCGGGCTAGTATAACCGCCACTTCAAAGTTTCAACCTCGACATTGCGAGTACATGTTCATTAATTGTTAAGAAAGGACATGTTGCAAGTAAAGTGGATTTATGCAGCTCTAATCAACAATTATCAAGTATCAAGTAACAATTATCAATTAACAAGTAATGAAAATGATGGCATTTATGCAAACAGAATTAACAATTGAAGTATAAATATTAAGCAGGAGCACAAGTCAGAGACCCGATCTATTTAAATTAACCTTTTCATACAAAATCAAGAGAAATTGTCTATCAAAAACGCATAACCCATTTTATTTTGAATGAATATCATTCACCTTTCACGTAATAGGTAAAACGAACTTTTTGTAAGCCACAGTAAAATAATTTGAGAAAAGTTAGGTTAGTTTGCGTTATTGCGCTGACCAATCCACGGTCACTGGAAAATTAAGGAAAATTGTTTATTGAAAACGCATCCCCATTTTATATTGAATGAATATCATTCACCTTTCACGTAATAGGTAAAACGAACTTTTTGTAAGCCACAATAAAATAATTTGAGAAAAGTTAGGTTAGTTTGCGTTATTGCGCTGACCAATCCACGGTCACTGGAAAATTAAGGAAAATTGTTTATTGAAAACGCATCCCCATTTCATATTGAATGAATATCATTCACATTTCCCGTAACAGATAAAACGAACTTTTTGTAAGCCACAATAAAATAATTTGAGAAAAGTTAGGCTAGTTTTCGTCATCGCACGGACCAATCCACGGTCCTTTCAGAATCAAGTAAAATTGTCTATTGAAAACGCACAACCCATTTTATATTAAATAGAATCATTCAAGGTTCACGTAACAGGTTGAACAAACTTTTTGTAAGCCACAATGAAATAATTTGAGAAAACTTAGGTTAGCTTTCGTCATCGCGCAGGATGGTGAATTTTGAAGGTTATTGCAATTTGTAGTGACTTTTATTGAATGCGAACTGTGGTTATCACTTATGGAGATAGCAAGAATGTGGCAACTATCACCACATATCACAATCAAGTGCCAGCCACATTGAAGGTTTTATGGAAGTTACCAAAACGTCACCGAAACTATCATACTCTCTTGAAAGTGACTGTGACTTCTAAGTGATATTTCAGTGGTACATGATGGTTACCGCAAACGGTAGTTTTCCACTTTTGAGTTTGAAAACCTTGAAAGTGATTTGCTCAGTGGCCATAACGTTTCAGACACCTCAAATGACACTGATAAGTTATAGAACTGTGGAGTGGCTACCATAGATGGGAATTACGTGACTACAACCATTCACATATAAAATTTTAGTTATTCCTACTGTATAGTGGTAGATTTAGTGGTGATTACGTGATAACCACCGAGTCGAAGTTGCAGTATCAGTTTCCGTCACTATAATGCTGCTTGGGTTATTTCTTCTATTTGTAACAAAGACTTCAAATATCAATTTTCATGACCATCACTTGGAAACTAACGGAGTTCCCATACAAATTTCCAATACCAATTTAACACCCATTTCACCACTTTAGGGGTTGAATATCCAATAACACCGGAACACGTATTTTTTATTTGTAACAAAGACCTCCAAGTACCAATTTTCATGATCCTCACTTTGAAATCAACCATACAGACCTTCAACCCCCATTTTACCACTGCAACGATGAAATACAGTTATCTTCATTTGTGGAGAAAATCCCAAAAACTGATTTATATGACTCTAATTTTAAAACCAACTATACTTCAACTTTCACCCTTCTTCTCACCCACCCCTTTAGGGCTATTATATGATAAAAGCTGTCAAAATTTTAGCTCTTAGGTCCAACGGCTTGATTTGGGCGTTAATCGTATATCAGTCAATCATTGAGTCAGGACATGAAGTTATATATATTCATATTACCCCAAACACGAGGTAGCTGCTGTGAACCGTTGAAGAAATCCCTCGAGTGTTTTCGGTCTCGATCATCAGATCAATTATGGGCCACCATTATGTTGTACTGTCATCAGAACTACATATGTGTACCAAGTTTCAACAGAATCGGTTCATAGGAGTAAAATCAATAAATCATCCCATATTACTCTACCCTTATTTTCATATGGGACCAACATCCATGCATACCCTATACAATAAAAAAAGAATTATCCAAATCGAATTACCCAGTACAAAGTTATGCGTGATAGAATCGGTTGAGAAGTGAAAATTTAGCGGGTGAAACTACAATCATCCCCCATTTTCCTAGCCTTAGAAGTGTTTTTTATCAAATGGGACCAACTTCAAGGTACACCCTACCCAATATTTAAAGAATAATCAAAATCGGACTGCTCTGTAAAAAGTTATGCATGATCATGCATAATGAAATAACTAATAGAAAAACTTTTTAAAGACAAGCTTTTATTTAATCCTTGCACTAAAACGTATAAAATAAATTGAAGTCATTGCTGACAATGATTTAATTATTTTTCGTTGAATTATTTGGTTTCAAAAAGCTTGTCGCGCAAAGTAGGTACCAATTAATTTGATTGGGCAGTGATTAGTTGGTAAGTGAGAACTTGTCGAAGTATTTGATTTTTACAAAGTATTCATGAAAGTAGATACTGATTAATTTCATTGGACAATGAATGGTTGGTGAGTAACAACCTGTCGAAGTATTAATTTCAATACAATTCGCGCGACAAGCTTTTTGAAACCAAATAATTCAACAAAAAATAATTAAATCATTGTCAGCGATGACTTAAATTTATTTTATACGTTTTAGTACACGGCTTCGATGAAAGCTTGTTTGCAAAAAGTTTTTTTATTAGTTATTTTATTTTTTGCATTTTAGTTAATCTAAGTTTAATCTGTTCATGTCTAATAGAGCATCGTTATCACAAGTTCTCTTCCCTGTAAGTTTTGAGCTGGAAGAAATCATGATCTCCGACCCAAAAACTCCCACACACCAATTTTGAATAGAATCTGACCATAATCACAGCAATCGTCCGTCATCCTGGAGTCTTTATCTTGAATTGATAGATTTTGACAAGAATTCACAATCTCCGAACCTGAAAACCCCCATGAATGAAATATGACCATAATCAGAAATCTCGTCCTCCATCTTGGGGCCGCCATCTTCATTTATAAATTTTTGCCGAAAAATTCATATTTTCCGACCCTGAAAACCACCGCATACCAATTTTGAATCGATTTGGACCATTATCATAAAACACGTCCTGCATCCTGTGGCCGTCATCTCAAATTTATGAATTTTGACAAAAAATTCATAATCACCGACCCCGAAAACACCTACATACTGATTTTGAATCGAATGGAACCATAATCACAAATTCGTCATTCATCTTGGTGGCGCCATTTCGAATATATGAATTTTGACAGAAGATTCATGATCTCCGACCCCGAAAATCCCCACATACCAATTATGAATGAAATATGACCATAATCAGAAATCTTCCTTCAACTTGGGGCCGCCATCTCAAATTCATAAATTTTGACAAAAGATTCATATTTTCCGACCCCAAAAACCCCTGCGTACCAATTTTGAATCGAATTGGATCATTATCTCGAATCTCATCCTCCATCTTGGGGCCGCCATTTGGAATTAATGAATTTCGATAAAAATTTCATAATCTCTGACCACGAAAACCCCATACTAATTTGAATAAAATCGGATCATAACCACAAAACTCGACCTCCATCTTGAATTCATGAATTTTTACAAAAATTTCATAATCTCTGACCCTGAAAACCACCACATATCAATTTTGAACCGAATCGGACCATGATCACAAAACTCGTCCGTCATCTTGGAGCCACCATTTCGAATTTATGAATTTTGACCAAAAATTCATGATTTTCCACCCCAACACACCCATTTTGAATCAAATCGTTCCATAATTACAAATCTCCTCCGCCATCTTTGAGCCGCCATTCTGTTTTTTTCTCCAACAAAAACTCAATAATTCATTGTTACCGGAATTATGATCATCTGCCAAATTTCAAATCAATCGGACGACTAGAAGTTTGTCAAAATACACTTGCAAGATCTGACCCTAACAAACGAAACTAAATAACTAAATAAAAGCTTGTAAAATAATATATACGCGTCGACAAAAGAACCTCCTTTTTTTTTCGTCGGTTAAAAATTGACAGAAAGGATTAGTACAATTGGATTCTCAAGAGCAATCGAAAAGAATAATTGTGCACCACGGCGTGGGAAATCATGCTGCAGATTAAAACCGGAAATTGGTATTTCAGAATCATTCTCGACTAGTCTCACAAATGCCAATAGAGATCAGAAATTTTCGTAGGACTTCATTCAAATTCGCAGCACTGTCACTGCAAAACCAACAAAAGTATATATTTCCGTGCTCCATTCTGCAGGTGGGGAAAAAATTATCCTCTTTTTTCGAAAAACAATATTACTTACAATAATTGTAGTATCATCTATAACAATGAATAATATGAATCTTTCTGTATTCTCGAAATTTTCTACCGAATACCATTCGTGCTTTAAAAATTAACCAAATAATTCTGAAAAAAACCTGTTTTTTTTTTTAAAACGAAAAAAATAAACTCTTGCAGTTTAAAAAAACGCATTTTTTTCAGAATTATCGGTAATTTTCAAAGCACTTGTGGTATTATCCCCGATAATACCGACAATTATTACTTTATCATTCCACGGTAGTTTATGATTGAAAAATATATTTTCAGATAAAAAATTTGTAGACAAACAACTCCTGGCCACATTTCACAACCGAATGGAACAAAATTGGGCAGAAAAACACATTTCATAAATATCTCAGCTGGATCAAAAGATGGGTCAAATCGGCCAGTTTCAAAATGGAGGCTGTTGAAAGATTGAAAAAAACCAGTATTTCAGTTTTATAGAGCTTATATGTCGCTTGATAGAGCTTTTTGAGCTCCATAACCTCCAATCTGGAAGTTTTCTCTAAGTTGGTTTTATATTTTTCAATGAACTAACGATTTTTGTTTGCCCTTTACTGTACTTTCATACGAGATTATTCTGTTCATGTTGATTAGATTTCATTTGAAAATACTTCATTTTTCTTTGATACACATACCTCATCAGTCCTTCTTTTTCTCAAATTGAATCCTGTAGAACACCTAATCACCTAATCAGCGAAAAACGAATAATCAATATCACAGGTCAGAACATCACAGGTACATTTGTCGGTATTTGTTCCGATTGAACGTGCTCTGTCTCTTGTTGCAGATATTTTCATCCTGAGATTCGGGATGACATTTGAAGTTGGTAATGATTTAGTTGCAGTTGTTGAGTTGAGATGGTTTTAGCTCCATTCTGCTAGTTCGATCCCAGAAAATACTTTAAAGTGGATTGACTGTCTAATCGGGCATGACAATAATTTTTCATAGAAAAATCGAATTAAACAGTTTTGTTCACATAAAAGATTCACTATAAATTGAACCAGAAAATGGTAGATCTCAGGTGAAAAACAACGGCTTTCCTGGAAAATACCACGCAGAACGTTGAATGATATTCACCTGAAAAAACATGCATACCTCCATATAAATGGACATTGAATGCAAATGTTTCTTTCTGATAAGCTCGATTATGTTTAATTTATGTCGTGTTCACCTAACAATCCGCATACCGGTTTCAGGCTTTTTTGGCCCTCATCAGTACGGAGTAGTCAACCAGCCAAAGGTCCAAAGAGCTCTGGCTGAAGCGAGACACAACATAACCAAAACCATCATCGAGTCTATAACACCTATAGGTACGCCGGAAAAGAAAACTTCTAACTGGCGGTACCTAGTGACAGAAAGGAAGAAACACTCTGAAAATCTCCCACCTCGATAGGTACCTAAATAAAAGATTCCTTCTCAGTAGCATATAGTGAAAGATAAACGCCATGTGAAGTGGAATAAATAGAAAAATCGAATTAAACGGTTTTCTTCACATAAAAGATTCAATATAAATTGAACCAGAAAATGGCAGATCTCAGGTGAAAAACAACTACTTTCCTGGCAAATACCACGCAGAACGTTGAATGATATTCACCTGAAAATCCATGCATACCTCCATATAAATGGACATTGAATGCAAATGTTCCTTTCTGATAAGCTCGATTATGTTTAATTTATGTCGTGTTCACCTAACAATCCGCATACCGGTTTCAGGCTTTTTTGGCCCTCATCAGTACGGAGTAGTCAACCAGCCAAAGGTCCGAAGAGCTCTGGCTGAAGCGAGACACAACATAACCAAAACCATCATCGAGTCTATAACACCTATAGGTACGCCGGAAAAGAAAACTTTTAACTGGCGGTACCTAGTGACAGAAAGAAAGAAACACTCCGAAAATCTCCCACCTCGATAGGTTTCTAAATAAAAGATTCCTTCTCAGTAGGAGTGGCAAGCCCGACTAGCATATAGTGAAAGATAAACGCCGTACTCCGTACTGATGAGGGCCAAAAAAGCCTGAAACCGGTATGCGGATTGTGAACACGACATAAATTAAACATAATCGAGCTTATCAGAAAGAAACATTTGCATTCAATGTCCATTTATATGGAGGTATGCATGGATTTTCAGTTGAATATCATTCAACGTTCTGCGTGGTGTTTGCCAGGAAAGTAGTTGTTTTTCACCTGAGATCTACCATTTTCTGGTTCAATTTATATTGAATCTTTTATGTGAAGAAAACCGTTCAATTCGATTTTTCTATTTATTCCACTTCACATGGCGTTTATCTTTCACTATATGCTAGTCGGGCTTGCCACTCCTACTGAGAAGGAATCTTTTATTTAGAAACCTATCGAGGTGGGAGATTTTCGGAGTGTTTCTTTCTTTCTGTCACTAGGTACCGCCAGTTAAAAGTTTTCTCTTCCGGCGTACCTATAGGTGTTATATACTCGATGATGGTTTTGGTTATGTTGTGTCTCGCTTCAGCCAGAGCTCTTCGGACCTTTGGCTGGTTGACTACTCCGTACTGATGAGGGCCAAAAAAGCCTGAAACCGGTATGCGGATTGTTAGGTGAAGACGACATAAATTAAACATAATCGAGCTTATCAGAAAGAAACATTTGCATTCAATGTCCATTTATATGGAGGTATGCATGGATTTTCAGGTGAATATCATTCAACGTTCTGCGTGGTATTTGCCAGGAAAGTAGTTGTTTTTCACCTGAGATCTACCATTTTCTGGTTCAATTTATATTGAGTCTTTTATGTGAAGAAAACCGTTTAATTCGATTTTTCTATTTATTCCACTTCACATGGCGTTTATCTTTCAATAATTTTTCAATCAGGTAACGCAGACATTAATCATTGTCTGCTTGGCCTGCCTGTACTGATGAGGGGCAAATCCCTCGAAGCCTGTAGTCAGAATGGGTGAGGTGATTATTATTTATCCATTTCGCAACAAACATTTTCAAAGTACCTTGTAGGACTTTGCACGTTTATCCATCGGATGTAATTCAACGTCCGTCGAGGCATTAGCCAGGGAAGTAGTTGTTTTTTTATGGTTATGCGACCAACATACACCTATTGTATGGGTTTTTGTAGTCATCCGTTTAGAGGAATAGGGCGTTCTTCAATTTTATGGCTGGCTCTCAAGAATGTTACAGATTTCTGTCTCTTATTGCAGATATTCTCAAATTACTATCGACTTCAAAGTAGCCTACGACAATTCGTGTGAATCAGACATAGTCGCAATATAAATATGTATTCCATTTCCACCTTTAAAGTTTTTTTTTATTTGAGTTTTTGATATGTCAATATATGTAAACAATGAACAAACATTACGGTATATTAATGGAAAGTAAATCATATGATAAACCAACCTAGAATGAACGCACAAAAACAACCAATATTGTAGCCAGCACTCGTTGTTATGAAATTGATTAGTTTTGATGTGAGATATTTAGTTAGACAAAAAGTTTATCGGACATTTCTTCAAATTTTGTGTCGGACATTTCTTCAAAAACATTTTTGGAATAATGGCTCTCCCTTCGTAGCCGATTATTGGCATTTTCCAAATTTTCCATTGCTCGTAACAGTTCTTATTCTTCTACCATATTAACGAAACTATATATTACTTTTAACACACGATGAACGTTACTTCAAATGATCATCAATATCATGCGACATGAAGATGTAGAAGACTTCAGACTTACGAAAATCTAACAACTAACATTTGAGAATACAACATATAAATATGTGGCTCGGAGCTAAAAGTGCCAATGTCGAAATGTTTATATTTAAAAAAATTGCAATTTAAGTTTTTAGCTTCGTCTGATGTGGATAAGTTTATCGTTACATAGACTACCATTACATTTATGGACCGGCCATTGGTTGGAATTTGACATTGGACGTTTTAGCATATGAAGGAGAGCAACAAAAGAAACCTAATTCAATGATTAACTCAAAACAGCAGAATAATGGCATTGGACCGTTTAGCTCCAAGCCACAGACATATTACTAGCTTCTATTTAGTTTCGCCTGTTTCAATCTTGCAAGTTAAATTTGACCCACTTCAAATCGTACGATTGATATGAAATTTGGCAGGTTTACATAATCCCATTGTCGATGCATCATAAAATTTTGGCTAGGAAAAAGAAACAAAATGGCGGCTCCAATATGGTGGACTATTTTTGTGATTATGGTCCGATTCTATTCCAAATTGGTATCCAGGGGTTTTCGGGATCGGAGATTATGAGTTTTTTGTCAACATTCAAAAATTCAACATGGCAGCTCCAAAATGGCGGACGAGTGTTGTCATTATTCATAATTGGTATGTGGGGGTTTTTGGGGTCGAATATTTTTTTACAAGCTTTCATTTTCAGTTTCAGCTGTCCTGGTGTCTGTCTGTAATCAAATCGTGCAATGCATTATGAAATGTTTGTAAGAAAAACAAAACAAAATGGCGGCTCTAATAATTGTGATTATGGTCCGATTCTATTCAAAATTGGTATCTAGGTGTTTTCGGGGTCGGATATTATGATTTTTTTTGTCAAAATTAAAAAAAAATCGATAGATGATACTAAACTAGTTATTTAAATCATAAATACTGAAGAATAAAAAATAAATAAACAAAAATAATTTATTTCGTTGTTTGAGTAATAGAGATTGTGACTAATAGATTCAAAGCTTGCCGCTGATACAAAATGGCTAATCTTTCGCGGCAAGATTTTGAATCTCTTACATAATAACCTAGATCAAACAATGAAAGAAATTATTTTTTCCTTTTTATTGCTTTTGTGTAAAAGCTTGTCTTCATTTTTTTTTAATGATTTTTAATAATCATACATTTCACCACTGTCGCATGTGACATGAAGAATTAGAGATTTGAAAAGAACCCGTCAGAAATTTTTCGAAAATAATCAGACACATACAGAAAACTTCTTTCAATAAAATACGCGTTTTTTTCTCAACTATCTTACGACAGTAGATACCAGAAGGTGGAACCACTTTTCAGGCTGATGTTACGGAATGTTTATTCCTTTTTTACAAGCTTTCATTTTACTTAACTTTCTTAGTTTGTCAGTCAGTATGTTTGGGACAAATCTTGCAACTGAATTTTGACCCACTTCTAGTTGTCCGATTAACGTTGAATTTGAAAGGTGTTCATAATTCCGGTAAAAATGCATTATACAATTTCTTTTAAAGAAAAACACAAAATGACGGTTTCACGATGGCGGACAAGATTTGTGTTCATGGTCCGATTCGATTCAACATTGGAATGTGTGGGTTTTCAGGGTCGAAGATCATGATCTTTTTGTCAAAATTCATAAAATCAAAATGGCGGCTCCAAGATGAAACACTATCTCTGTGATTATGGTCCGATTCTATTCAAAATTGGTATGTGGAGGTTTTCGGGGTCGAAGATCATGATCTTTTTCGTCAAAATTTATAAATGGGGTAAAATCGGTCGGTGGTGGACGAGTTTTATGATTATGGACCGTTTCTATTCAAAATTGGTATGTTGGGGTTTTTGGGTTCGAAAATTAGGAATTAAGTCGAAGACTATTGATTTCTTGTCAAAATTCATAAATTGAAGGTGGCAGCTCCAGGATGGCGGACGAGTTATCCTTCAGATGTATCCTCATTGACGAACTAGATAACTCAATACAGGAAAAGGGCCTCATAATAACAATGCTCCACCAAAAAATCATAGATTAAGGCATACTTACTAAAAGCACAAAATAAAGTAATTAATAAAAAAAAATTTACAAGTTTATATTCAAATACCCTAGAAAGTAACAAATCAATTGCTTTGGATATGTGACGTGGTTATTTCATCAGTAACAGATTCAAAAGCTAGTCGCTCAATGTTTCCAGTTCGAATAAAAAAGCGACAAGCTTTTGAATCTGTAACTCCAGGAATAACCTACGTCACACATCCAAAGCATTTTTTACTTTTTAGGGCATTTGAATAAAATATTGTCTTCATAAAGGTTTTTATAAGACCTTGAAATGAGCAATGTAAATGTTAATGTTCAGGAAAATATCTATAACCAAACCTAATTACAGTTTTTCTCCTATAGATCGATTCAACTAGAGGAAAATGGTAAAAATCGATATTGCTCCTCTACCAATTTTCTCGAGTTCAATCCATCTACCTATTATTATGTAAATTTATGTGATATATGTGTGGGTATATTTATTGTAGTTATTCATTCAATTGATGTATATTTATTGCAATATCTATGAAATATTCATCTCTCCACCCACCACTATCATATTCTGTTTGCATTTGTATATTTGATCGATTTCTTCTGGTTCCTCTTCAAATTGTTTGTCAAAAATTGGTAAAGTTGAAAAACAGCTCTCAGCTGACACTCCACCGTTTCATATTACATATGAATAAAGGCGATTTATCATTATTATATACATATATTTTATGGTATACATTTTAGAGTCACTTTCACCTTGCGTTAAAGAGTAAATCATTGCAAACCGACAAAAAAATATTCCAATTTGAATCAATCATATATTGTTTCATTGAAGTTTTGGTGTTTGTGGTGGGATTAATTTTCTGAACAGGTATTTCAAAACCACACGATGTATCATTCAGTGGATGGCTGGGCATTTTTTCTCTTTGAAGCTCATTATCTCCTTTTTCAGAGACAATTCCCAGAGGTATATCATCTGCATACAAGAAGACAACGTACATTTCAATAAGTAAGAAAGCGAGTAACCCAGTCAATATAAACCAACAGCCTGCAATGTATCTCATCCTAATTGAACATAAATACCCCAAGGAGACATAATTAAGAGCTATCAATAAAACTAACGACCGCGAGAGAAATTTTATAATATGTAAACCGAGGAGCTACCTCAAGTCAAATCACCAATAACCCATACAAAGCACGTTTACTTCGGTATCTAAACGACTCCCCATCAGTGTAACACCAATTAAAACAAAAAAACGACGCAGACGATAGTGGCGTCAGCGGCCATCTTGAAATCGAGTCCACCTTGTTAACATGATGATTTTTTGAGAACAGGTTGGCTATAGTGGACGAAGGTGTGGTCGAAGTGGGGCTACGCCTTCTTGATTGTAATTGTACACTTGTTCGAAGTGAACCTACCTGTGTTGGGTTTGACCGGTAATCAAGTAGCTTGGTCATGCCGGATCCGGTGAATGCATTTGTCCACAAATGGATTTGCAATGTTTACAACTGTTGATACATTTTTCTACAATTATTTTTCTTATAAACGAGCTACCACACAAGGACGAGTGATTGACCTATGGAATGGAAAGTCGCTTTTTGTATTACTAGCAAATGATTATTTTTCTCTAAGAATTTCACGAAAGAAATAAAATTGTTGGAGAAGAAGAAATAGTATGGTTGAAAATGACAGTAAACAATAGAATTAAGTATATTGTATAAAATCCGAAATTCAACAAATAATACTCGCACCTAATAATATTAAAAAAATGTTTAATTGATGTGGCAAAAGGCTTTACTAAATAATATTCACTAAACTGGGTAAAAAAAACACGGTACGTAATTCGCTATACAATAACTTCTTTAAGTGGACGTGATACTAACTCAACAAACACGATGTATCATATTGAATTGTCGAAGCAGGTAATAGCAGCCATACGAATCTAATCAAAGATATTGATGATGTTAAGGATTATCCATTAGGGAATCAGACCAAGTAGAACGGAGATTATATCCATTACCTGTTTAATCTTCAGTAAAACAAATTCAACAAAGGAGAATTATTCAAGTTAATCTAGTAATTGAGCAGAAATTGCGACTTCTTGCATTTGTTAATTTCCAGACTTTCTAGAAGGTCAAATTTATAACCTTCCTTTTCTGAATGTAATATTTCGAAACCGTTAACAAAACAATGTTTTTCAGTCGAAAGGTGGGTAACAAAACATGAATTTGTTTTTCCATTGAATAAACAGTTCCTATGTTCTGTTAATCGTATTTTGAATGTTCTGCCTGTTTGGCCTATGTGAAAACTTGCACAAGAGCCACAAGTTAATTCATATAGGGTGTCAATTTGAAAACTTCCCATTTTTAATATCTTCGTTCTAGTGAATAAAATGGGGAATCGAAAAAACAGGACAATTTTATTTTCAAGTGGGATACTTTCAATGAATATTTGTAGCCCTCGTGGTTCAACCCCTTAGGATGTTACCCTCAGAATTTTGAATGGGAAGGGGGGGGGGGAGGCAAGTGGCAAATCATTTTGATGAGAGTTTAATTCTCTTTCCAATGCTACCCTGACTTATTATTTTTTGATGAGCAGGTTCCGAAAAATAGCGTTCTAAACTTACAGAAGTGATTTGAACTCGCCTGCACTGAGATGCATGGGTTTCAAGTTATTATTGAAACAAAAATTATTGAATTGAGTCTCCTCTCAGTACAACTGGTTAGAAGATTAGGTGGTACCGTTCCAACCCTTTATCAGGGGCGACATTAGCCATTAGTTCCAAAAAATTTAAATCTAAAAGTAATTTATTAGTAGAATGTAGATGGTAGGTAAGTTGCGTTCATTAAACGCTGGATTTTAAATTCTCAACGCTGAAATTCCACAGATAGCTTTGATTTTTTGCTACTTCTGCTGTAAAAAGCTTCTGTTTTTAAGCAAAAAATTGTTCAGCAAATTTTAACGATTTGGTAGTATTATTATTGCAGTTTTACTCGTTGGGCTGTGATAACTTCAATAAAAGTGTAAAAGTGTGGAAATGGTTCACATTCTTCGAGAAATAATTGAAATGATTTTGATTTATGGAGAGGTTAGAAAGTGCGCATGGTGGGCGGCATTTCTTTTCAATGAAAGAATTCCAATTCGTAATGTAAGTCACCGGTATGTGCTTGATTTGGTGAGACATTTTTATGAAACTGGTTCGGTGAAAAATAAAAAAATAAATAACCCCGGAGTACTAAATGAAAGAGCTCGAACTGGAGAACATTTGCTGCAGAGCCCACTAGCTCCTTACGATCAGTAGCAGAACAGACGGAAATGTCACGCGAGACTGTAGAAAAATTACTGAAAATGCATAAATTTCATCCATATAAAATGCAGATTCTTCAAGTGATGATTATGATAGAGGAATAGAATTCTGTGAATTCATGTCTCATCGAGTCAATGCCATCCTTAATCTTCTGTTAAACATCTGTTTCAACGATGAGTCTTCATTTTTTCGGAATGGCCATGTTAGTAGACAAAATTGTCGCTATTGGAGTGACGGAAACCCAAACATTTTACGAGAAGGACGTACACAATACCCACAAAAAGTTAATGTTTGGGCTGGTAAGATAACTTGACTGGCAATCTGTACCTTGGTATGCTTGGAGAGACTATCGATCCTCTTGAAACTCACGATCTAGCAACACAAATTGGAGGTAATGTACTTTTGCAGGAGGATCTGTTACATTTCCATCAGGATGGTGCTCCACCTCATTATTTTCTTTCCGTTCGAAAGTGGTTAAACGAGAGATTCCCGGATAGATGGATTGCCAGAAGGGGAGCAGTTGAATGGCCTCCGAGATCACCGGATTTAACTCCCTTGGATTCCTTTCTTTGGGAACATCTTAAATCCATTGTTTATGAAATACAACCTGCTGATATAGATGAACTTAAAAGACGAATCACAGCAGCATGCCGGTCAATTCCTGGTGAAGTTTTCCGAAATGATAGACAGGAGTTCGAAAACATAAAACATAGGTTATTACCTTTTAGAGAAAAATGCACAACATTTTGAACATTTTATAGGATAAGCGTAAGTAGATCCCAAGTTTGAAATTCCTTTCTCGAAATTAAAAGTTTTTTTTGTAAAAGGTAAATAACTAACAAATAAAAAATCACACGTGTAAAATAGATTTAGTCCTGTTATTCAAGGGTTGGAACGGTGCCAGCTATTCTTCTAACCATTTCTATTAAAATGAGAGTCAATGCAATGATGCATCTCAGTGTAGGCAAGTTCTAATTACTTCTGTAAGTTTAAAACGCAATTTTTTGGAACCTGCTCATGAAAAATTAATGTCAGGGTACCATTGGAAAGAGAATTAAACACAATTTGAAATAATGTGCCACTTGACCCCCGTTCCCAATTAAGGTTCTAAGGGTATCATCTACCCCTCCTAGCGGGTTGAACCACGAGGTCTACAAATATTCAATGGAAGTGACTCCTTCGAAAATAAAATTGTCCTGTTTTTTCTATTCCTCAAATTATTTACTGGTAGGAAGATATTGAGGGTGGGAAGTATTCAAATTGACACCCAGCTTTATCAAATTTCTCAGATTTATCTTTATTGTTCTTAATAAATTTACTTGAATTATTATCTGTTTTGTATGTGATATTGATGTTATTTTTACCCAAAAAAGTTGGGATTTTTTCGGTAGGATGACCTAAATATGTAGTGACTTTTAAGTTTTGTTTTTCGTTTAGAGAAGGAAACACTTCTATTATAGCTTTTTTATAAAGTTTTCTTGAGAGAATATTATCCATAAGGATTGAACTATAACCGTTATTGATATCAATTTGTTTGATTATATTCAAATCTTTATTGAAATTTTCTTCTGAAAGCGAAATATTAATTAATCTGTGTATCATATTGTTATACGCGGCTAATTTATATTGGTATGGATTCGTTGATGTACTGTGTATTGTGATGTCGTTATATGAGGGTTTATGAAAAATGAAAAATTATGTTTATTACTAATTTTTGTTATAGTCAGGTCTAAAAAGTTCAAAGAATTATTTGTTTCCATTTCTTTTGTGAATTTAATTGAAAGATTAATTGTATTGATACAGTCGAAACACACTTCTATTTGTCTTCCGGGTCCCACGAATCACACCAAAATTTCATCCACATTCCTGTACCAATATAAGAAATTTTTAATTAAATGATTACTGTGAATTTTTTGATCCAAATTGTCCATACATATTTCAGCTAATAAAGGTCTTAATGGTCCTTCATCAGAAGAATATAAATAATTGTTGAATTGGAAGTAATTTTGAGAAAACCAAACTGTGAGTAAGTCTAATATCTCTTGTTTAATAATTGGATTTACATTATTCCTAACCAGAAGACTCTCTACCAAATTTTGATCATCAAAGGAAATAAGTTTGGGGTTGCCTGGAAGTTGTATATTCTTGATTTTATCAATTAGTTCGTAACTATTTTTTATACTAAATTTTGGAACGAAATTACAATATTTCCTGATCAAATCGATAAGTTGTCCGGAAAGTTTCACTGAAGGTGCTGTTATGACACATACGACAGGACGAATAGGGTGATTTGTTTGTGGAGTTTAATTAATGAATAAAGTTTAGGCGCTTGTTGATTCATAAAAGAGTGTCGAAATTTCTCATTTTCCCTAAATAGTATGAATCGGTTTCAGTGTTTCTTTTACTTCTTGTTGGTGAAATAATGTTGGATCATTGTTAAGTTTAACATATATATCTGAATTCAAGAAATCTGATTTTTTTTTATTTAGTCGTCTTTATCAATTGTGTTCAGCGTTTTTCCTTTGTCCGCACGTGTGAATATAATGTCATTTTCATTTTAATATTACATCGTAATTGTTGAGTTAGTATCAACTCGAATTGAAGAAGCTATTGTATAGCGAAACAGTGTCATGATTTTGTAAACCCAGTTTAGTGAAAATCATTAAGCGAGGTGAGGTCTTTTGTTTAGATTTTCATTAAGTATCGGCCACATCAATTCATAATTTGAAACAAGCTAAGACAAGCTTTTTGGCCTTATGTTATTTCAAACTGCAATTACGATGTGCGATTTTATCACAAAACATTTGGATTTTTGGTAAGTGTTTTCTTGGAGTTTACGGTATTTTAAATAGTTTCTTCACATAGAAAATTTGTACAACATAAATAATAACTATTCACAACGGTGATCACATTACCTATGTAATTTTTTTTTAACCTTCATTAAAGTAAATGAATATTTACAATATTTCACTATATATAGTACCTTATAGTTACTTATATTTTAGAAAAAAAAATAGACTAATCACAGCAGTAGGGCTAGAGGAGAAATATTTTATTGGAAAAGTTTTCCAAATAATTCTTTTTTATTATCTTGAAGCGTTCTGTTCTCATTATATTTTTAAAATCTTCTAATTTGCCATTTGCTTCTATGTTGTTGAATATCAGACCACAAAATACCCAGCACCATACATTTAAGTCTTCTTTATTTATTATGTGCAAACTGAATATATCTTTTGGCTCTGCTTCTATCCCGTTTGTTCTGAACTTCCGCTTCATATGTATGTCCATTCCCACGTATTCCCACAAATTCAATGGACTAAACTATCTACTGTCTCGCATTTTTTGCATGAATTCGTATCACGGATTCAGTGCATTTTAAATTTTTCAATTAAGTGTCATTAATTGCTTTATATGCACTAGATTTCCATTTCGTAGGAATATTGAGGATTTTGCGGTTAAAATGTTATCTCTACTAAATGGAGTATCTGATTCTGTTACTGACCTTTTCATATTGCTGGAAGCTGAATGTAAATCAACAGTTCCATTTTCGAATATTTTGTTCACCGTGGATTTGTAGGAGACTTGTACATTTGTCCATGATAGTAGTTGAGTTTTCAAAAACAGAGCGGCAGCCTTTCTTTCTATTTTTATCAGGTTCAGACCACCTCTTTTCGCGGCTAGGTTGCTCCCTTACAACTCGATATAAATTTCCTCACCATACAGTGCTTCTCAGAAGTCCCCTCCCCCCCTCTTATTTTTGGAACGATTATACATGAACAAGTGAAATTTGGAAACTGAATATTAAAAGTTGTAAACTTTCCTTCTAGTGATGATAGATGACGAAATCGTCAAAGATCACGCCACAAGGCCATTGTGACCAATAATTTTAAATGGAACCCTACGGCAAGCGACACCTCTTTTAAAAGGTATCGAAAAAACCTATTCAATGATACTGATTTTGTTTGTGTTTATGACAGTTTTGGCAACACGCTTTCAAAAAACGCAAAGCACCGATGAATTAAATCAGTTAATACTAAAATTCCAAATTCGAGCTCCGCCTCTGGATAGTTGTCAAATAAGCTAACTTTTCTGTGAGTCTCCCTGATTTGACGTTTTTGTAATTGTCCAAGTTTTTGTACATTTAATAATTTGTGTATTGTCGATCGAACGTTTAACTGTTTCAGCAGCTTTTGGTACTTTTAATATTTTTTTACATTTCAATAATTTGTTAAACTGTTGTGAGCCGAACGTTTAAGTGCTTCAAGAAGCGAAATGGTACGTGCTTCAGGTGATAAAGTAGCAGCGATCCTAATTCTTGGTGAAACTGGACAAAATATTCATGCAGCAGAACGCATTTTTAATGAGAGGTTTCTCGATCGCCCCGTTTCGAGGACTTATTTGAGGGAGCTTCTTCGTAAGTTTGAAACAACGGGTAGTATCAATGATGCGAAACGATCTGGCAGACCACAAATTTCTGATGAGAAAAAAATTGATATACTGGCAGAAGTAATAGTTAATCCTACTTCTTCAACAACTCACGTTGCATCTACCTGTGAAGTCAGTCGAAGAACAGTACACAGGGTGTTGAGAAAAACAAATTTAATCCATACAAATCTCAAAATGGTTCATCAACTCTCAGACGACGACCCAGACCGAAGACTAGAATTTTGTGAAAATATGGAAATTAAAATTAACCAACAGGCAGACTATGTCAAAACAATTTGTTTTAGTGACGAAAGTACTTTCTATCTAAATGGAAATGTAAATACACAGAATGTGAGGTATTGGAGTGACGCAAATCCTCACCCGTTTCGTGAAACACATACCCAATTTCCCCAGGAGGTGAATGTTTGGGCAGGTATCCTGGGAAACCACATCTTTTTCTAAATACTTATTTAACTGGTGAGGTTTATCTGGAGCTGTTGCACAACGCAATCCTTGAAATTTTGGAAGATAATCCAGATGAATTCGGCAATTTGGAAATAACATTCCAACAGGATGGTGCTCCTCCACACTATGACGGTGCAGTAAGACGGTATTTGTATGAGGAGTATCGTGGTAGATGGATTGGACGACGAGGTTCAACGTAATGGCCAGCTCGATCACATGACCTCACACCTTTGGATTTTTTTCTGTGGGGGTACCTTAAATCGAAGATTCACGCCACTGAACCTGACAATATTGACGTTTTAAAACAACGTATTGTTGCAGAATATGATGCTGTTTCCGCAGACACATTTGCAAAAGTACGAGAAAGGTTTAAAAATAGGATATTTCACTGTCAGGAAGTGAATGGAGGTCACTTCGAGCAATTTCTTTGAGTAGATACTGATTCTTAAATCTGTAATCAATATCATACTGAATGGAATTCAAATTTAAGTGTTTACTAATGAGCCATTAAAACTGCCATAAACACAAACAAAATTAGTATCATTGAATAGGTTTTTTCGATACCTTCCAAAAGAGGTGTCACTTGCTGGAGGGTTCCATTTAAAATTATTGGTCACAATGGCCTTGTGACGTCATCTTTGACGATTTTGTCATCTATCATCACTAGTAGGGGAGTTTACAACCTTTAATATTCAGTTTCCAAGTTTCACTTGTTTATGTAAATCTTCCAGAAAAAGGGGGAAGCGGACTTTTGAGAAGCACTGTATATATTTCCCTGTACACATCACAATTCTTTGACAGTAAAGGCGATTCATGGGTAGTATTTGTGCCAGATACCAGACTTTCGCCAGAACATAAATATTGACAGACCACACTTTCCTGATCAAATCTAAATTTCTGACATAGTTCAGTATTAATTTTGTCTGGATGTTAGTCAGCACCCTTTTCCAGTTCGCTTCAAACATCTCGTTGAAATTTCGCCAAACCTCCATCCCTGAAATTTTTACTTTGGTTTTGACAGGGTAATCCTGTATGTATTGTCTTGAGTTGTCACCAAACGTTCCCAAAAGTCTTGTTCATATTTATTTCGGCATTTGAGGCTCTTTCGTATATTTTGAAAATTATATTTGAGTTCTGCAAGTCTATTTCATCTCTGTTGAAAATAGATACATCATCAGCATAAGCTGAGACCTAATGACTTTTACTGTTTATTTCAATTCCTCCTATCGTAAAATCTATTAAACGTATTAGAGGTTCCAAAGCCAAACTGAATAAAATTATAGAGATCGGGCAGCCTTGTCGTATGGTCGTTTTAATGTTCAATGATTAAGAAAGAACACCATTGATCAGGACCTTGGAGTTCGCGCCAATATATACATTCTTGAGAAGTTGAATTACTTTTTGATCGAGACCCGTTTTTCTCAAAACTACCCACATATAATTATGGTTCACTCTGTCGAAAGCCTGGGAGAAGTCTACTGTCACAAGTGCCCCCTTCTGATTATAATTTTTTTCATAGTATAATATAACGTCTCTTGTTATTGGGTTATTGAATATTGAGGTCCTATTGCCACATGTTTGTTCGCTTCCACAAATTTTAGAGCAGTGTTATTCCATACGTGCTGCTAGTATTTTCATCAAAATTTTGTTATCTGAATTCAAAAGGGTTATGGGTCTGAATGAGTTCAGATCAACGGAGCTATTTGTCTTTGGGGTCAAAGTAATCACCGTTTCTGAAAATTCTCGTGGGGGCGCAACACCGTGATTTAGGAATAAATTCGAAAGCTTTGCGAGCTCGCCACCTATTTCATCAAAAAAATTCAAATAAAACTCGTAAGATAACCCATTAATTCCAGGAGTTCTGTTTTTTGCCGATTCAGTCATCACTGTTTTGATTTCTTCCTTGCTAATTTCTCTGATTGGTAGAGAGTTCTCTAAATCTGAGATTTTATTTTCAATATGGGTCAGTAGGCATCTTACGTCTTGTTCATTAGTTTCAGTTTCGCCAAATTTCTTCTCAAAATACTCTCCTGCGTATTTAAGAATATATTTAGATGTACTGAGCGACTATTGATTGTCCGTGTTTAACTTCTGGTTTAATGATTCAGTTTTTTTCCTATCTTTAATGAGTTTGAAAGCACTGTACCTATCATTAATGTTGTCTCTGTTTCTGTTTTGGAATGGTTCATCCAGATGTCTCTGTTTCAGTTCTAATATATAGCTTTGACCTCTCTAAATTCTGTCATGACATTTTCCCCTAAATTTAGTTTTATGTTTAGCTCTAGTAAAGTTGATTGATAAAATTTGAGAAGATTTTTCTTATCTATTGCGTTTCTGATTTCTATATTTTCAAAGAAAGACTTTGTTCTCTTTTTGAAGACTGTAAACCATCACTTCATGAAGTCTCTATCACAAAGGGTACTCGATTTGATATTTTGAAGTTCAATTTCGAAATCATCAATACCCGTGTTTGGTGAAGTTTTGTGTCGTGTTTGAATAAATTTTTACATAGACAAAAACTGCATTATGATCCGAATGACATGATAAAGTCAAAGTTAGTTGATAAAGTCATTTTTTCCAGGTATGCCTTGATGACATAACTAAGCGATACAAAATACAAGAGATGAGGAACATATGTAATAGTATCAATAAATATAGAAAACTGACCCTTATACGGTCACCATGGAAGTTTCATGAATAGGGTAGGATACCTTGAATGCCATCGAAGATTTCATCAATATATAATTCAAAAATATTATCCGCGATTAATACTTATATTTCATTAATATAAGATTTGTCTGTAATACATAGTTTGATATGCATGTTAAGGAATGAGGGGCTTGTCAAACCATAATGAAATGAAGGACCAATTGACGAACGTTGTTTTTTCCCATTGACAAATATGATATAAATGGACAAGAATTAGTTTTTAAGTATAAAAAATATCAAAGTAAATGTAAAGGTGCTCAAGTACTTTGGTATACCGGGTGACAATGGGACTAAGGCCATGCCTATATCTATATATATTTGAATAAAGTTTTGAACATAGATATGAGACACAATTTCGGATTGACAGACATATAAAAACAAAATGGCTGATTTCCGGTTTCTCCAGAACAGCCACCAACTTCGATTTTTCAAATGGAACACACTGTATAATTTATGTTTTTCGGATTCTACGGCTCAAATAACATACGATGTTGCTAACTTCTCATTTCACAATTGAAAAAATGCCTACAAATTCCAATGAGTTATCCGTTTAGGTTTGATGAAATGAAAGGTAGCCGTGGAATTATGGAAAACAGTAAGGTAATTAATGTCATGTCAAAACTGAAATACCAATTTTATTTGTTATCTCGTTTCGTTTGTTAAAAGTTTTTTGAAATGGAAAATAATAATCGTTATTCTCGAAACGAACAAATCGACATGATATTGAATATCAGAAAAACGCTGTCAATGCTAGTATGCTATACGCTGTTCGTTATCCGTTAGGATGGTACCCATCGAGGACCTATTTCAGGAAATTGATAATGATGCTTAGGAAAGAACCAGCTGATCAAAACCACATCCACTTCATCGTCAGTGAATAAGCGGAAACTAATGTTTTAGCATATGTTCATTTTTCTCCATCTGCCTCAGTGCGAAAATTGGAAGTTGAATGTGGGATCAGCAGGAAAAGTGCCAGAAAAGTATTGAAAAAACATATATATCGCTCCTATAAATACTGTTTGCATCAACATCTATATGAAAATGACCAAGAGCGGAGACTAATTTATTGTAATTGGATTTTGCGTCATCATTATTTGAATAATTGTTTTGTCTCGAAGATACTGTTCACAGATGGGTCAAGGTTTTCGAATAATGGTATGTTCAATAGAAATAATACAAGGTATTGTCCTCAAGAAAATCCTAGGTTGCTGAAAGAAGGTAATTTTCAAGAAATATTTGGATTCAACGTCTGGGTAGGAATCATAGGGACAAGAATCATTGGACCAATTCTTTTCGACGGGCCTTTGACGGACCAAAGATATCTACAATTCTTAGAGAACGACATTCGAAATAATATCAACGATTTATCTGAGGACATCAGAAAAAATATGTTGTTCCAGCAGGATGGTGCAGGACCACATAATGTTAATATTGTTCGGCAATATCTTAGTGATACCTTTGGGCAGAGATGGATTGGAACAAATGGTCCATTCAGATGGTCAGCCAGATCGCCCGATTTGTCCACCACCGATTTTTATTTATGGGGTCACATAAAATCCAAAGTATACTCGGGGAGACCACCTTCTCTGGAAGACTTGAGAGATAGAGTTGAGCGCGCATTTCAGGAAATTTGTGCTCACGAACTGATAAATGTGATGAGGTGTTCAATAAATAGAACTAGTCTATGTGTGTATGGAAAAACGGGCAACACTTCGAACGTTTCATTAATAAATAAAATGAATTTTCGATTATTGTGAAACTCTTCTGATGAAAACAGGATATTGTGAGTAATAATTTGTACGTTGAATGTTTCAGTGTTTCAGTCGTTAGATTTATTCAAACAGTTAGATTATATTAAAGTTATTTTTTCTGTAATGGGTGTATGATCATTACATATTGTCAAGTAGATTATTTTCGGTAATTCGTTGTTACCATCCTGAAGTAAAGTTTAAAAGAATAAATAGATGTCGTGTTACCTACCAATTTTTTCAAATTGATTTCATTGTGTTAGATTGCCTTCTACGTCTTGAACAAGCAGAAAGTGAAACATAATGTATATCGTTGAATTGGTGATTGAATTCTCTATCGAATGGGCACAATGGCCTTCGGTAGGTACCATTAAAAAAAACTATTTTTTCGTCAAAAATGCGTTCAGAAAATTTCAATTCCTTCTGTAGAATTTGTGATTGATATTTTCGATGAACTGACTATTACTATGAGCTACTGATGTAAACTAGTATAGATTTTAACGTAATCAAGGGGCAAAAAAAAATTAAAAATGTTTTTTTTTTATTGAATGAATGTGGTTTTTTGTGGAGGAACAACGTTTCTTGACATGATTTTTGGGTAACCTTCCACAGTCTGAAAATGAAAATATAATCAGGAAAATCTATACAAGTGTAGAAAGGGCAAACTGATTAGTTCACCCCGATAAGTTATTGCGTTCACCAAATTATATTTCAATTGTAAAATAGAAATTTGGCAACACTGTCGTATGTAATTTGAGCCGTAGAATCCGAAGAACATCAAACATACAGGGTGTTCCATTTGAAAAATCTAAGTTGGTGGATATTATGGCGAAACCGGAAATCGGCCAATTTGTTTCCATATGTCTGTCAATCCAAAATTGTATCTCATATCTATCTATGTACAAAATTTCATTCAAATCGGTTGATAAGTGAGGGAGACATAGGAATGGCCCTAGTCTCATTGTCACCCGGTATGTCCATACATATATACTGAATGAAATGTTTAAAATAGTTACATTTCAGAATGAAAACAATTAGTCGGAAAGGTAGAATTCAGATTATTTTACTGATTCTGAAATCGACATCAACCAAGCTAACCAATCATGAGTAAGAAACAATAGGAAATATTTTCATTGGAAAAAACAAGTTGCATTTCTATTTCTGTATAAACTTTGGAATCTAAGACAAAAAGTTGGATAATGATTCAATTCTCCCTTAACTCGAGTTCAAAATGAACAAAACGTACACTTCATGAGGACAAACAAATATTGTTGAAAAATAAGCACACACACACACAAGATTTGCAAAATTCATGGTTTTTGATACATAACCAAGTATGTTGATTAACAAAACATGACACCCCTCCAAATGTATCAAATTTGACATGCACCCGAATATGAAAAATACCAAACTGAAATCTTCGTCAATATTAAAATATTTTCAATAAAGAAATATTTACTGTTGATATTACTGGTTAGATCGCTGATGGTATCGAACGCTTTTGAGAGTTCAAGAGATACGTTTTTTTTTAAATCCAAAGCATGATGAGTTTTATTATTGAATACGCTTTCATGAATCCAAATTGTTTGTCAAAACCCAAATTTTCCAATATATCTCATTACTCTAGCTAACTAGCTTTTATGTATTTCTCAATGTTTGATATATAATTACAAGTACATACACGCCATTTTGCTTCCGTAAAAATTGATTCTTTGGAACTTTGATGATGATTTTAGTTGAATTCAAAATTCATTGAAAACAGTAGTTTGTATTTGATATAATATTGATCCTTTTCCTAACCAACTATTTCAAAGGACTATTAGTAGATTATCAAATTTCATGAATATTCACTTTGATATACTATGTGAGCGTGAAAGTTACCTTTCCCTCTTAGGGTAAATAGTACCATTTTAACTACTGATTAGAAATTTCAAATGTAGCAAATAATCAGTTCACATGGAAATATATTTTTGTGAGGTCTGAAAAGGGACTAATTGATTAGAACAGATAGTAGGATTCTGCTCTAAACATTCCTCAGAAATAAAAATACCGTTATCCTGATCCATATTACGCAATATCAATGAAATGAAAGACTAAAGTGAAATGTAAAAGGAAGGCAGGAACAGTATCGCAACAAAAGCTCTCCTGTAAACGAAAATGAACATCAATTACAATCAGCGAGAAATTAGCATTCCAAGAAGCGACTTCCGCGGCTCCAGAATTTAATTATACACAATTCAGTGATGTAATATTTATGTATTTATTTAAATGCGATGGTAATCCTCTGGCCGAGAGAAATCCATTGGTAAAGGGAGCTTCCCCAACTTTGGCCGCTTATTTAAGCCAAGTACCGCACTGTTTACGGTCGCTACACTTAATGATTTTCCGAGGTGTCTTAGAGGTTTTAGCGTTTATTTCCCCATGAGCACGAACGCTGTCTGCAAAAAACTCATTCCTATAACTGCTTTTTTAGATCTTGCTATTAGGTTAATTCTTCTATACGAACGAATGAAATGGGATTGTTGAAATCCATTTAATCGATTCTATTCATTTCCGTACAACAAGGACATCATGGTGTAGTTTGGAGCTACTTTGCTGAACGTATTGAAACATATTAAGTTAGATAAAAATAAATCGGTACTTTGTGTGTTTCCTCATTTAGCGAAGGCCTTCGATACTATGGACCATAATATTATGATCAACATACTCGAAGACCTTGGCTTCCGAAGTTTTGCACTCGATCTCTTAATTCACACCCTAGGAACAAAATTCAATATGTCGAGGTGGATGATTCATTGAGCGAAGCTCCTATGTAAAATATGGTGTACCACAAGGCACTGAGATAATAGAGCCCTCCTTGAAAAGGCTGTTCAACGCTTGTTTCATTTTCGGTCACATATCGAAAGCCTGGAGTGAGGCTGCAGCGGTGTTTCTACCAAAGACTGGGAGACGTCCGGTAGACGTACCAAAGTCTTATCGCCCCATTAGTTACGCCTACTTTCTAGTTTATACCGCTGACCTGTTATTCTTACTGGACTGCCAAACCAGTGTGTACGCAGACGACACTGAAATATTTGGAAATCCGCTAACGGAAATCCAATCTGACCTGGATAAAATAAACCAATGGCGTCGCCTGGCTCATCCCGCTGAATATTGACAAGTGCTCGATCTCACATTTCGGTAAAACAAACCCGCAACTCACGTACAACGTAAGCGACAATCAGCTAAAGTCCGGGAACACACAGTTCTGGGTGTCACTGTGACTAGTGATTTGAGTTGGTCACAACACGTTTTGAACATCGCGAAAAAGGCGAACAAATCACTTTATCTCCTAGAGAAAACCTTCACGAATCCTACACCTGAATTGGCAACAAGACTATACGCAACATACGTGAGACCCACGCTCGAATTCGTCGCACCAGTATGGTCCCCCTGGCTCGGAGAGACAGAAACCCCCTTGAAAGGATTCACCGCTTTCAAGGTCATCCTTATAAAATTACATCCCATAGAATGCATTTCATATCGAATAGAGTCTTCGAAGACTGGAACAAACTCCCAATGGAGGTAGTGTGTGCACCAACGTTTATCTACATTCAAATCAAGACTTGATTCGTTGTGCCTTGTTGCTTTTTTTTACATACATCCTCAATTTGTAAACAGTGCTATAATAGGCTATGCCTCTGCACTTATTGTTTATAATAATAATAATCATAGACTGTTATATAAGAAGTTAAATCCTCTTGGACAGACCGCTTCACAAAAAACAGTTCACCTAACAAACAAACAAATCAACGAATAATGCTCTACAATGCTCAGTTGAAAGCATCGAAAAGACATACGTGGCCAAAGAAATGGCTCTATGTGCATTGATAGATATAGAGGGTGCTTTTGATAACACCTCACCCGACTCCATCATTAGATCACAAGAGCAAAGGAATATAAACACCTCAATGATCAGATGGATATATGCAATTCTAAAAAAGCAGAATCATTGTGGCTTCACTTGGGGCGAAAACGGTCAAAATGACAGCGGAAAGAGGTTGCCCCCTATCGCCTTTGCTGTGGTCACTGACTGTGAATAATCTGATGGTGAAGCAACATGACTCTGGAATCACGACTCAAGGTTACGCTGATGACCTGGTCATCACTATTAGGGGTGAACATGACGGTATAATATCCAATCGCATGCAGACATCCCTGAATATGATAAGAAGCTGGTGCGCAAAGGAGGGACTCAATGTGAATCCTAGCAAAAGAGTGCTGGTTCCATACACAAAGAGGCGAAAGTACGAACTGAAAGCCCCAACCCTAAATGGAACTCAGCTAACTTTTTCCAAGCAAGGCAACTACCTGCACGTTATAATCGACGAAAGACTAACATGGAACAGTCACATCAATCTCATTCTTTCCAAGGCCTCAGCGGCAACCTAGATGTGCCGCAGAGTATATAGTTAGAAATGGTGTTTGAAGCCAAAAAGGGTCATACCACACAATCATCAAACCAATGTTCACCTATACATCATTAGTATGGTGGCCAAAAATCCAATACTACTCGGCACAAATCAAGCTGCAGAAATTGCAGCGGTTAGCCTGTCTGGGAATCACAGGGGCAATATTCACGTGCCCCACTGCAGCACTAGAGGTAATGCTGAAACTTCCGCCCCTGCACTGTAATGAAGGAAGCGGCAGTGAGTGCATTGAGACTGCACCAGGCATCAAACTCGAAGGCTGGAAATCTGATTAGACATCTGAAGATTCTGGAAAATATTCCCCCAGAATCCAGGTACAATCCATCAGATATCATGCCAGCTAGATATGACTTTGAAGTGAACTATGGAGTGGTTATAAGCAACCATCATATATTCAGAATCCACTAGGAATGAATACATCAGTATGGCACACTAATGGTTCCAAAATGGACAAATGGGCTGGAGTGGGAGTAACGGGTCCTACGTTTGGGCTCTTGAAAGCCCTTGGAAAAGCCCCCCAAAAAATTACAAGCTGAAATCCATGCTATAGAAATTTGCGCCCAAAAATGCCTTGCAAGAAGCTCCATGGGGGCAAAGATCTATAATTTTTCAGATAGCCAAGCAACATTGAAAGCTCTAAAGACTTGGGTCTACAAACCCTCCCTAAGGCAACTTCTACGAACAATCAGGTTATCCTGCCAGCTCACAAGGGAATCTAAGGCAATTAAGAAGGAGACAGTCTTGCCAAGGAAGGTGCAAACACTCAATTTTCTGGCCCAGAACCCTTTTGTGGTCTCTCAAAAGCCCACACTGGAGGAGAGTTTTCGCGCTGGAAAACTGACCAAATTAAAAACCACAGGAATGAAATTCCGGAACAAAGACAAGCTTCTGAGCCCATCGCCAAGGAAAGCTAAACAGCTTCTCGAGTTGGAAAAGAAAGATTCGAAACTGGTAATGGGACTGCTCACTGGACGATCTCTTGAAAAAAAATTGAAACTATCAAACCTTGCTTGATTGTTCCTAGGCAAATCGTACAACCACGTATCGATCTACCCATAATGTCGAAGTCTAAATTGGGTTGGACAATACATGGCATTATAGGAACAAGAACTATGCAAGAAAAGCATGTCAGTCTTTGTTGATAAACTTCATCGGCTAGTGAAGGATAGTTTCGGACTGGATTTCGTTGAAGTGGAGGTATTGATGCAAAATCAGTTGAAGATGGAAACAATGAAAAAGTTCGGAAACCAATACGAAATAGGTCATTTATGGAGGAATGAGGAAAATACTCTACCAGATAGGCAACTGAATGCATTACAGAGACTTTTTTGTATGGAACGAAAGATGGATAAAAATTCAAAATTTGCAACTCAATATTCAGCAAAAATATATAAAGGATATGCAAAAAAACTTGAACCATTGGATTTTAGGGATACCCCAAAAACCTGGCATTTGCCACACTTCGCCGTCCGGAATTTGAATAAACCTGGTGAAATAAGGATGATGGATTTTGATGAAGCAGCAAAGCCTTTTGGATCAAGTCTTAACGATCTTCTATTGCAAGGTCCCGATTTTTTACCCACATTGTGTTAATTTTATGGAGATTTCGACACAACACAAGATAGATTTCAGTGGTGAAATAAAAGAAATTTTGACCAGGTTATGATCAGAAAAGAAGATAGATGTAATGATAATAATGAACGAAGGATTCGTCCAGCTATGACCTCTGCCATATTTCGACAAAGCTGTATGATTTTGCGATTGAGTTGGAAGAGATATGCTCAATATTTCATCAGATCAAGAGAATGGTTTTCAGTTGGTGATCAAGAAGGGCGCCATCATGCTTATAGATCAGAATATCACGGCATGAGTGATATCAGTATATTTAGGGCTTTGAGAAATGAATGATTCCAGTATGTGCAATACTACTCATCCTCCGGGTGCATTTTTGCAGGACTCAGCAACTGGTGTACAGTTAATGATAATGACCGAGGACAGCAAAGGTCAGCCTTATGAATAATGAATGGTTCTCAGGATTTTTGTAGAAAATGATAATATCTGTTATGGAAATTTTGCCGGATGGATTCCAGCTCGGTCGCAAAAGTCTTGGTACTTTCCCTTGGTGTCAGGAACGAGCCTAATTCATCAAATTCCTAGACATCCTTAATTAACATTATGTAAGCTATGGACTATAACTGTGAAACTAACAATTTGTGGTGCAAATTTGTTTTATAGGATTGTTGCGTCTTTCCTGATTTTCAAGAGACTATTTCACATAAGCATTTCAGAAGTATTTTATTTATTTATGAACAAGGTCGCCCAACAGACAGTAACACATAAATATACAAATTGTAACAATTGGAACTAGACTCATATAAAAAAGGAAAGTTGAAAATACCTACATGAGTTCGCAAAGGACAATTCCGTTATGGATAGAATTATAGTATAGAGTATAGTTATTCTAATCCCAATTGGAACGGCAATAGGAATAAGAGCACTACGAGGAGTGTTTATGCACTGCCCGACAAATGGGAAATTTATATACTACCAGAGTGTTTACTTTCAAAGCGTTCCTGGTATAATCATAAAAAAGTTAAGTGGTGTGCCTCTAGTTGCCCAGATTATTAGTAAAGGCGCTATCAAATATATTTGAGGAATAAAAGCTCGGCTAGCTGGATTGGACATATGTTATCTGAAGCCGCATGATTTACCCAGTACATGGGGTGATCAATTGCTATGATTGTGAGAATAAGTAACTGAAAAAATACCACTGGAAAATAACATACCGACGCCTATGTCAAGGCGGCAATTGGAAAGAGAAATCCTTCACGAAACTTTTCATGTCGGTCCAATTGGGATTAAAAATACTATACAACAAAGTTTTCCGATGCTTCTTAAATAATACTGTGAGTAAATTTTCAGAATCGTATTATTCAAAATGTCCATGACAGAAATATCTGTAATTTACATTTATTGACAAATGTTTCTTGAACATGTTTGATGCGTGAGACATTTTTGTCGTGAAATGGGTTCCAAATAATACTGTTGGATTCTAATATTGATTTTACTAGGACATTGAACAATAATGAAGCTGGTAAATAACTGTTGAATCCATTGGTTTTCCGAAGATGAAAACCACTGCTCTTAACGATTTCCTAACAATAACGTTAACATGGCTTTGAAACAGTGTTTAGACAAGATGACTCCTAGGTCTTCCACTTGGATATTGCTATTGCACAAAAAAGGTCGCTTGGATGACCCGAATAATTACCGCGGTATTGCCTTGATGAGCTGCACAGCAAAAGTATTCACTCTCATTTCACATAATGGACTAACATACTGGTCCGAAAATATGTCTATCCTGCCTGAATCACACTTTGGCTTCAGGAAGAACAGGAGATGTATTGATAGCATTTTCGTTTTGAACTCCATCTTACAAATTCACCTGTACCTGCGTGGTAGAAAAGTATTTGCGGCATCCTCTGGAACAAGCTACTCGAAGTAGCAGTACTTAAGTTCTGAGATCATTAGGATCTTGAAAAATATTTATGATGGGGGGAACGTTTCTATTAGGCAAAATCATGTACATAGTAAAAAATATGATATAACAGAGGGATTACTTCAGGGTGAGTCACTGGGTCCGCTTCTTTTCTCTCTATTCATAGTGAATATTGAACGATATTTCCAAGCAAAAGGTCTCGGAGGTCTTAACATCGATGGAAATAACGATGTCCTGATGTTAGCGTATGCAGATGATATTGTCATCCTTAGCGAGTCTAGCATTGACCTAACACGTGAACTCAAAACGCTTGAAATGTATTCCAGAGAGAACAAACTTCTAGTAAACACTGAAGAGATGAAAATACAGTATTTTGCAGAGGGGTGAGCGGTAATTATAATCAAGTATTTCACTATGATAACCCTCAAATTGGGGTAGTTGAAATTTTAACTTACCTGGGAGTAGAATTTTCCTCATCATCTTTTTTTAGGCATGGCTAAGCAAACTGTGCGTGAAGGTACTCAAGCAATAGGATTGGTAATGGGCATTATGAGAAACTCAGAAATGAACACATGGTCTTCAAGAATGGAGCTTTATGAATCTATTGTAATATCCTCTATGTCCAACAAAACTGTCCCATTTGATATTCAAGGCGGCTTTGGTTGGACACCCTAAAATCTATGGACGGATCTAGATTAGCCAAGTTGTGTTACTATGGGTTGGTCTCAATGTCCATCTGCAAGATTCGTTTCAATTGATTACTTGAAGTTGAAGAATATTTTATTTCTGCGGAATGTGAAGAATTATGGCAACATTTTCTTGAATATTGATCCAAGCACAAAAAGCCAGAATACTGGAAAAATACAAACAAAATATTCTAAAAATTGATCATTCTATACTGTAAGATGGCCATAGATGAGTGGGTATCTTTGGCCATCTTACAGTCTCTTGCACTGAAAAAAGTTATTTGGGTATCTCAGCGCCAATCTACTCTACTCGAATGATAGCACAGATTAGAACCTATGGCAGTAAGTTTCCCATGTTATCATTCGGTGGATCGGTCTATAAAATTAGCACAAAAGCAATTTGCTCAAAGTGCAATATGCTTGTCAATGTGTCACTTCAACATCTATCATTTTACTGTCCTTTATATGAAGGTATCAGAGAAGGCTAAGTGTTGTCCCAAATCGATTCTCTGGATGACTTGATTCTCCTACTCGACAGTGGAAATATCCCCAGTCTCAGAAAACTTCGCTCTGATCAATATTCACAAAGTACGTGCATTTTTTTTATGTATGATCACGCATAACTTTTTACTGAGGCGTCCGATTCCGATCCTTCTTTTTTCAGTGAATAGGGTGTACTTCGAAGGTGGTCCTATTAGAATTTAAAAGATGAAATCTACCCTTGAGGGTAGCAAAATGAAGGATATTGATCACTCTCCCTCTGAATTCTGGTCCGTTAACCGATTCTATCAGGCATAACGTTGTACAGGGTTCTTCGATTTTGATGATTATTTTTTTAATAGATAGGGTATACCTTACATCTAGATTCCGGTAGGAATAATATAGCCTTACGGGTAGAAAAATAGAGGATAATTGATTTTTCACTTATGAACATTGGCACACACATACGTAGTTGACAATGACAGATCGCTACTGACATTATTTCTGTTCCATATCCGTCAAAACAATCATATTCTATGAGAGAATGGAACGATATAAAAAGTAATGAAATTAACTAACCAGAACAACAAAAATAATTTATATAACAACAAATAGTAAAAGTAGATAATCATATTATTTAACTGGTATTAGTTAAAGTAAGGTGGGTAAGTAAGTATTTTGGAAGTTATCAAGAAACAAGAAGGTAGTAATTAGTATATTTTAGCCATAAAAAATTGAAAAATAAAAACTTTTTAACAAAAAATTAAACCGACGAAATACGGAACTGAAAAGTAAAAAATAAAATAAACCTTCTCAGTCTCAGTAACTGAGCTCCTAAACTAATGTAAGTTACTAATTTTGAGTTGGCGCCAAACAAAAAATCAACGAACATCATTAAATTACTTCAAAAAAATTATCAGAATGTCACCGAGCAACTCGATGCCATCATTTTACGCCTTACCTAATTCATTTGCTTGTTTGTTTGGCGCCGACTCAAAATTAGTTACTCACATTAGTTTAGGAGCTTAGTTACCGAGACTAAGAAGGTTTATTTCATTTTTTACTTTTCAGTTCCGTATTTCCTCGGTTTAATTTTTTGTTAAAAAGTTTTTATATTTCCTCTGTTTGATCTTTTTCCGTAGTATCTGTTGTTTCGACCTAACTGTGATGAGATAATTTCTTGAGCACAATGAATGTATTTATCTATCTATCTATTGAGGGAGAGCCTGTTTTTAAAACTGATTTTTTCATAATTGTGATCCGATAAGTGCCTCAATTCTGTGTCGGGTTCATCTACTAGTTCTGACCTCATGTACCAGTGTGGATATAACAAGGTTAGTATTGTTTTCTTCACTTTGAAATTGAATATCTGTCTCAAACAGACTGCAATGAAACTGGACTCTTTGTGTACATTTACCACACAATCGGTTCAAAATTCTACTTAATTCAAATGTCGAGTGAAATATTGATTGCATTCGACAATTGCCAAAGTTTTCCACTGAGCGGTTTCACAAAAAAACAAAACATGTTTCAATTTTTTTTTCCAGATTTTCAACCACTGCAATTCGTTATATAATATACACTTGTCATTAGATTCCGATATGTTGTGAGAAATTAGCATTGAGCGATTATTGCACAAAGGAAATTATGTCTCTACAAAGGACATATCTTCAGTTTTTCTCAATTATCTTAGAAACCACCACTTTTAGGCACATGGAATGTTATGACTTCTAGGTTGAATAACGATGAGTTGAACTGATGTCAACCGCTCATTTGTCCATTCTCTTGTCCCAAAAAAATATTAAGGAACATAGCACCACATACCATCGTAATGGTTTAAGAAAAAAAAAACTTTTTAACAAAAAATTAAACCGACGAAATACGGAACTGAAGAGTAAAAAATATAATAAACCTTCTTAGTCTCAATAACTAAGCTCCTAAACTAATGTAAGTAACTAATTTTGAGTCGGTGCCGATTAAACAAGCAAATGAATTCGGTAAGGGGTAAATTGATGGCATCTTGTTGCGCGGTGACTTTCTGATAATTTTTTTTAAGTCAGTTAATGATCCTCGTTGATTGTTCGTTTGGCGCCGACTCAAAATTAGTTACTTACATTAGTTTAGGAGCTTATTTATTGAGACTAAGGAGGTTTATTTTATTTTTACTTTTCAGTTCCGTATTTCGTCGATTTAATTTTTTGTTAAAAAGTTTTCATTTTTAAAGTTTTTGTGGTTGAAATCTTCTAATTATTACCTACTTGTTTTTATCACTTCCAAAATACTTACTTACCCACCTTACTTCAACTATTACCAGTTAAATAATATGATTATCTACTTTTACTATTTGTTGTAATATAAATTATTTTTGTTCTTGTGGTTAGTTTTTTCATTACTTTGCATATCATTCCATCCTCTCATAGAATATAATGATTGTGACGGATGTAGGAGAACAAAAATGAAGACAATAGCGATCTGTCATTGTCAACTACATATGTGTGCCCATGTTCACAAGGGAAAAATCAAATATACCCTATTTTTCTACCCGTAAGGGGATATTATTCCATTCGAAATCAAAATATGATCAACTATGAGGTATACCCTATCTAATAAAAAAAGAATCATCCAAATCGAAGAACCCAGTACAAAGTTATGCCTGATAGAATCGGTTAACGGTTAACCAGAATTCAGAGGGTGAGTGATCAATATCCTTTATTTTGCTACCCTTAGAGGTGGATTTCATCTTTTCAATCCAAGTGGGACCAACTTCGAAGTACACCCTTTCCACTGAAAAAATAATGATCGGAATCGGGCGGTTCAGTAAAAAGTTATGCGTGGTCAAACATAAAAAAAAAATATACGCGTCGACTGGTGAACCTCCCTCTTTTTGGTTTCGTCGGTTAATGAAAAATCATAACTTCAAATTAGCTTGTTGATAAACCTTGATTAGTGTACCAAGTTTCAAATTTTTTTCCTTCAGGAATGTTGGAGAAAACAAATTAAATATAAATTTTTTTCGTACTTTCGACACCCTGTATCTCAGAGAGGATGCATTTTAAGACATACCTTGATAGCAACTTTTCACCTCGAAATGAGGTGAGGAATCTGTAGTCGGAGTTTGTCGGTCTTATTCTGACTCACCCTGTATATATTATTCATTTGTATTCCTGGGTATGTACTTTGATAATTTTGATTCTGGGTTGTTTCAATATATCTTACCATTTAAAAAACATTTTTGAAACGAGTGAAAACTACAGTGATATATTTTATGAGTTCATTCTGCAATCAATTTGTTTTCATTAATTTTATATTCCTGCTTCCCGCTAAATCAACACTATTCTAGTATATTATATTTCATGAGTTTCCTTTCCCTTTATCAGTGGCGTGACCAACGCTTCTTTGTGCCAGTAACTGCTCCCAGCATCTAGAAATTTATATGCGGAGGTTTGTCTTTGGATGGTTATTTGTCAGTTTGATGTGGAAACACTCCCTTAAAAACTTTCAGGAAGCTGAATGATCGATTGAAGTTTTTTTTCTACGAAAGGTTAATATATAAAAATAATATAATGGGGAATGTTTATTTAAAATTCTACCTCATTCTCATTTTCCAGGTCAAATCCATTTCCAGAGCAACTACCATTGATAACAGTGACGTTCATGCACAGGAAACCATAAATCTGAAAAATTTTATTTTCCCTGTAAAACGCAAAGTGTATATTCTACATTAATTCAATTTTCCTTCGAAAACTACATACTTGTCAGCTCATATCTGAATTTATTTCGGATTGTAAACAAAAAAGATTAGTAATAAAAGATGTAATAACGGAGCCTCGAACAGGCTCGTAACAGCACTCATAAAATTTGAAATTAAATTATCTGAGAATTGAATGCCACACTACAAGCTCCATTCAAATGCGTAAAAACCACTGATATGACATTCTTGTGACATCGTAAACTTTAAGAAATTGGAACGTTGACATGGGCGCCTTAATAAAGAGGGTATAACGGAGCAGAGGGAGTAATTTTCGCGTATGCGATGTCTAATGAAGCAATTTAGATGATAGACATATTGTTCAATCATCTTGACATGGATCCTTATCAGAAATTTATTATAGGTTTGAATAGGCGCTTGGAACACATTCTCGTAATGTCATTGGTGTAATAGAGATAATTGGCATTACAACAGCGCAATTGAAAAATTGAATCTCTAACAATTAAATTTTCTTGGAATATGTTTGGTTGATTCTGTTGGGATCAAGTCATTAAGTTTCGTTTCGACTCGGATGAATTTTGAATTCCTTTCAACTTATACTATGTCAGTGACCACTGTTAGGTAAGTTTGAACAAAATTGAATATAAGTTCATCACATAATTGGTTGTATAACAGTTTCAAGTAACAATCTAAGGAGTGAAGTTCGGAGTAATGAGAACCAATATGTTTTTTGATTATTTGGGTTTCTAGTTACTGTTGGAGGTTTTCTGGAATGTTCATGGAAATGTTAGTGAAGGCGAAGTTGGGTAGATACTACCTATTCATTCATGCAATTTTAAAATTATGTATTTCGTGTAAAATTTGTATATTTCAGCAATGTGCTTTCGGCCCGGGCCATCTTCAGTGCTTATCTTAATGGAATTCAATGTAATTGTGGTGTACGAATAGAAAATATTCTTCAGTACCTGTCATGAAAATGAACAATCATTTGAATGGTAATAAATCTTGTGAGCATTTTCATTTGTGTTATACGTTCCTGGTTCGAAGAATTACATTTATAATGTTGATTCCAATAATATAATTTCCAAACTTTGGTATATTTTAACAAAAAACAAAATGAAAAACTCAGTCAACGGCTGGATTGCATGTATTTATCAACTACCAATATGGATAACACTCCATGAGACGCCATGTTAACAAAATGAAGTCCTTTTTTACGCGGGCGCTTGAAAACTACTGCGCATGCGCAACTTTTGAATTACGACAGATGCCATAAATATTTAAGGTTAGGTTATCAATTTGACATTTCGACCAGAAGTAGGCAATCCAAACCACGTAACCTAATATGGCGGTTGTTGTCATAGCGTTCGTTGGAGTCGTTGGCTAGTAAAAGTGTATTTTTGGTTATTTTCAGAGCTTTCGTGTTGTTAATTAGTAATATATAGATGGAGAATGATTACCTGAAGACACTATTGTTGAAAAACATTCAAAAATAAAAACTTTTTAACAAAAAATTAAACCGACGAAATACGGAGCTGAGAGGTACAAAATAAAATGAACCTTCTTAGTCTCAGTAACTGAGTTCCTGAACTCATGTTAGTAACTAATTTTGAGTCGGTGCCAAACAAACAAGCAAATGATCAGGTAAGGCGTAAAATGATGGCATCGAGTTGCGCGGTGACATTCTGAAAATTTTTTTGAAGTAATTTGATGATCTATGTTGATTGTTCCTTTGGTGCCGACCCAAAATCAGTTACTTACATTAGTTTAGGAGCTTAGTTATTGAGACTAAGAAGGTTTATTTTATTTTTCAGTTCCGTATTTCTTCGGTTTAATTTTTTGTTAAAAAGTTATTATTTTTCAATTTTGTGTGGCTGAAATCTACGAATTACTACCCACTTGTTTTTTTAATACTTCCATAATACTTACCCACCTTACTTCAACTACTACCAGTTAAATGATATGATTATCTTCTTTTACTATTTGTTGTAATATAAATTATTTTTGTTGTCATAGAATATAATGATTGTGATGGATGTAGGAGAACAGAAATAATTACAATAGCGATCTGCCATTGTCAACTACATATGTGTGCCAATGTTCACAAGTGAAAAATCAATTATCCCATTATCCCCCATTTTTTCTACCCGTAAGGGTGGATGATTCTATTCGAGATCCAAATATGATCAAATGTGAGGTATACCCTATCAAATGAAGAAAGAATTATCCAAATCGAAGAACCCAGTACAAAGTTATGCCTGATAGAATCGGTTAACGGACCAGAATTCAGAGGGTGAGTGATCAATATCCTTCAGTTTGCTACCCTTAGGGGTGGATTTCATCTTTTAAATTCGAAAAGGATCAACTTCAAAGTACACACTATCCACTGAAAATTATCAGAATCGGACGTCTCAGTTAAAAGTAACGCGTGGTAATACATAAAAAAAAAATTCGCGTCGACTGTGGGGACCTCCTCTTTTTGGTTTCGTCGGTTAAAAAGCAGAGACGTTAGTGAACGGTATGCTTGAAAATAATCCCCAATTTCTGTTTACTTTTTTATCACTGTATTTGTTACAGGTATATAATGAAGTTGTGGTTGATAAGTGATTTAGATCCTTCTACACTGAATAATTCTGAACTGAATTATTCAATTGATGGTGCTCTTACTGTTAGGAATATGGATATTATTTCGTATTTGGTTTTTACCCATAGCTTTCAATCCCAAATGCATAGGAAGGCTCATAAGTATAGAAATCCATGGATATTTTGAATCTGGCTTCATTCAGAAGGCGAGAACAAAGATTCAGGATTATTCATAAATTTTAGTTGGACAGGTTAGTCTTTTCTAAGATGTCTGGAAACCCTGGTGTATGCACTCATATCTGAAAATGTGTGGGATCAAACGTACGACAATATGGCCTGCTTGATTTCTTAGATGACGACCTGATTCGAAGGATTGTTGAGTAGATGTCAACACCAAAGAGCAACTCTCCTATGAAATTTATTCGGACAATGTTCAGTCCGCTCCGAAATCGCCAAAGATGTGAAAGAAGCAGATTTCGCAATTCGGCCATTGTCTTCAATCATTTGGGTAGACAGCAACCAGCGACAAACAGTTCAGTTTTCTTTACTTTATTACTACATCCACTATTCGAATCGAAGCTTCGGCTTTTCGCTCCTCGGTGTCGCCGCCGTTACAACGAATCAGTATTTTCCCAAGATTTTAGGTTATATTTATCTTTGATTACGACGAAAATGGCATAAAAAGACACTGTCGGCCTAGAATTTGATACTTGTTTGCTTTTGGCGTTTGGCTTGTTCAATTGTGGCGTTAGAAAATCGAGAATTCCGTTTTCATTTCGAATTATACATTTATTCAAAATGAAGTGCGTGGTTCCATCTTGTGAAACTGAAATGGCATTTTATGTAAGTAAAATGTAGTATATATAATACCATTGTCTCTTTAGACAATGATAGAACAATACAATTTAAATGATATTTGATTTCTGAAACACTTCAATTTTATTTTTTCAGGCTCACTCTTCCGAGGTACGATGAGAGGAAGGAATCATATATCAGTTGAGTGACAAAAATTGTGTCTGCAGTGTGCACTGATTTAGGCAGAATGATATATATTGTGGTAAAGAATAAAATCAGATTGAGACACCTGAAGCTATCCTCAAACTAAGTTTACGAAAACCCTATTTACCGTAGATCCAAACAATTCAGAGGAGCTTCAGGTTAGTTGAAAAATGAGAAGTTTGATAAAGCGAGTAGAGAACATATATATAAACATTTTGAGTAGGTTATTTATTCATTTTTCAAAAAATTATTCATCTTATGAAAATAAATGACTTATAGTTGGCTAGCACACCTAGTTCTTTGTATTGATTACATTTTTTAAAACCCATGTATTCATTTCAGGAGTTCGGAGATTTTGTTATCCACATCAGCAAACAGCAGGAATAAAAACATTGGGTCAATTGAAAATCAGAATGAAAGGGATATCAGTTTGGTTCAATTTCACTGAGCTGAAGGAAACCTGCTTTCAGAAAAATCTTACCAAAACAAGGAAAATATTGTCACTAGGTACTTTCGTAATATGACCAATGGATGAAATTTCTTCTTCAGAAGAGGTAAGATATTAAATGAATTGTTATGTTGGAATTTCATTACAAAAAACAGTTCATCTCTTAACCTTCCCGAATATAAACTTGTTTTTCAAAAATATTCCAATTTAATGTTACACTCTGAAATTCAAAATATCTTGCACTACATTTGATGTTCTTTATTTTGTTATTAGTGATATCAAATAGTTATTCATGCAACAAGTGCAAAAAGTAAGTGTTTATTGCACTCGACGTGAAGTTGTCCGATGAGGCCGTCAGGCCGAGTTGGACAACACGTCGAGTGCAATAAACGCTTTTTGCATGAGTTGCATACAATATTTTTTCTACGTTCATGCAAAAATAAAAAAATGTTTCATTTAGGTGGCACTAAGTGTGGGAAAATAAAAAGCGTTATTCAATAGCAAAATATTTAATAATTAATTAGCACTATCGATTTGAATTGAGAAAGTTAGGAACTAATACCTATGTTAGGAACAATTTAACTCATTTTAGATAAATTGTATTTTTTAGTAATTCCGTAATCCAGTATGCAATAAATATGATTGAAAATAATATGAAATATGCAATTGTTTAAAATGTAATATAATATCACAGAAAATGCACTAAAAATACCGTCGATTTAAACTTTTATGTTTGTCATGATCACAAAAAGCTGTAGTGGAATGACAGATGAGTGCAATAAATATTTTATTGCACTAATGCAATAAAGAACCAGTTTTTTCACTAAATATAATTCAATAAAGTTTTGGTTTTTGCATGAAGGTAGAAAAATATATAACAGCCAAACTTCAAAATAATTCTAATGAATGTGAACTCCTCTTCCACAATCCTTCGGGGATTCTGATACTTGAAAGTTAATATCAGAAGGTCAAAGAATAATTCAGTGAGAAAATTAAATAATAATTTCTGTGAAAAAAATGGAAGAAGTATTATAACAAACTGGACTGGTGGTAGTGAGTGTAGAGGCGCTGGCTGATGTCCAGATGGTCCGAGTTCGAATCTCGGCACGGCTAATGAAATACAAATTTATTTCTGTAGTTTCGTTGAGCGGGAGGGGTTAGGTGACCAACCGAACCTTCTTGGTACCTAGATACCAATCCTTCAGACTGTCCACGGTTACTAGTCGAGTAGTGCTTTAGATGACACTTAAAAAGCTAAGGTCCCCGTCTTCTTAACTCACACAAGTCTCTGACTTTTGAGGGTTGCTTTGCAACTAAATTGGTGGTTAAAAACAATTATAAAAAAAATTATGTAGAAAAAATAAAATTCCAGTTTCATATATTTTATTTGGGATGACCATGTTTTCATTGGATTCATATTTCTAGCTGATATACACCTTTATCATGACAGGGTGGATATCAGTTATTTGTATTGATTACATTTTTTTAAACCCATGTATTCATTTCAGGAGTTCTGAGATTTTGTTATCCACATCAGCAAACAGCAGGAATGAAAACATTCGGTCAGTTGAAAATCAGAATGAAAGGGATATCAGTTTGGTTCAATTTCACTCAGCAGAAGGAAACCTGCATGCTTTCAGAAATCTACGAACACAAGGAAAATATTGTCACTAGGTACTTTTGTAACATGACCAATGGATGGATTTCTTCTTTAGAAGAGGTAAGATATTGATTGAATTATTATGTTGGAATTTCATTAAAAAAACAGTGGTTAAAAAAATATTGTTGAACAAAAATGTTTATTTTCAATTGTATAATAAAATTAGTACATCTCTTAACCTTCCGGAATGTAACTTGTTTTTAAAAAATATTCTCATTTAATGTTACACTGTGAAATTCAAAATATTTAACACTATATTTGATGTTCTTCATTTTGTGACTAGAGATATCAAATAGTTATTTATTCAACAAGTGCAAAAAGTAAGTGTTTATTGCACTCGACATGAAGTTGGCCAACAAGGCCGTCAGACCGAGTTTGTCATGATCACAAAACGCTGTAGTAGAATGACAGATGAGTGCAATAAACATTTTATTGCACTAATGCAATAAAGAACCAGTTTTTTCACTAAATATAGTTCAATAAAGTTTTGGTTTTTGCATAAACATAGGAAAATATATAACTGCCAAACTTCAAAATAATGAATGAGAACACCTCTTCCACAATCCTTCGGGGATTCTGAGAATTGAAAGCTAATATTAGAAGGTCAAAGAATAATTCAGTGAGAAAATAAAATAATAATTTCCGTGAAAAAATGTAGAAAAAATCTAATTCCAGTTTCATATATTTTATTTGGGATGACCATGTTTTCATTGGATTCATATTTCTAGCTGATATACACCTTCATCATGACAGGGGGGACTCAGCATAATATAATTTACCCCATACAAATTATATTCAAACTCATAATATTTAAAATTGATATGAAATGAAAAATTTTAAAAAATTCATGAATGATTTTTCATTTAATATTAATTTATATTTGTTGAAAGTATGAATGAAGAACAACTTTTCAATCATTCCCATCGAAATTTTACTAGGTACATTTGTGTTTTAATTTCACTTGACACAGTGTGGAAATTAATTATTCTTGAAATTTTCAGGAGGCAAATTTCGCATATGAAATAAAATTCAGCATATCTGGGAAAATTCAGTATTTTTGGTGGATGAAGAAAAGCCAATACGTCCTTGACAACACAGGATCATTTGAGGTATATATTGTCATACATACCCATTGAGTATGTAATAAAAAGTATATATTTATTAAATTCTTGATGGAAAACCACTCTTAGATTGAAATGTATGATTTTCTTCAAAGTTTTCACTCTGAATGAGTTTTTGGTGTTCTTTTCTGACAGGTGAAACCTTAAATTTCAATTAAAATGAAATTTGGGGTATTTTTTGTTGTCTGAATGGAAGTCATTAATTTTTTTTGTACGTTGGAGTTTTTCTTAAAAAAAATATATCAGAATCAAATATATATATATATATATATATATATATATATATATATATATATATATATATATATATATATATATATATATATATATATATATATAGAAAAATCCACGATAAAATTAAGTTATTTTTTGTGAATGTTTAACATGAAACAACTACTTCCCCGGCTAAAGCCACGCTGGACATTGAACTCCATCTGATAGATATTCTGAAAGGACCCTAACTCAATGAGTTCTTAATTGAGACTGGAATAGAAAATCAAATAACTATCTGAATAAAAATGCAAATTTCCAGTTTCAGATTTTTTCTTTTGAGTTAGGGTCCTTTCAGAATATATATCAGATGTAGTTCAATGTCACGCGTGGCTTTAGCCAGGAAAGTAGTTGTTTTCTGTTGAACATTAAAAAAAAACATTTTTATCGTGGATTTTTCAATTCATAGAAAAATATTTCTATTCAATTGAGAATGTTTCCCTTTTCAACATGAATACTCCACAAGAGGTTATCTTGAACGATGGAAGATAGTGACTAAAGTTTATCTTTCAGTCGCAGATGATTCCACATCTGATTTCATGAACATCCTGTTCATAATATCAAACAAATCAATTCGTGTTCATATTTCACAATTGGAATGAACATTGTTGAATATCTGAGATTGCTAGTATCGAGTTTGTTTTTATCTGCTTTCGTTTTTTCCCATTTTTTATAAAATACATTGGAGTGTTTGCATATTCAGTTGTAGTATGTGGGCTCTATTGTTATAATTTATGCAAGACTTTTTCGTGTCAAAATGTAAAGATCAGTTTATTTTCATTACTATTTTTTTCTTTTGTCAAAATTTCAACCTTGTCAAAATCGAATTTACGTTGATTTTCCTTTTCATGTTTAGACAATGCTGAGATGTCTGATTTTTGTAACGTATTCTGTTTTTAACTCTACATGTTTTACATTATTTTTAAGAATTTACCTGAAGATGACATAAACAATGTCGAAACGTCGTATCAAATGAAAATACATAGATTGACTAAGGCTTTCATTCCGAGAAAAAAAAATAATATATATATATATATATATATATATATATATATATATATATATATATATATATTTAGATAGTTTCATCATCATGACTGGTTCGTTTAAAACATGATTCAAACTGTCTTGGGGTTGCAGTCAGATGTATCTTTCATTCGGTCTCAATGATAGAAAGAAAAGTCTTTGTCATATATATATATATTGAATTGATTAGAAATACTCTTTGGAATACGTCGAGCTATTGGCAACGTTTATTGCCTTCCTCAGGACGACTACAAATGCATGGTTCGAGAATAAAGAATTATATTATAAATGTTAACTTACTAAGGTGAGATTCAAATTCGATATGTATCTATATATATATATTTATAATATATATATATATATATATATATATATATATATATATATATATATATATATAGTCCCACTACACCATAATGGTTTTTCAAATGTTCCGATAAAACCAGAAACGGAAAATATCAGGGATCATTATATTCAAAGATTTTCAAAGCATAAAATTGCTTTCTTTACCAACGCTGAAATTCAGCCTTTGACTCTATATGACTTTATCTAGACCTCAATATTTCTTCGATTGTTGTGTCACATAGTTGGAGTTAGTAGTATTTTCTGTTAATTCTCTTCATTTCCATAGCTATTGGATAAGAGAGGAATTATCATGAATTTAAGAAAAACTTCTGAACAGTTTGTATAAAAGACCAATTTTGAAAGAGTTTTCATAACTTTTTTATGTATTTGGGTAGTAGGATTATTATTGCAAACTTATTTTATTTTTCTTTCCAGATCAAGGAAATTGAACCTTGCAGATACAGTTTATTCAGAAGAGGAAAGAAGACAAAATGGCTGAAGATTTGAAATTGCAATGGGAATTCAATTCAACAGAAAATGGTCCAAAACAAATGGAAAACTTGATATAATGTTATACAAAGATAAAGATATTATGTTATATAAAGATAAACCAATGGATGATTGATGAACCCGGCTAAACATTTTTGAGGGTGGGTTATGATTTTTTCCGATACACAAATTGGCCTGAAATCAATTATCTCTTGGTATATCATTATATAGCCTTTCATAACACGTATACCAAATATTGACTTGGCAAAAAAATTTGATAGTTGGTTTAGATTTTTTCGAAATACAAGTTTAAACTACCCCTTCGAGGACCTGCAAATCAATCATCTCTCGGTATATCATTATATAGCCTTCCAGTAACACATATACCAAAACTTAACTTAGCTAAACACTTTTGAAGATGGCTTTTGTTTTTTTTTAAATATCGACAAGTATAAACTATCTTTTTGCCGGCCTGCAAATCAATCATCTCTTGGTAAATCATTAATATAGCATTGAATGAATGTGGTTTTTTGTGGAGGAACAACGTTTCTTGACATGTTTTTTGGGTAACCTTCCACAGTCTGAAAATGAAAATATAATCAGGAAAATCTATACAAGTGTAGAAAGGGCAAACTAGTTAGTTCACCCCGATAAGTTACTGCGTTCACCAAATTATATTTGCTATAGAAAAAATAATTCGATTTGTCAGTAACTTTTCGTTCCCTTAATATGCCTATAAAAATAGTAAAAATTCAAAAGATACTTCTCTATATATTTTTTGATTGAGGTTTCGGGGACTATATCTGCCCCCGTTCTCAAAATCTTCTAAATCTCCTTTAATTGTTAAAATAATTTGGATTTTTTCTTGCAGAGTCTTTTTCACTTTTTCAACTGATTTTCCTGATTATATTTTTATTTTCAGACTGTGGAATGTTACCCAAAAAACATGTCAAGAAACATTATATATAGCCTTTCAGTAGTACATATTCCAAATATCCACTTGACTAAACATATTTGATGGTGCATTTTGAACAAATATCAAATATATCTTGGTATATCATTCTCAAGTTTTTCATTTCTGTTGTGTTCGACCATTTTCTGTTAAATTGAATTCCCATTGCAATTCCAAGTCGTCAGCCATTCGATTTGTTGAAAATTCGAAGGAATTTTGAATCACCCTGACGTCACTGATCATTTGGCCGCCAGATAAAAACGGCTGCCAGAAAATGGCCGCTAACTTCACACTGGTCTGCTAAATAGGGCTTTTTGAATTAATGCAAAGTTGAATATAATCTAAATTTGTAATGACTCTGTTATTGAATTACAATGAAACGAGAAGCACAATTCCTCAATTACTTATAAACTTTGAGATATCACTGAAAAATTATATGAAGTTCCTTTTTTTTAAAATAATAATTTTCATTTCAAATATATATTATTCATAGGGATAAGGGATTAATCATGTTTTGGATACAATCCACCAAAGGAAACTGTCGTTTTGTCCAATTAAATATTTAATGTCAAATTTCAGCAAAAAGTTGTAATTAATATTGAAATACATTTTTACAGGTTTTCTGAAAAACCCCAAAAAATATCTATAATATATAATAATAAAATATGATATTAAAATGCATTGGAAATGAAATGGAAGCCCCTCCTGTTGAATTGCAAGAGGTTCGGGCTCTCTACAGATTTTCCCAACATTTTTAATTTGATCTCGGGTAAAAGAAATTCAAAATAAATTCAAATAACCATCATTTATATTGAATTCTGATACAAATCACGTTGACATATTTATTTCAGTTGTATTATATATGTAATAGATTAAGATTATTTATGTTTCTTGGGTTCAATAAAAATTTATTATTATTTTACATCTCATTATATTGATTTCTCCCAAAAATATATGTCCAAAGGTTGGGTTTTTTTTTCAGATGTAGCTCATTTTTCGAATAAAAAGCTTTGACACATCTCTGTCTCGCTCTAGCATAGCCTGCAAAGCTTCTGAGCAAAATCATTCATTCTGACTGAATAACAACACATCAACATTTTGGAAAGGTCTTTGTGGAATTCTTCACATGACAGGAAGTATTGCCGGGAGTGTTCAAGAATTTGGTTTGGTTTTCTCATGCTAGCCTTTTCTGAAACTGGTTCTGGAATCCAATGGTTGTCTAGGAGTGGCTCCGAACTGGAAATATTAATAATAAAACACTATTTAAATAGGTTCAATAAAATATAACTAGTGTGTGCAATTATGCGATGCAATGAAAATTTTTTTTTTTGAGATGAAAGAAGAAACCAAACATTCTACAAACTCTTGTGTTCAGAGAAAACCAATTGTTTATTAATTTTTTTCTCACTCACGAACGGCCACTCAAATTCAACTCTCTCAAACTACTATGGAATATCATTTAAAATTTCTGAGAAAGTGCTATGAATGCTAATTTATTATTTTCCACTTGTAAATCATGGTGTCACGCAGTCGTGGATAGTCATAAAGTAAATTTTCCTCTCTACAATAAATGAATCTTGTTTATTTAGTATCTCTTTTGAAAGGGTATTGTGAGATTTTGTTGATTAATTGAGGAATTTATAAACATTATTACATCTATTCAGCAATTGCAAATGATAATATTTTTTGGTTTGATACATTGAACTGTGAGAATTTTTCTTTTGAACTTCAATGAGTGCATATATTTCCCAACAACGAATAACTCAACTGTTCATTTTGAACAGACTTTGATAGAATATAATCAATATGGGTTGCTTTTTTGAGGCTAATATTTCGATCATTTTTCACACGTAATTTTCGTACTTTTACCTGCTGAACACAATTCTGAAATCCAAACATGCCCTTCTCAATTACATTCAGAGACAGTTCTCTCTTCTTCATTCAAGACAATAAATGAAATAATTTTTGATTTCATACATTCATTTTGAAGGATCAATCGGGTTTAAGTTATGTTTGTATTCATAACCTCCATAAGTTGGAAGACACATATTGGTGTCCAGAATCCTATGACTTTGAACGTTAAATTTGAGTAAAAAATAATACCTTTATTGACATAGGAAAGGTCGTCATATCTCCTGAGGTAATTGGGAGCACAAAGTTTGTGCTCAGTGAGAGATTGTGCAAGTAGGTAACCCAAAATTGAGAAAATCGTTGGCGACTATAAATTTATCCAAAAATCAAACTATATATAGGATATCACAACCGAAACTTTTAGGACCAGGCTTCGATTTGAACTCCAGAACACTACTTCGAAAATGGAATATATGCGTCAACACATTCTAAGCTCTGTCGTTAATTCATTTGAAGTGCAAACAAAATCCTTAGAATTAGTTATGGAACATTATCGGAGAAAAAGTCCCACTTATTGATTTTATAAACTTTTAAAATGTGTTATATTAGCAATTTCACTCACCTGCATTGGTGCGGCAAAAAATCGACAGCCTGTGACTGACCACCAGTGCTGCCAATTGAAAGTATACAATATGCTGACTAGCCTCTACCAAAATGCGGAGTTTTACTCCCAGAATTTTGAGAATGCTTACAAAATCCTTACAAACTTAATTTATACATAATCTATGGTATATATGGATGATTTCGAGGGTCGACTTGTTCTGATAGATACTGATTCTGAAACGAAACCAGACCAAACTAGACTTAAACAAGCACATATTCACAAACGTCCATTGAACTGGAAATGCAATAGGGAACACGCATGTGCCCCCTTTCTACAATATTTTAATTGGCACATAAAGACTACCACCTAGGGAGCTCAGCAACAAACTTAATTTTTCATAATTCGAAATTGAAAACGCCAATTTTGTCGTCACATTCAAAAACGTACTCCTAGCGCCTCTGGTGGACGTAAGCATCGTTATTTCACACAGTTAAATTTTTACCACTAGTTGCTTCGAACTGTCAACTATAATTTCATCTGCCTTCGTTTATATGTTGTACTAATATTTTTATCATCATAGTATTTTCAAATATCACATTAAAAGTGAGCTTGAATTTATGTTTGGGTTGAAAGAAATAGTATCGACTATCAATACTCCTGAAACAACCACAACTGGCGCTAGTGTTTGGAGGAAGTTATTCAAATGAAGGTCAAATCGAGTTTGAATTGAGGAGCACTTTTAAACATGGAAATTTCGACAAAATTTTGAGATATGAGAAATCATTTTCACAAAATGTAATTATTGTGGATCTGAGGCAAAGAAAAAATAAAATAAAATCATGCGTGTTCCCCATTGTCTACTCGGTACTAGGTCAGGAGTTGGGGGTAGCATTGAAACCTGTTGATAAAACCATGGAATCTGAACAATGATAAAACTCATAGAAGCCTGAGGCTGAGATAAGATTTCAGATATGTCATGTCATGCCAATTTTAATTTCGATAAACAAACCACACAGAACTCAAACTAGAAAACTACTATAGACAAAGACGTGAAGAGTAACGACTAACAAGTTCTGTGCCATTACATGACTGGCTATTAGCCATGTGCCACACGAAACAAAGACAAGTAGTCAGGAAGACTCCCACTCTTTAGTGCAAAATGCTTACAAAATCCTTGTAATTCGTTATTACTCCACGATTACTCCAAAGCTTTCGAATTGCTTACAAATGGAGTAATTACTATCAAAACGGCAGCGCTGCTGACCACACAACAAACACGTTTCATTTCAATGATTACAAAACATTGGTAATTGGTAATTATAACTGAGTTTTGCAGAAATAACAATTCACAAATCATAACCTCAATCGGATTGAAAAGCATTCAAATTTTCCAATTGGTTGAAAGTGACATGTCCGTATTCCGCATCAGTGTTCAGGTTGCCTAAGGTTGGCGAATGCATTTTGTAATGGCCAAACAGATCCAATTCGTTGAACTATGTCAATTTGTCACCATCTATTGTGAAAAATTTGAAGTAGCACGCGAGAATCTCTACTAAAAAGTCTAAACAAAATCGAATCAGTACATACACCAGGGTTTCTAGGCATCTTAGTCTTTTCCTAAGCAGCAGGATTTTTCTAATAGTGGATACATGTACAGTAGCGAATTTGAATCTTAAGTCATCGAAGTGAATTTTTCATTTCCAACAGGAATATTATGAATTAATAATAATTCAGAAGAGGAGATTCATGACTTCTGATCTGATCTATTGTTTATTGCCAACTTTGCTATTTATAAGAGACATTGACTGGATATTTCAGAATAATACCTACTTCTCAACTTTCATAATAGTTCTAATCAACATAACTTTTTCAGGTCAAACATTCACAAAAGGCTAATGAAGAACCCTCATATGTATGGTGCATAATTGCAAAGGGTAGGCAATTACGTTTGTGCCATATTATTTGCAGCAGATTATGCAAAACACCAAGAGGAAGGCAATGTCACGCACATATTTGGAAACTGTGTGGCGAATGCCATCAAGTCAGAAAATTTATTGGACAACTAAGGGTCTCTTGCTCGGTTCTTTAGTAAAAAATTTAATAATGTGTCAACTCCATATGAATATATATATATATATATATATATATATATATATATATATATATATATATATATATATATATATATATATCTATATATGGATATATATATATATATATATATTTTCTTCAAATTCTCGGAATAAAGGTCTGATTCAGTCAATTCATATAATTTTTCTTAACGACGTTTCGACATGGTATTTGTCATCATCAGGTTAAAAACATAAAATTAAAATATGGAGTTTGAGACATTTAACTTAACACAATATTGAAATGTATGCACTAAAATAATTCTTGAAAACATATGGTTCGAAATATAACATGTTATTTAACTCAATATAAATATTTGTTACATTTATGAGTATTCACTTACAAATTATTTTATTTGAGTTTTGCGTTCGCATTGTACGAAGGTTATTGTGGGAGTGTGACCTGCGTCGAAGTGATCGGAATGGTTTGTTTATTTTTCATGCATTTTATCCTCTTCATAAGTAGTTACATGGGAATGTTTATATTGAGTTCTAATATATGGGCCGGACTGTATTTTTTTGGCAGCATGTAAAGATCAGTTTTCATTATGGTTACTTTAAACGAAGTTAAAAGAGGTTGTTATAAATCTGGCTTAAGTTTTTGATATCATTTCTATTGTTAATGCTATTGGGGTCTTTTTTAATATGTATCATTTCAAGGAATGTTCTTACTCTTGGATTCCTCTCAGAAATTCTTTCAAATGTTATTGGAAAAAATGATTACTATGTGAAAAACTCCTGGGAATTTGTGGAATTTATCCGCACTATAACAGTTCCACAAAATCATATAATAATCTCTCTAGATATAGTTTCTCTATATACAAATATAGATACAAAATTAGCGATAGAGATCATAAGAGAAAAATGGCATGAAATACAAAATCACACAACACTAACCTTGGAAGAGTTTTTGAAAGGAATTGAACTATGTTTAACCTCAACATACTTTCAATATGAAAATAAATACTACTCACAAATATTCGGAATTGCAATGGGATCTCCAATTGCTGCAACAGTAGCAAATCTGGTTATGGAGTATGTTGAAGAAAAGATTATCAAATCACTAACATTCAAACCAATATTCTTCAAACGATATGTAGACGATTGTTTAACCTGTATCCCTATTGACAAAGTTGATGAAATTCTAGAAAAATTTAATAAATATCATCCTAGATTGAAATTTACAATAGAAAAAGAAATAGAAAAACAAATAAACTTTCTCGACACAACAATAATACACGACAATACTGGAAAAATTTTCACAAACTGGTTTATTAAACCAAATGCTTCAAATCGTTACACTAACTATTTGTCAAACGCACCCCTCAGTTACAAAAAAAATGTTATTCAAAATTTAACTGACAGAGCTATAAAGCTTGCTCACCCAAAATTCAGGAAAAATAATATAGAAATAATCAAGAATATATTGAAAGAAAATAATTACCCCAGCCACTTTGCAGAAAAACAATAAAAAACGAATACATGCGATCTACAATAAAATGATAATAAAGTAAAGAAAACAACAACATACATACCTTTACCATACATAGACAAACTATCGAATAAAATTAATAAAACAATGGAAAAACACAACATAACTATTGCACATCGACTGAAAATACGAACAAAACCATTTATTCAAAATTAAAACCAGAAATACCAAAAACAAACAAACTCATACAGTATATAGAATACCATGTAAAGACTGTCAAAGTACCTATATAGGTCAAACAAAACAATATTTGCAGAAACGAGTACAAGCCCACAAATATTCAAAAACCGACATTACAGCCTTATCAAAACACGAAAAAGAAAATCAACATAAGTTTAACACCAACAACGTTGAAATTTTGACCAAAGAAAGGAATCCAAGAGTAAGAACATTCCTTGAAATGATACATATTAAAAAAGACCCCAATAGCATTAACAATAGAAATGATATCAAAAACTTAAGCCAGATTTATAACAACCTCTTTTAACTTCGTTTAAAGTAATCATAATGAAAACTGATCTTTACATGCTGCCAAAAAAATACAGTCCGGCCCATATATTAGAACTCAATATAAACATTCCCATGTAACTACTTATGAAGAGGATAAAAATGCATGAAAAATAAACAAACCATTCCCGATCACTTCGACGCAGGTCACACTCCCACAATAACCTTCGTACAATGCGAACGCAAAACTCAAATAAAATAATTTGTAAGTGAATACTCATAAATGTAACAAATATTTATATTGAGTTAAATAACATGTTATATTTCGAACCATATGTTTTTCAAGAATTATTTTAGTGCATACATTTCAATATTGTGTTAAGTTAAATGTCTCAAACTCCATCTTTTTAATTTTAGTGTTTTAACCTGATGATGACAAATACCATGTCGAAACGTCGTTAAGAAAAATTATATGAATTGACTGAATCAGACCTTTATTCCGAGAATTTGAAGAAAATATATATGTGGTCAAGAAACTAAAGAAAAAATATATATATATATATATATACATATAAATATATATATATATATATATATATATATATATATATATATATATATATATTGTTGTGTCTGATAATTATACTATTTTTATTTATATTTAGAATTGATTGATTGAATTGATGACAACTTCATCTCTTATTATGCATTTATAGTTGTTTTTGTCAACAAATAAATGGTTGTTCATTCGTTGTTTTACAGATTCAGTCAATTGCTTTTAATTCTATACCAATCATAAAAAAAATGTGAAAAAATTAAATCCCATATCAATATTTTTAAATAGTATAATTTCCGTAAATATCACGATACTTACGATTTCTGGTATGTAACATGAATTTTGACCTAATACCCTTCACACGACTTGATCTAGTCTTTCCACAATTGCCTGAAATATTCATAAAGGAAAGGTTCAGATTGAAAAACACATTTTTCTTTATTTCTTGAGTCACCAGAATCCTAGGGGATACTTGTATTCCAATGATTCAATAATAATGTCCGAATGTTTTTTGAGATGGTAGGAACATTCATTTTGTGTTTTCTCTCCATTGGAAGTGGAAAATATATCAATTGTCTGTCTGTATACGAACTTCATTTGAAATTAGACTTCCTAATGTATAATTCAGAAATATGCAAGTAGGCAAGATCATACAAATAATCGTAAGAACAAATCACAAAAGTTTAGGATGAATGATGGATATTTTCATGAATGCACACATTTATGTCTGGTGACTCTGATACTTGACTAACCACAAAGCTCTTCTTTTCCTCGATAAATAATTTTTACCAGTCAAAAACTTGTCATTTTAAACTGTAGGCACCGAGTAAGATCCGATTCTTTCCCTCTCCCACAGTCGACTACAACGGAAGTAACTGGCATTTTCCTTCAGTTAAAGCTCGAATTATAATCCGGAAATAAAAAAAAAACTACTCAAATTCGCATAAAAAATCACAAAATGAACACTAGGAACCACTTTGGTCACTTATAACGAATTACAATGTGTGCTCTCAGCCGCCAATTTTGTGGTTATGTTACCATAATGAGAACTTGCAACAAATGAAATAAGCTTGTCATACTCCAATATTTTTTCACCTGAAATAATGACTACTAGAACAAGATGGACGAACAAAATCGCGTTTTTGATAAAAAACGTGTTTAATTTTTGGCACATGCGCTTTCACTTTTAGCGCCCAATTTTTAAAATCGATGGTTTTGGCTTCACATAGGCTATCCTTGTTATCAATATTTGAAGTTAATGAATATATGCTGGATTGCCGTGATGAGACAACGTTGTGTGTAATGCAATGCAATTTACGGGTAATGACGTCTTTCAAATTTGTGAAATTATATTCTGAATTGTCACCCGTCAAAATGTTATTTTGTGTACTTGTTCAAAAAAGCTGAATTTTTGTGTGTTACCTACGAATTTTGATATTTGAAGGTGTTAAAATTAGAGGAATGGGTGTGAATTCATCACAAATCGTGAGTCGGGATAAATCCGGACGTCTTATAATTAAAAAAAAAATCCAGCAAGACGCTTTTGATCCGACTGATGCCTGGAACAAATCATCAGTTTATAATCCAAACGTGGAACATATCAGTAGCGCTGAAGGGTACTCAACTTATCAGACCTCGTCACCCAATAAATTAACACTTTGGAGGATTTTACTAGTGTCAACAAATATTTAAAGTTGTTTACATTTGACACATACTAGAGTCGAGGTGGTGAGAATCTCAAGACGAAACTCATTCCGATCGTGTTATAAACAGTTCACAGCACTCGTGATAAATAATGAAAGTTCGTTGGAGTGTCCTCGCCTGTTAGTCAGTGGGCTTGGTGAACTTTATGATTCCATTTCTCTGATAAATGGAACATTGTTGGTCGCGCCTAGGTATCCACATATCAGTGCAATCAAGTGTCACTGCTTTCGACAACATAAACATTGTCAATTGAATATTGAATAGAAATATTTTTCTGGTAATTGAAAAATCCACGATAAAAATAAAGTATTTTTTTGTGAATGTCTAACAGAAAACAACTACTTCCCTGGCTCAAGCCAAAATAAATGTTTTTTTCATCCTTCCAAAGTGAGATTGCTTCTAGAAAATGTGTTTCTCATTTCTTCCGGTCTTCTTGATGATCGTGTAAGCGTGAAATAGATTTTCGTCAACAAAAATATATTGAAGACCTAGTGACCTATTTTGAGCCATGACAAGAGATTTCCTGATCATGGCATAAGATCTGTAGTACGAGGCGTAATTTGTGTATTCTTGTAGGAAAACATAAATATCTCAACAAAAGGAAATGAGCCACAGTATTCACATAAAATTGTTATAATAACAATTTTGATAATTTGCTTTGTAAACACTATCATTTTTTCCACAATTCCAATACTTCTTTCATTTCACAATTTCAAAGGAACTATATATGGATAGTACACGATACTCTACACATCTGAAAAAAATCGCTTCTATAAGGTGTGGATCTGGAGAATTTGGAACACAAAAGTGGCCACTGTTTACTGTGGAAATAAAATATACACCCATTGACTTGGAGAAATATGCTTCAAAACATAGATTCTAAGGGAATTTTCACTGTGTTGACCTTTCATTACTATTGAATTTCGATACCATCACTTCACAATTGATGTTTGTAATATGTAATGTAATAGTTTAAGATCGTTATATGTACTGTTATTCTGGAACTTTTCTGGATTGTCCAGTGTATGCTTTCAATTTATTCTATTAAGTTGCCATAACGGGAATTACATCCGCTCTGCGAAGGTCTTCTGTTATGAGCAAAGAATCCCTCAGATAATGAACAATTTTGAGAACCTGATGTGTTTCAACTGTTGTTGGAAAATATTTATTGATTATAGAACCTGCTAACTCTTACTCAAGTAGCACTGAAACAATTCCAGCAACTTCTGTATCAGCAAATTATGGTCAATTTTGTCGAAAGCTTTGTTGAAGTTGACGTACACGAAATCTTCTCGAGTGTCTTTGGTTTGGATATAATGTTTTAAAACAAATGATTTTTCACACATCTCTTTCTGATAATTTCTTGTAGGATATTTGAACGTCATAGTAGAGGTATTAAAATATGACCGATCCCAACAGTTCAATAGTATAGTAGCCTATAATAATGTCCTAATTTATGAACTGCCACACATATTACTCCTTTTCATAAGTTTGGAAAATTCCAATCAATTAAGGAACTGATTTGGATAATAATCTGGTCCATGTCTTCGGAAAGATTTTTTTTTTAAATATGGTTTCAACTTGTCATTATTTCGGCAATTATCAGATAAATCCCCAATCATTATTGCAAGGGTGACGTACACGAAAAAAAAAAAGGATTTGTTAATTCAACCAAATTTATTTAGCAATCTAATTGGCTTGACCCAACTAAATAAAATCAATCTCCAAACACAGGTGTATTCGATTGATGGAATCATTATATTGCGATGACAAAATGGATTTCTCAATGCAATGCTAACTTTTCTTAGATTTGAATATATTTTCATCTATTGAAACACTATTCAACTCATATTGAATGAACATTTGTTTAAATACAAATATAATATTTATTTGAATCAAACAACGGAAATTAGTTTGAATTATATGCGTTAGATGGCGAAGATTTCGCACAACTGACCCTGACTTAGCAAAGCCAACTCATCATCATTGCGACGTCTGGACTCAAATGTCTGGTGTAGGCTCTCATGCTCGATTAACAAAATGATTACTCATTTGGATGAATATTTTTAGTGAAGTGATAAGCTTATTTTGTTGAATTGACATTTTATTGAATTAATCAATCCAACACAAATACTTGTTTGAATGAATATTTTTGTTGGGGCAATCAGCAAATTTTGTAGATCTGATGATTCGATTCAAGAAAATAATTACATGGTTGAAACAACATTTCTGTCAAAAGCAGTAGTGAATATAGTTGGTCGAATAAGATGTTCATGCAAATTAGTTTCATTTGATTGAAACTAAAATTGATACAAAACCAAGAAATAATTTTACTCATTTTGAGATCATATTTGGTCGTGCATATACGACACATTTCTTTGTTTGATTCAAATAAATTTCATTTGATTCAACAACTTTTTTTTCTGTGTTATGTCAACATCGAATCGACATGAAAATTTGAAAAAATCATTCTGAAGAAATCAATAATACATCACAAATATATCAAGTAAAATTTATGTCATTTTTACCTCCAAGAGCTTCTCACAGAATAATCTAGGTCAAACAATTAAAGAAATTATTTTTTCCTTTTTAGTGTATTTGTATAAAGCTTGTCTTACAAATTTTCATTCAACTCTTTTCAGTCATTCATGAAATCCGTCATCTTATAATTCTGACTTAAATTTATAATATCCAACCCCAAATAAAACACATACCAATTTTGAAAGGAATCGGGCCATAACGAAAAACACGTTGCTATCTTGGAGCCGCCATCTTGAATTCATGAATTTTTACATAAATATCATGATGTCCGAAACCTAAAACCCCCCACACCAATTTTGAATGGAATCAAGCTATAATAACAAATGTCGTCGTCATCTTGAAGTTGCCATTTTAAATTCGTGGATTTTGACAAAAAATATCGTGATATCCGACTCCAAAACCCCTACATTTCACTTTTTATTGAAATGGGGCTATAACCACAGAATGCATCGCCATATTGAGGCCGCCATCTTGAAATTATGAATTTGTGAGCTCTGTCCCCAAAAACCCCCACATACCGATTTTGAATAGAATCGAACAATAATCACAAAACTCGTCCGCCATGTTGGAGCAGCCATTTTGTTCCAAAGAAGTTGGTCTTCTCGAGTATACGTTGGATTTCATGTGACCCCATAAATAAAAATCAATAGGGGTTAAATTGGGCGATCTGGCTGGCAATCTGATTGGACGATTTGTTCCAATCCATCTCTGCCCGTAGCTATCAATGGGATATTGTCGAACAATATTAGCATTATGTGGTCCTGCACCATCTTGCTGAAAAAATATATTTTCCCTGATGTTGTCAGGTAATTCGTTGATATTATTTTGAATATCGTTCTCTAAGAATTGTAGATATCTTTGGCCCGTCAAAGGCCCGTCGAAAAAAATTGGTCCAATGATTCTTGTCCCTATGATTCCTACCCAGACGTTGAATCAAAATCTTTTTTAAAATAACCTTCTCTCAGCAACCTAGGATTTTCTTGAGCCCATGCCTTGTATTATTCCCATTGAACATACCATCATTCGTAAACCTAGACTCATCTGCAAACAGTATCTTCGAAACAAAACTCTTATTCAAATCATGATAATGCAAATGCCAATTACAATAAGTTAGTCTCCGTTCTGGGTCATTTTCATATAAATGCTGATGCAAACTTCATTTATAAGAGCGATATTTATGTTTTTTCAATACTTTTCTAGCACTTTCCCTGCTGATCCCACATTCAATTTATAATTCTCGCACTGAGGCAGATGGAGAAAAATGAACATATGCTAAAACATTAGTTTCTGCTTCTTCACTAACGATGAAGTGGATGTGGTTTTGATCAGCTGGTTCTTTCCTTAGCATCATTTCCAATTTCCTGAAATATGTGCCGTCTTAACGGATAACGACCTGAGTATATCATACTAGCATTGACAGCTTTCTTCTGACATTCTCCGTATATCAATCATATCGATTTGTTCGTTTCCAGAATAACGATTATTGTTTTCCATTTCAAAAAAAACTTTTTACAAACAAAACGAGATGACAAGTAAAATTGGTATTTCACTTTTGACAGGACATTAATCACCTACTGTTTTCCATGATTCCACGGATACCTTTCATTTCATCAAACCTAAACGGATAACTCATTGGAATTTGTAGGCATCGATAAAATTTTGAACAAATCCAATACTTGATCGTTTTTAGTTTTGAACAAAAAGAAAGTGGAACATTATGTATATCGTTGAATTGGTAATTAAATTCTCTATAGAATGGCAGGATGGCCCTCGGTAGGTACCATTTGGAAAAATACGATTTTTTCGTTGAAAATACGTTCAGAAAATTTTAGTTCCTGCTGTAGGATTTGTTATTGATCTTATCGATGAAAAGACTATAACTATGAGTAACTAATGTAAATTAGTATAGATTTTAACCCGATCAAGGCCACCTGGGCTAAGAAAAATTTAGAAGTTAATTTTTTCAATTGTAAAGTAAAAATTTGGCAACACTGTCGTATGTAATTTGAGCCGTAGAATCCGAACAACATTTGAAAAATCGAAGTTAGTGACAGTTCTGGCGAAATCGGACATTTTGTGTCCATATGTCTATCAGTCCGAAATTGTGTCTCATAAGTGAAGGAGATATATATATATATAGGCATCGCCCTAGTCCCATTGTCACCCGGTTAACAAATGTGAAGTTGAATAATAGCTTGTAAATGATAGGTTCATTATCCATAGAAAATACTTCCATTTTGGGATTTTCCTCTAATTATGAATTCACAATTTTTGTTTTTCGGGGTATTTTTATTTATGTCAAATCAATGTATTCGCAAGATACTTGAACTGATTCCAAGAGAAACCTCAAAAAGGAACCAATTTAAGAATGGCATTTTAAAATTATTTATAGTTACTTTCAATTAAAAAATCGAAAAGAGTTAGATTTTTTTTTTAAATTCGAAGCTATTGTTTCCTCGTGTATAGTGAAATAGGTTTATATGCCCACATACCATCAGAATACGGCACTCTCAAGAACCCATTAAATGATATATGGTTTATAAATTGAGAATACCCTACAGCGGCCTCAGTGTTCAGACATCTCTTAAAATATACTTAATCAGCCCAATGTTCGTTCCACGAAATTATCACCTTAATAATAATTATAGCGATAAGCAAATCGGGTGAGGTGATATAATTATCCTGTTTGTGTAAACAACCATCCATAATGTAATGCAAGAATTATTTATGGGTTTTTATAATGGGGAGCATTCATTTTGAAATCATTACTGCTTCGGTCTCATCATGGGCCGTTAATTATTATGGGAATATTATAACTGAGTTGTAGAACTGATATCCTTCATGATGGGAACCGACCACACACAGTTTGATTTTCATTGATTTATGTCATAAAAATGAAGATTATTGGAATATTTTTTCTTTCTTCAATAATGAACGTTCCATATTGCTGCATCTGAAATGAAAGAAAATTGCTGACACATTCCTTTCTATATGTATAAAAGCATTATGATAATATCCCCATTTTTTTTTTCATTTTTCAAATTAACTAAATATCGATTTCATTGAAAGTATGTACACAAAAATAATAATTGCCAATTCAATCTCCTCAGGGCACAGGCCAAATTTGAATATTTCTTTCACAATAATAAAGAGAGATTCTGTTATTGCATTGCATATTGTTTCGAAAATTTCAGCCTCAATATTGTCATGGCCGGAAGATTTTCCACTTATTGAAGTTTCTTAGGCAATTTTATTTCCGATCAATAAGTATGTCTCAACAAAAAATATTTCGCAGCCCATTTTTGGAGGTGGTTTGTTGCAGACTTGTATTTGTTTTATTAGATTTTTAATAATATTTATATTTGTTGTTGAAGATCTTCGTTTCCTGTTTCAGAATTTTCATTATTTCCAGACATTTTCTGATGAAACATTTCAATTTGTCAGTATTTATGAAAATTTGTATCGCTCTCCATATCATAATTTTTTATGTAGTAGTTGTTTTTTTTTCTTATATACGTTGAATCAGTTAATTTCTATAAGTTGGGTATTATTATCAATGTTGTCCAAGATTCCTTTAATATAATTTGTATGAATCCCGGAGAAATGTGGAAAACCTTAAAGAAAAATAGTGAATAATAATAATCAGGACATTCCACCAAATATTAGTTTTGTAACTGCTGATGGGAAAAAAGTATTGAAAGGCAGTATGGAGATAGCTTACAGTTTCAATGAATATTTCATTGGAAGTATACAAGATATCGTCCAGAGTATAAATAATACTGAAACTTAGAGTAATTCAAACAATAACTTATACGTGAAATTTAATAATTTTGTGTAACTCTCTATGCAGGATTCACGTAAAATAGTTGGTAGCCTGAACAATAAGTTTTCTCTGTACGATTTATTGAACTGTAAAATGCTGACGGAAGTTTTCGAAACCATAGGCCATGTTATTCTGAATCTTATTAATACATCATTAATTACGGGTAAAAGTCTGAAAATCAGTACATTAAACCCATTCAAAAAATAACACTTACCACCAAAGCGGAAGAATTCCGCCCTATAAATACTTTACCACCAATTGAGAAACTTCTTGAAATAACTGTATACAAACAATTACTGCATCACGTTTCATGAAACTCAATATTAATGAATAATCAGTCTGGGTTTCGAAAAAAGTTTTTTTGCGAATCAGCATTACAACTTACCTCATTAAATTAAAACGCAACTAGATAACAATAAATATGATGTCGCGGTTTTCCTTGACCTAAGGAGCCTTGAAATATCGACAGAAAAATATTGTTATCCAAACTCGAACAATATGGTATTGGTGGAAAAGTACATGAATGGATTAATGACTACCTCACAAACCCTAAGCAGCGGGTACGCTGTAAAGACCAAATATCTTCCGATGCGATCAATGATGTAGATATTCCACAGGGGAGTGTTTTAGGCCCCCTTCTTTTTATTTTGCATCTGAATGATCTTGATCTTTCTGTAGACTCTGAATTCAGCAACCTGTTTGCTGATGACACTTTAATTGCATGCAGTGACGTTAACTTGGAAAGCGGTACTGAAAAAATGAACACTATCTTGTTATCCATAAGCCAATATCTCAGTCTAATTAAACTGAAGCTTAATGTGACTCGAACGCAGGCGATGGTCTCCACAACAAAATATAAGTTAACTACTACAGATATTGATAATATTCGTTTGAACATTAATAATGACATAATTCAAGTTGTCTCAAATGTTAAGAATCTGGGATTCCTTCTAGATAATGTTTTGAACTTCAATAATCATTTTGAGTATACTTATGAACAGATTTCGATAAAACTATTTTTTTTCTCTCGGATATCTCAACACCTATCAACTGAGACCAAAATCAGTGTTTATAATTCAATGATTCAGACACATTTCGGTTATTGCTCATCTATTGTATATTTGTTTAACCTCAATAAGTTGAAATTACTCCAGAAGCTTCGAAATCAAGGAATGAGAATAATTCTAAAAACAAATCGCCTCACCCGGATAAGGTCAATGTTAATGACTCTCAATTGGTTTTGGGGAAAAAGATTTATTTCACTATGATTTTTATATTCAAAATAGTCAACCACTTGGAACCAGATTACTTCCAGAAGTACTTAACTTCTAATAAGAATATTCATAATTATGAAACACGTGGCAAAAATGACATCTATGTGCCATCACTTTTTATCGTAGTACGATGAATTCATTATTTTCCAAAGGTTTCGTGGAGTTCAACAAATTGCCTGATTCTATCAAGATATGTGTTTCACTGATCCAGTTCAAAGACAAACTGAAGGAATTCATCCAAAATAAGTGATTGTTCGTCTATGAATATTGATATTAAAACAATATAACAATCAATTATATATCACTTGTGAATTTTTTTTATATTAATAATATTATATATATATATTGTTAGGTTATGAAATGTTATTAAATAATTAAACTCATAATAATTATTATTATTAAACTTATAATTATCATTATAATTATCATAACTATTTTTATTAGTATCGTTATTGCTATGTTGTTTTACAATTTTCTTTACCTTTTTTCACTACTATAGAACCTTATACTATGCTCTAGTAGATACATGTCTGAGAAGAGAACATTCCTGAAGTAGTTCTGGTATCAAAATTATATATCCAACAATACATCTAACAAAAATCCACGATTAAACCATATCAAAATTGAAATCAATGGTAAATATTGAATTAAAGCAAGATCGAAGTATAGATAAGTTTCGAACATCCTGTATGACAATTCACATGAACAGAAAACCCACCAATGGGATTCGAAAGAGTTTGTGCGGAAAAAGTATTGATATAGAATAAAATGTAAGGACAGAAATTGAAAAAAATATATCATATATGAATCTGTCAATAGTATGTGAGAGTTAGAATTAGATATCATTCATAAAATCGTTAACATTAATTAGAATAGCAAATAATTCGGTAGGAAGTGATACAAACTCGGAAATCTGTGAAAAATAAAAATTTGGTTAGTGTTGCCATGGAAGAGGATAACAAGTTCTGGAGATTGGAAAAAAGTTCGAGAAAGTGAAGCCACGTACTAAATTTGAAAAGAAGCTTTCACCCATAATATAAGAAAACCTGATATAAAATTGCCGAACGAGGAAGATTTCTTGAAAGGCTGATCGGAGGAAGCACATAGAAAATAAAAATTCCACTTACCTGGTCCAGAAAATGAATCCTTGAAAGGAGTGCAGGTGAGCTGTCATTGACATCCCAGAAATACGTCCACAGGATTGGAAACGTCAACTGAAACGCAGCTACAAGGTATTCAATAACTGAACTCACCTAAGTGCAACTTTTCACATAAAACCAAGAACTTTAAGTGTTCCAAACCACTGGTTTTTTGTTTTGAGCTGAACAACCATAAAATTCCATACCCAAAAGACTGATAATACGTTAAACTTTCTTCATTAAATTTTCATTATCACAAACATCAAACTGCACTATATTTAGTTGACATTGTTTTGCTAGTATAAGGTAGTTATCGCAGAGTAGGGTATATTTAAGTTTTCATATGAATAAAGTAAACTATTTTGATTATTCTCTGCAAACCTATGTTTATTTTTCAATTTCAAACTTTACCTTTTCTCCACTATACAGTTTTCATGATTGAATCGATAGTCTCATAGCCGGCAACACCGATTACAGGAACTTGCTATTGGGAAGGAGTCATACCATTGTTGTGTCTTTAGACAATGGTCATACATGTTCATAGGCGTACCTGACTGAGCTGGGATAAGGTAAAAGGGTTTGAAAAGGAAAAAGGTAACATTACATAGCCGGAGGTATTTTTATTTGTTATGATAGGGTTTCAGAATTATAATCTATGAAATAAATTCACAAAAATATACAATTTAAAATCATATAAACATCCAATCATTACAATTTATATATATATATATATATATATATATATATATATATATATATATGATCTTTGCAAATTTTTTACTCGTTATTTTTTTGCGATTCTAATACTGTATTATATTCATATACTTGTTTTTCTTTTTCTATTTTGACTTTTAATAAATTACAATTGTTGGCTCATTGATATCATAGTGAGCATTCCATTCCATATGTAAGTATTATATTTGTATGTCTATATATTGTAATATGCTTTTTTATATGTATATTAGGATTCCTAATTAAATAAATATATATATCTATCTATATATCTGTGTTCTGTGGACTTTAAAAAAATTTTTTTTTTTCAATATTTTTTAGAAAACATAGCTATCAAATTCAAACAAAATTAGTATACTGTTATATATTGTTTTTTACATTTTTAGCATTGCGTTTCTGAGATGTAGGGGGAATAGCAGAAACAATATTCTGAGAGTAGTAATTTTTGTGACAAGTCCGAAAAATGCTGATTTTTTAGATGAGTCGACAAAGAAGTCCGCAAGTCCAAAAACACAGTTTCCGGCAGTGTCACGTACACAATTTTTTAGCAAATCAAGTGGAATAACAAATCAATAAAGCACGTTTCATTATAATATTTATTTTTACAACAAAATTAGGAACATTATATTTCTTGTTCATATTAATATTTATATTGAAATTCGAACAATTGCTACTATTCCATTCAATTTGTTTGAAATGCGTATATTTAAATGCCTGTTGTTGAGGTCATAACATGAAGTTAAGGTATCCGATTCAAGTGATAATTTTTGAATGGCGTTTATAAGTGAGTTATCTATAAATCCTCCAGCGACATTGGTAGACCCACCTTGTCTGTTTAAATTTGTGATATTTTGACCATTATCCGCCAAAGTTCGAGAAGGCAATAGCCTCTGTAATTTTCAATATTGCATAGCTTTAAAAATTCGGCAACCCCCAGTCCCAGATTTTCCAAACTGTGGATACCGACAGGCTGAATCAAACATTTTCCTTGTTGGTAATTTACAAATAATCTGTTGTGTGACGTATAAGAAGACCGTAAATATAAATATTGCCTATACAATACAAAAAAATCTTGCACCTTATATTGACAAAAAGCTCTTGGAAAAAAACCATGCAAGGGTGCAATAAAATATAGGGTGTTGCATTTTATGAAGTCGAGTTATTGCCATTTGTAATTTGTCATTTTCAAAAAATGATTGTAGTCGATAGAACACCGACTCCGAGTTCGCCTACATACGCTGTGGCCTATGGAATCGACTGGAAAAAAGTTGGTTAAGTTATGTCGAATGTTTTTGAATTTATGAATTTTTCTGTGGGTCTATGCACGACGCTATTTTGACACATTAATTGTCACGAATCAAATACTATGGCAGATAAGTCTGAGAAACCTGGGTGCATTATATCCACAATTTGATGGCGTATCCATAAATGTAGCAGAAACTGGGTTTTCCTGTTAAAAAAAAACAGAACTCAGTTTTGTATCTCATTCTGGTACATCCTGTATATAAATAGAAATATTTTTGGAAACTGCCTCTTTTTTGGTCCTATCATCAAGTCGATAGCTTGGATAGAAAGTTATGGAGCTTGGACGCAGCCGTGGGTCATCCTGAATGTTACAAATCGACCCACAGTTCATGAAAATCCTAGGAGTACACTACTTCAAAAAAATTTATAGTGATCGTTTGCATTCGCTTGAAATAAAGCAGAATTCGGTCTATTTGACCACGAGTTTTTATGTATTACTGTCAAACTGAAGAACTGTCCAAAAACTCTTGCCTAGTTAACTTAACAATATAAACATAAAAAGGAATAATAGTCCATTTGAATAAGGCAAACAACGACGTTACATCTTTCCCTCTCCACCGCAGTTTAAAGGCATTCGATCTGTCCATAACTAATTTCGGTAGTTTTACCACAGTTCTCTTAAAAATGCCATTTTTCGTCCTTATATTCAACTCTCTGATTCTGCCATCGGGCCTAGGTCCTACTTCTTCGACTCTACCTAATTTCCAAGAGTTCCTCAAGGCATTATCTTCGATCATTATGACAGTATCATCCTTTCGAATAGGTCTTCCATGGTCACACCAAACATTCCCTCTTGTTAATCCAGGTAAATACTTTTTCGTCCACTTTTCCAATACTCATTTGTTTTTCTCTGTACTTTTCTCCATTCTCGTTTCAACTCATACTGTCCCAATTCTTCAAATGCATTGTTATTTGAACCTCCAAGACGAAAATGGTGAGGAGTTGAAGCTTCCCAATCATTTGGATCGGTGGAGACTTTAGTAATTGGTCTTGTACTCACAATGTTTTCCACTTCGGCGAAAAGCGTAAGTAATATTTTGTCTTTCAATTTTTGATTCATCAGAATGGATTGGAAAGATCTTTCAACTGAACGTATAAGACTTTCCCACACTCCCCCCATGTGCGGACTTGCGGGAGGAATAATTTTCCTTTCGATATTTTTCAACTGCATCTCTTCTTCATGTTTGTCCTGCTTGATGTCGTTGATCGCTTTTTTCAGTTCGTCCATAGCACCACGAAAGTTAGTTCCGTTATCAGAAAATTGTATTTGGGCGGCCTCGTCAGTTTATGAATCGTCTTGAAGCCATAATTGTTGAGTTGGTAGGAAGTGAGTATGCTACTTCAAAGTGTATCGCTCGAATTGATAGGCAAGTGAAGAGAACGCCCCATCTTTTTTTTTTTGTCTTCTTCCAACTGTAACAGTGAGAGGTTCAAAGTAGTCAATACTATTGAAAGTAAACGGTTTCACTACTGGAGTAAGTCTGTCCACGAGTAATTGTTCCAACATTGTATTTTCAATTCTGCAGAGCTGACATGAAGCAAACATTGATTTTACTGCTGTTCAGCCATCCACGATCCAATATTCCTGCCCAATTTCATTGAGCACTAGTTCAACGCCTTGTCGTCCATATCTCTCGTGTTGGATGAGTAGCCTCGTGAAACGATGTTTATTCGATAATATTACTGGATGTTTTGCGGATTCGGTCATGAGAGGTGCCAAATCAGTCCTTCTTGGTATTGCCCCTGCTAAGTTTTCTCAGTCGACTCTGGTTTTTATTCCCTGATGTCTCCCGGAAAGCTTCATCTTTGGCATTGGTTAATCAAGAAAAGTTCGGGTGCTGTAAGTTCTTCAACAATATAGGCGGCTGTGGTTTTCAATTGTTTCAATATTTTGATGAATTACAGAACTCTTGCAGTGGATCTTATCAACCGAATCAATTTCGGAAATCTGTGAATATCGGGTAATGGTAGATTTTCTCGAACAACTGTTACGGTTTCTTTCTTTTGGTCATTGGCTGTGTGGGCAGGAAATTATTTCGATGGCCACTTTATCTCATCTCTCTCCATTGAAAACGTGGGTCCAAGGATCCTATTTTCTAAGTGCGTCGTGTTACTACCATCTTCGTTGTAAGTCCTTGTAGCTAGATCGGCAATGTTGAATTTTGTTGGTATCCAATTCCACTCGGTTGTTTCGGCTGATTCTTGAATTTCTCCGACCCTATGTGATATAAATTGTCCTAATTGTCTTCCGTCATTGCGAATCCAATACAATACTATGGTGGGCTCTGTCCAAAAATAGATTTTAATGTCGAGTTCGTCTTTGACTGACTTCGCTATTCGGCTTCCCATCATCGCTGCCTGCAGTTCCAGTCGAAGAATCGTTATTGGTTTCGTGGGGGCCACTTGATTTTGCGAAGACGAATGGAATGTGGACTTCGTCGTTATCCAGGATCCTCATAAATTCCAGAGCTGCGAAAGCTTTTTACTGTTGTCGTAAAAAATTTGGAGTTCAATTTTTTCAGTTACAGGTATTTTGGAGGTATAACATCTCGGATTGTCTGAATTGTTGATTTTTTTCAAGATCGGTCAACCATAGTAACCAATATTCATGGATTTCGTCATCAACGAAGTCATTCCATCCGATTCCAGTGCGCCAGATATCTTGTACCAAAATCCTTCCCCGAATCACCAAATTCACTAGTAGTCGAATACCGACAGGATGCTTTGTAGGCCTCTCCTGATTGTTTTCAAGATTGAAATAGAGTGTGAAGACGAGACTGTTTCGATGAGGATCCCACGAAAGTCCCGAAACTCTTTGTAAAAATGAATCGTAATCGAGATTCAAATCTTTCTTGAGATTTTCGACGAAGCTCTTTCGAATTACTTGTCCAATTCACCAACTCGAAACCGGCTTTCATTTGAATTTGAATGACTAGAGTATCCACGCAAACCAAGTAGAAATCTACATAGCGACATCTGGTTATTGCTTCGATTGTTCTCTTTGATTTTCCCATCTGACAGGCATACAAAATTTTTACATATTGGGCACGAGTTGGTAAACATGATGCACTGAATGTCATGACTTGCATTTGGTAAACATCATAATGTCGATATTGCCGGCCATCTCTTCACAGGAAACGTTGAGAATCTTGGTCTGTTTCAATTATTCTGATCCGATGAAACATTTTTTGAATGTTGAATTTTTTTAATTTGTCTTTTTCTGAACCCGATCAAAACTGAAACTAAGGATGGGAGAAAGTCAGGTCCAGTTGAGAGATTATTATTCAGAGATATTCCATGGGATTTTGCTGCCGCGCCAAACACTACTCGAAGCTTGTTTGGTTTATTGAGGTTGGTGACACCAAAATGGGGAAGGTACCAAGCTCTGGGGCCTTCTTCTTTCGCTTCTTCTGTATTCAATTTGCGAGCGTATCCTTTGTCGCTGTATTTTTCAATATTTTCGCAGTACTTTTGCTTGAAGTCTGGATTTATCTGCGTCTTTCCACACATAATAATCTCCGAAAGGCAGATGATTTACTTTTTGGTAATGTCAGGTTATCTGTCTTCCAAATTAGTCCTTTCTTATACCGTTCTCCAATGTGATTCACTGTGCGTTTCATAACCTCTACTGCTCTATCATTTTTTTTGTATTTTTTTGTCCTTGCAGTTCAAGAGACTCTGAAAGCATCTAGCGTGTATGAATCTTTCACTATTTGATGTAAGATTTCGTCAGAAATTTCGTTTCACTTCGTATTTCCATGGAGAATCCAACCAAAGTGACTCTAAGTTGCTACTGGTAGGTGTTCAGGTCCTTGTATTATTTTTCTAGGAGAAGTCAGTCGAATATTATCCTGACCTATAGGGATCATTGGTTGTATTGTTATATCGGCTATTGGTATACCATTCAAGTGAGGATACTTATGCCACTCCGTAGAGGAAATATGTTGTTTTGGAAGGGATACATTTTCCACAGAACGAACGTTTCTCATACTGGAGGTCTTAGCCTCATCATAATTGCCGGAAACGGTCAAATTAACACGCTTCGTCACACAAAGCAACTATTTGTATGATTTCATCAGAACTGAACAGTCTGACGTTAACCATTCGTAGGAGAACATTACTTGCACCATGTCCTGTCGCAAGAACAGATTGATTAACGTTCGCCTTCATATTACGATCTGCTGTTCTTTCAGGGATGTCAATTCCAAGGGGGTTTATCTCGGATTCGTCTTTGTGTATATTTGGATGATGGTGACGTCTACAACTATTGATGCCACAGGATTTTTTGAAACGACATATTAGGGTCTGACGATTGTTACGGAGACAGGAAAAACACAATTCATTCATTGTCACAGTTTTCTATCTAGTTTCTACATCGTCCGATTTCATTTTTGCGCAGCTACTAGTTTTTGTCCATTACTACTGCAATACACACATCATTTTCTTTTGGAGATATTACTAATGTTCCTTCAAGTTTTCCATTATTACGGAAGTTTGGAGTTCTTACATTAGACGTTCTAGGTGTTTTAACAAAACACGCTGCATTGGCTATTTGCATCAACCATTTGGAAAAGTCTTCAATATTGACAGCACCATTTTTGCCCATAACTTCTTCTTCCCAACGGAGTTTCAACATATCGGGCAATTTCTGAACCATTATTCTTAAGAGAGTGGTATTCTGCAAATGGGCAACCTGGCGCGAAGATTTTATCGTGCTGACTAGAGAATTAACATGACTAGCAAACTGAATCAGATTTTCCTTGTAATTTTCTCGGATCGAGCAGAAGGTCTTCAATTTGTTCAAAATGGTATCGATGATTTGGTCCGGCCTACCAAACGAAATGAGGTTCGTATAACTTCTCCTCATTTTTGCAGTTTTATCATAGACTCTTCTTGGGTGTATTCGGCCATGGAAGATATTTCTGGGAAATGGGATTTGAATGTAGGCCACTCCTCTGATTTCCCATCAAATATAGGAGAATCCTTTTCTATGAAATGTCTTTCAAACAAAGAATTGGGCTTCATAGTTGAAGGTAATTGAGTTTTTGTAACATTTTTCATCACCTCGCCCAAGGCTTCGCACAATTTATCAACATCTGATTTGATAACATCTTCGTTCCTAGGATTCTGAACAGAGATGTAAGGGTCATCATTTTTCAAGAAAGGTTCCAAAGCATTGACCCAGTCAGTAACATAGGAATTCACACGAGATACCTGGTTTCTTTTCAATCGTTGATTTCCTGCAGCTGGCATAAGTGATGATTTGGAAGAACATGAGTCCACATCCGGATTATGAACAATAACTTCAGTATACACATTCCTATTTGCTACCGAGTTCGATTTCACTGAATTTGGCTGTGATCTTTTCTCCTCATTTTAACAAATTCAGCTTTCCGCACTTGTCGTCCCATCTCGATTAATTTCAATTGTTTTAAATATTTGACTTCTTTCATTTCTGTTTCAATTCCATCATCCTTTTTTCTATGTCTTGTTTTTGTTTTTCTGTCTCAATAGCGATTAGAGAGCCTTGATTTTGTAGTGTGAATGGAATGGGTTTTCTGGTGGGACGTCATGCTGTTGTCTTCTTTTGAGGTTTCATTTATATCATTGTCCTTTGAAATCGCATTCGCATTGCCAAACCCTATCGGCCATTCAAAATTGGGATCCAGGGAGTTTTTACGATGACTTCTCGCTGAGTTCGACTCTGTGCCCATTCTGTCGCAATTTCTATCTTCCATAGGATTTTTCCAAAGGCTCGAAGGACCAATGTAAAATATTGAATTGCTTTTTGTCAGAAGACTTGAAATAAGGCGAAATTCGGTCTGTTTGACAATGAGTTTTCATGTATTTCTGTCACACTCAGCAACTGTCCAAAAATTCTTGCCTAGTCAACTTAACAATATCAACTTAATAAAAGTGAATAATAGTCCATTGGAATATGGCAATCGAAGATGTTACACTGTTTATTCACTTTACTACGCCGCCAACTGGTATTATTCATAGTTCACAATTATTCATCTTTCGTTAATTTTTATATTTGATATTATTATTATTATGGTGGATGAACATTATCATCGTCATTCAGATAGTACAGCCTTTATTGAGAACTTTTTATAGATGAACGAGTTAAAGAAGAATGAGAAATCACTTTCAACATTGAAGCAAGAGCGGTTTCGTATTCAATAGTTCTCTAATACATCTTTATCGACAAAAATCTATTTGTTATGATTTCATTGTGGCTGCATATGGATGATTATGAATGAAACTGAGTCCAAATGTCCAACAATAATGCTGACATATTCTTTTAGTTACAGCGCCTATCGAATAGTCTGCAACTCTCAGTAAATTTAAATCTCCTTCCAATTGTATTATACAGTGTGGCTTTTTATACACTCCCCCCCTCCCCCCTGTTAACTTTTGAACGGTTCGACATAAAACGATGAGACGAAAACAGTTTTGAATGATAAATGATAAATGATAAAAAGCAGCACTGTATATTTACGTCTATAATTCAGAATAGTAAAATTTTGTTTTTATGGATGAAAATGTAAGATTACTTACAGAAGAATTCATATTTATTTGTGTTTATATTACGAATGAAGTTTTTATTATTATTTTAACTAGGGCGCTTTTTTTCAATTTCACTGGCAATATCTTTCAATGAGTTATTTCTGGTTATACGAAATTGTTCTAGGAATCTTAAACTAAATCGTAGATTTTTCAATTTTTTATATTTATATCAGGAATGTTTTCCCTTTCTATCTCATAGACATAAATTGATGAAGATATCGACCACTGTACCTTCGTGAAACTTTCTACTTACACCCCATATTTTTTTATAACAACCGCTTGGGTAATGAATATTTGGATCAATAGATTGGTAGGTCCTACTGAAAACTCTAACAAATCTTCCATACATTCAGCTTTGCGGAGTGGCCTTTTTCAGCACGTGATCCAATGATCGAACAAAAGCAACGCGAAACAAAAGAATAACCACCTCTGGCCTGTCGCGTGTGTTTTGAACGATGGTTAGGGGTAGCTCAGCTTTTGTTGGAATCACTCACGTTTGCGTGGGAGATCAGCTTCGTTAAAAACACTTAACAATAACCACGGGGAATTTTATTGTACAATAAAATGGCAACGCACGTTGAGTAGAGTTCAAGCATTTTTGCACATGTCCATTTATTATGAAAACAATGCCGCTGAAAAATGTTTGCGTACATTTCAGGCTGGAGGGGTTTTGTATCCAGATTAATTATTCTGAAGAATTACCCGGGGTTGGTTAATTGGAGTACCCAGTTCTATATGGATGATTTTTTGTTATTTCAATGAAGTTTCGTTAAAATTATGGTTTTTATTTGTTTCTTCAACATTTGGCTGCTAGTTATATAGTGATGACTATAACAAGCATCGTAAAACCTCGTATCAAGACGAAACCTGTTATTGATCCCTAGAATGGAAAATGAAGCATTCATGCCATGTCTTCTGGCGGTAAAAGATATTTTCGCTTATAAAATAAACATATTTTCTCACCAAACAGTGTGGATTTCGATGAATCGGTGTACACAAAAAATAAAAAGTTTAAAAAACTGTAACCTGACTTCGGAAAAAATTAAATAAACTAAAAAGTAAGGAACAAGTTAGGTGACGATTGCTATCATCACTTAATTGAGTAGACAATTCTTTTGATTTGATATGTTAGATATTCCTGTTTACTTCATTCTATTGAAGTCTTCTGGCAGTTTCACATTTAAAACATTAGGATTCATTTCAAATGCCGTGGTCGTTCGTTGTCAACTACAAAAAGCAAACATTATAATTTGATAGACAAATTAAAACAATAGAGATGCCTTCAATCAAGGATAAAAAAAGGCACGACCCCGGCAATATAATTGAATTATAACGTTATTAATGTGAAACTGCCAGAAGACTAAATAAACAGGAATATTCAACGTATCAAATCGAAAGACTTGTCTACTAATAAGACGGAGATAGAAATCGACAGCTGGGTTGTTCCTTACTTTTTAGTTTTTTTTCCGTAGTCAGGTTACAGTTTTTTCTAAACTTTTTATTTTGTTTGAAATTTCTTCGTTTTTACCTTGGATGCAACAACAAAAAGAAGAATGATGTGATAGCGTGAGTACTAGATACTTAAATGATTGAACAATTTAGAATAGAACATTCCGGAGAATACGCTTTTAGAATGCGAAAGATGGGAAGAGGAAAGGCAAATTCAGCTGGCCATAGGTACCGAACTAAACACAAATAATCTAGTGGAAACCATGATGAGATAACCCGAAACTTGTACCTTATACACACATTCGTGAAAGGAGCCATACATAGGAAAAAACAGAAGAGAGGCAATAAGCCAACCAAGGATAGAAAATGAATTTTAGGGCCCACCTAATCTTAGGATATGCGAAAAGTAAAGATGGGCGGCAACACAGGAGTTTTTTAGTCAGTAGGAGTCTGACACTACCAATTCGTAATAGAGCATTGGCGGTTGGTGCCCTATCATGGGTTTTTCAAAAAAAAAGCCCAGAACATAAACAATTCTTCAATTTACGGAATAGGATAAAGTAACAGTGACATTCGATTTCATTAGAATTATTTGTTCCTATTGACTCTGTACTTTATGATACTTTATTGAAGTTTTAATAATATGTGAGATTCCAAAATTGATATCTATCTAATAGAAACAGAAACACGAAACAGGTGGGCCGGTGATTCTATCGTTTTCACACGATTGATAGCCAGAACTGCCGATAGAAAGCGGTGGCAGTATTCATAAACCTGAAATATAGTATGAAATTGTTTTTCTGTGGCTTGGTATTTTTTATATATTTGATATTGTACCATATTTATATTTATGAACTCAGAATTTTCTTCTCTTTCATCTGAGATCCCACTGGATATGACAAAAAAAAATATTTAGAGACCCCCTACTTTTTTTATGTAACATGCGTCGTATTGATTTTATCCGTATCAAAATCGGAAATACAAACATAAATAGGTTACTAAAATCATTACTCTTCCATTTTGTTGATTGTTCAAGAAATCAAGTTTCTGTGGAATATGGAAAAATATATATATATATGAAAGTGTAAGTAATAGATTCAATAACCTGCGATGATGATGTCCATTAGTGATGAAGTAAAAACGTTCAACATACTATTGAAGGATTCTAAATAAATTGGTTGTTTCACTAATATATGCACATCCCATTTTGAATTCATTACATTACTTCCTTAACGTGGTTAAAATTCCACTGATATGATAGGTATACGAAGTTCTTGTTAACATAATAAATATGTATATTGTTACGTTTGTTTATTGTTACGTTTGTTTCTCTGTACAGTGATATGAAATATAACAGCAAATAGATGACTTCTGGTAACATGGTGAGGTCACAGTTATAACAATCTCCACCTCAGGATATTATTTGAATATATTTTGATATTAAGGCACATTTCGAAAAATAAGACTGTCTAACGAAAATACCTACTTCATAAGAAACCAATTTCGATGTAATTCAGAAATGTCAAATGTCCCAGGTACACATGGAGTAAGTTAGTGTAACCTGGTGCGATGTTGAAGAATAATCTCAACAAGAACTGACATTTTTTGTCTGATCTGACCACACTACAGAATAGTGGAATACATTGTTTTATGATTAGGATGAGTTCAATGAACTGGTTTTTGGAACCTTCGTGAATCAACAGGAAATTATAAAAAAGTAAAGGTGAAGTCTGATATTTTATTTGGGGAAGAAGAAAGTTGGAATTCTTCCATTTCTGTTCCTGGTTCCAATGAAAGAGCTCGTGGGTGGTGAAAGCTATTTAATTAAACCATCGGTATACAAAGCAGAATAACATATTTGCTGAGAGGTGAATATAACTTCCTAATTTCTGAAAAAATTCAAGAAATTTGGGTTTTAGTAAACTTTGAACCAAAAATAGTTCCAAATGAAAGTGGGTGCGTCAGATATGTTTCACAAAGATATTTTTCTTTTGTTTGGTGCTATCGTTTTGCCAGGTCGTTGATCCAGTTCGTTAATCAACATCGTTAATCACAGATTGTTAATCACAGCTCGTAAATCACAGATTCAATCAAGATACAGTGATAAACATCACTTGTTAACTCTTTGTACAAAAAATTAATGAAACCACTAGAAGTTGCTTACTGAAATCCACTTATTAAGTAACAAGTTACACTGGCAGGTTTAAGTAATACATAGGAGGCAGAGAATCGGAGGATCCCCGAAGCCAAGGAAGTCTTGGAAGCCTGGATCATCAACTATTTGATCTGACCGAATATTGGTTATTGGGATTGGAAAGGCCGAGGAATATTTCATACAAGACTGTGTGAACGGCCCCGTAACAACGGAAACATGTAGGAAAAAAATCATTTAATCAAGTGTTCGAGCATGAAAAACCATATTTGCCATTGAAATTCATTTGGGTATAGTTAAACAATCTACAATTGTAGAAGCATAAAAAACAAGTTCCGCATCCTTGAGGCGGTATCTTTTAATAACTTATTTCATTTAGATATATTTTAAAAATACGTTAAAATACAAAAAATATGCCATAAGCGAGGAAGTATGTATTAATAGGCAATCATATCATCATAATTCCAATTTCTCATGGTCGAAAAAAAAACCATATTTTCCAACAAAACACAACAGAACTATAGAATATTTCAAACCCCATTTCGATCCCAGACCAGAGACGCTG
>JAFIRS010001557.1:0-80000 GCA_018342105.1 Gonioctena quinquepunctata | reverse complement strand
AGCTATCCATACAGACATATGACTACAAAAATCTCAGAATTAATTAGACAGTGTGTGGCTTTTTATAGTCGCCCCCCCCCCCGTTAACTTCTGAACGGTTCGTCATAGAACGATGGGACGAAAACCGTTTTGAATGATCAAGTGGCATATCGTTGAACAGATAATCAATTATTTCTTCAATCGTCTTATTTTTCTCGAATTTTGCTTAAATTTTGTTTCATAATATGCATTTGAAATGTCAAGTATAAGTGCGGATCTGAATGGTATCCTTACCTCGACAACTTGTGAACGGTTTGATGTGAAACAATGAGACATGAAATATATTGGATGGTATTACCGGCCCTATTTTTTGAGGAAAGATACATATCACAATTACCCGACAGAGGGCGCTGGGGGCATATCAACTCGGAAATTTTGAAAGGCAATACAGGTCGAGTTGCACATCGTTGAAAAAGTTATTCCATTTTTTTTAACCATGGCTACGGAATCACAATTGTGAGGGCGGCTTTTCATAGTCCCCATGTCCTCCCTGTTAACTTTGGATTTATTTTGAATGATATCAATACCACTCTTTGGAATAGAAGGAATCGTAAATGCTCGATAGATGGCGCGGAGGGGCACATCAACTTAAAATTTCAAATAGCATAGGGGGTCAAGTGGCACATCGTTGGAAAGATAATTCAATTCTCTTTTCAATTATCCCATGTTTTTTAGATTTTGTCAATTCATTTTTTCGCAATATGCATTTTAAATTTTGATATTTCAAATGCATATTGTGAAAAATGTATTGACGAAATGAAAAAAAATAGATGATTGAGAAGAGAATTGAGTTATCTTTTCAAAAATGTGCCTCTTGACACCCTATGCTATTTGAAATTTTTTAGTTGATGTGCCACTTCGCGCCATATATCGAGCAATTACAAAAGTCTTACATTTCAAAAAGTAGTATTGGTGATATCATTCAAAATATTTTTCGTTCTATTGTTCTACGTCAAACCGTTCAAAAGTTAACAGGGGGAGGGGGACTATAAACAGCCGCACTGTATAATTTCTGACTACTTACTAGGACATCAAATGACTATTTGTATCGAAGATTCAATTCAAATTATCTCAAACAATCCTTTATGTTTTTTAGATAGGGAACAATTATTAATATTTCTGATATTTTGTGGTACCTTGGGCAACACCAAAACAGAGAATTATGAAAAAAGTTATCCAATTTTTCGAAGAATTACCACAAAATGGGAGACATGTCCTTAAAAATTCAATTCCTTCATTAACACCTGGAATTTTTCCCTGATAACCTGGGAAGCGTAAGTGATGAACATGGTGAACGTTTTCATCGAAAATTAAAGTCGTTTGAAGAGAGGTTTTTGGGATAAAAATGTGATAGCTGATTACTTTAAGGAAAACTGACACTAACACATACAAAAGGCAGAGTATGAGAATAAAGAACGCATATCTGCCGAGAACAAACAAAGCATTAGGGCAACGATCTATTACATATAATGCGCCGAAACTATATGATAGCCTTCCGGAAAATATGAGATGCATTAAATCGAAACTGTTTTATAAAAATACTTTGAAAAAATGGATCTTGCAACGTGGAAGGGCACACTTTCGTTCAATTATTTATTAAATGATGAAATAAAATTCAAATCATTCTACCACATACCTTATTCATTCTATTCTACATCTTATTGATTATGTATATCACGTAGACTTAGTTGTATTCTCTATCTTATATCTACAGTCCTCCCCAGGACAACATGGCGTTTCTGTTCATTAACTTGGTATTTAGACATATTTTCTCCTGGAAACTTTTTTGTTCGTTACCTAGTGAATAAACATTTATTATTATTATTATTATTATTATTATTATTATTATTATTATTTTTTTTTTTTTTTTGGCGTCGACTTCTAAGGTCATTTGCCATATTCATAATCTGTTTGAGACTAGGTTCATCACAAGAGTACACAAAGTCTCATGTTCCATTTTATATTATTTTCAGATCTTTTTTAGTAGCTCCGTTCTTTTCAGAAATTCTATGATTTTATCGATTTCTTTGTTGTTATTACTGAGACAAATCCTCAGATTAGCATATAACGTTAATTGGTGGCGAATTTCGTTGTATTGAGGACACTCTATCACGATGTGCTTCACGGTCAGGCGAGCAGTTCTGCAGAATTCACATCTAGGTTGTGGTTCACCTCTAAGCATGAACATAGAAGTGATGTTTGCGTGGCCGATCCTGAGACGAGTGATAACTACCTGTTCCCTCCTCGAGAGATGTTTAGGATATTGCCATTTCGTTACTAGAGGCTTCACCTCCTTCAGTTTTGCTTCACTACTGCTCCAATCATACTGCCATTCTCTTATTATTCTTTTCTTTATGTAAACTTTCAAATCATCATGTCTCACTGGAATATTGTCAGGTATATCCACACTTGCTGCATTTCTTGCTGCTTGGTCTGCCAGCTCATTTCCATATATTCCCACATGTCCTGGGATCCATATGAGACATATGCGTTTATTTTGTTGCCTTAGCCAATCCATCAATGCAAGTACCTGTTTGATCATTGGGTCTCTACTATATACATCTCCCAATGCTTGTATTGCACTGAGAGAGTCAGAACAGATTAGAGTAGTATCATTCAGTTGCATTTCCACATATCGTAATGCCTGCCAAATAGCATACAATTCAGCTGTGTATATACTGCGAAAGCTGGGAGTGTCAAGAAAACTTTCACCAAGGTAGGAAAAAGCGCTACCCACTCCTTCCTCGGTCTTAGAACCATCAGTGTAGATTATTTGACTATCAGCATATTCATCGATTATACTATTGAGGCAGTTTAGATAGATATCTCTGTTTGTTTCATTTTTTTTGAATAAGGCACATTCCAGGTGTATAATGGGAGGAACTATTTCCCATGGAGGAGACTCACATGGGCCAATATTATAAACTTGGGGTGGTATCAAATTCAAGTTCTCTAATAATTCTTGAAAACGAATTCCTGCCGGTCTCATTATCGTTGTTCTTCTCTGATACATATCCATATTATCTTGACCAGGATGAAATAAAACTCGATTAGGGTGGTTTGGTTGTGCACAAACACTCACGCCGTAGTTGAACAATAATGTTTTTCTCCTGTATTCTAATGGCTGGACGCCAGTTTCACAATAGAGTGATGTTAACGGGCTCGTACGAAAAGCCCCACTAGCCAGTCTCAGTCCCATACCATGAATGGTATCCAACGTTTTCAAGAGGGATTTTCTAGCAGATCCATACACTATGCAGCCATAGTCCATCTTTGACAGAATCAGCGTCTTATACAGTCTCAATAGTGTATCCCTGTCCATTCCCCATGTTATATTTGATATTGTTCTCATGATATTCATGGTTTTCTTACATCTTAATGCTAGATTTTCGATGTGGTCTTTGAAATTAAGTTTCTTGTCGAAAGTTATTCCTAGAAAGCGTATAGTTGGTGTACACTCTATAAGTTGACCATGTAGAGTAAGTCTAGGTTCATTGTGAGGCAGTCTGAGTCGGCAAAAGTGGATACATTTCGTTTTGTTAACGGAGAAACGGAAACCAATATCATCTGCCCTTTTCGCTAATTTGTTTATGTTAATTTGTAATTTGTTTTCCATTTCTGTTATAGATTTGTCTGAGACAAAAATTGACAGGTCGTCGACATAAAGACATTTACCTACTGATGCATCTATCACTGATACAAGACTATTTATCGCAATTGAGAAAAGAATAACACTTAACGTAGATCCCTGGGGAATACCATTCTCTTGCCCGTGATGTTCTGAAAAAGTCGTTCCTATTCGTACTTGGAAGTTACGATCTTTAAGAAAGTTCTCAATGAAGATGGGAAGATTTCCCTTCAAGCCCCATTTATGGAGCGTTCTCAGTATGCCATATCTCCAAGTAGTGTCATAAGCTTTTTCAATATCGAAAAAAACTGCTATTAGATGATTCCTCTCAGCAAAGCTGTTCAAGATCGCATTCTCCAGGTGAATTATATGGTCTGAAGTGGATCTGTGTCTGCGAAAGCCTGATTGGCATTCCGACAACAGATTATTGGATTCCATATACCACGTTAGACGATTACTGACCATCTTTTCCATTATTTTACTCATGCAGCACGTGAGTGATATTGGGCGGTAGTTTGTTAGCAATTTTGTGTCTTTGCCATCTTTTGGTATAGGTATTATAGTGGCATCATGCCATTTTTCTGGGTAAGTACCATCGTTCCATATTTTGTTAATAATCGTAAGTAAATTTGCCTTTTGGTTTTCAGGTAAGTGACATATAAAATCATATGGGATTTGATCAGGGCCTGGTGCAGATTTCTTAGAGGAACATAGTACTTCTTCTAATTCATCCTTAGTGAAAGGGACATTATATGAAGTGGAAGTGGGTGGAATGAAGTTCAAGGGTATTTCAGAGACACGTTTGGTTTCAGTGAAAGTAGGCGAATAGTTGTTTGATGAGCTAGCTTGTTCGAAATAGTTGGCAAAAAGTTCAGCAATCTCCACTTGATCTGTAACTTGCTGGTTATCGACAGATATAACTGGGGACGGTGATGCAAATTTTCTTCCTCTGATGCATCTAATTTTTGCCATACTTCTGTTGTAGGAGTTTCAGTGGTAATAGATGACACGTAATTTTGCCAGGATTGTCTCTTACTGGTGATTATAACGTTCCTTGCTTTTGCTCGAAGGCGTTTGAATTCAATCATGTTTTCTTGAGTGGGTGATCTTCTGAAAACATTGAAAGCATGTTTCTTTTCAGAAATCACCCGAGCAACTTCTTCATTCCACCAAGGTACATTTTGTTTCTACGAGTTCGTCCTGTTTGCGGAACTGTTTTTCGGTCGCCAGGAGGATAGCATCGGAAAAAGCCTTTACTGTATCATCGATGGTTCCATCAGGAAGTTGAAAAGTAGACAGAGTGTCTTGGTATTGGGTCCAGTTCGCTTGTTCTAAGCGCCATCGTTGGGGAACATCCTGGTTCATGAGACGATCGGCACACTCTATGGCAACCGGAAAGTGATCCGTACCATTATGGTAACTCAGAGAACTCCATAAGAAGTCTGCTGCTATTTCTGCTGAACATATTGTCAAGTCGATTGCAGAAATGTTATTTGATCTTGAATTGAAGAAGGTTCCATCTCCATTGTTCATGATTACCAAGCCCATGTCATTAATGAATTGTTCCACAACCCTTCCGCGAGCATCTACTCTGATAGATCCCCATAGTTGGTTGTGCGCATTGAAGTCCCCTAGAAGTAAATATGGTGTTGGGAGCTGTTCGACGAGTTCAATCAAATCGTTAAGGGTCCAGTTGTATTCAGGTAAGTATATATTACAGATGGTCATTTTATATGGAAAGTCTACTTGTACTGCTACAGCTTGGATATTAGTATGCAATACAACGTGATTGACAGGAATACTTTCTTTGACGAATGTTATAACCCCACCGTGAGCACGTAGGTTGGGTTCTATGTCCTTTCTAAATGATTTATACCCTCTCAAGTTGAAGGGTTCTCCAGGTTTGAAATGGGATTCTTGGAGGCATATGCAAAAGGGTGATTTTTCTGCTAATATTATTTTCAATTCACCATAGTGTGTCTTACATCCATTGCAGTTCCATTGTATTATATTTTCTAATGTAGCCATTGAATGAATAAATATTTATATGTACATTATTTCGAAAGGCGATAATAAAAGCAAAAAAAAATAAAAATTTGAATAAATAAGTATATGCATACATAAATACACACATGAAAGTAAAAGTCTATAAAAGAATATAATTAATAGATTTGATATTATCATAGATCTATCACAGATTCGGTATAGTTTTATCACAGTTTTATCACTATTTTTCCAGTTGGTCATTGGGCATTGCTAATTCTGGTTCAGGTTGACTATCCAGTGGAGATGTTTGAGCTTCTGGGGTCAGGGGTTTTCGTTTCCTTCCCTTCACCCAACCAGGTTTATTTTTTTCCCTTTCTCCTGATCGATTGATCAGATTGACTTTCGTCTGATTCAATTGAATCATCAGGGCAATAATTTGAAATAGGCGTTCTCTTTCGTTTTTCAGATACACTTGGTTGTGTTGAGACGTCCGATACCTCTAAAATTATTTTCCATGTTTAAATCAGTAGGTTTGAGGAAGATTGGGTCATAGGAGGTTGCTTGTCTACTATTGATCAAGTTATTTGATTGTTTTTGGTCATCTAATATACTTTTCACTAGGTTCGTTATAATAGGGGTAAGATCGGTAATAATTTTCTTGAGTTCATTTTGGTTCGAGTTCGTGGTCTGCGCTACTTGCGAGTATGATATTCCAATTGTTGGGGTAGGTGGTATGACTTTTCGTTTGGCTTCAAAGTAAGATACTCCCTCAGTTACCTTTATTTTCTGAATCGCCATTTCTATTTTATAGTTACTACACGTTTTAGATTTCGCTGAGTGTGGTCCCTTGCAATTGACACAAACAATAGGTTGTTCACAAGGTGTCCCTTCGTGTAATGGTTTACCACATATACATACTTGATTTCCTTTACATCTCAACGCTGTGTGTCCAAATTGTTGACATCTAAAACATCTCATGGGCGCAGGAATGTAAGGTCGGATTTTCAGATGATAAAAAGCTGCTACAACACTTGTGGGAAGAGTGGGGGAGTTGAAAGTGAGAATGAGGTTTGGTGTATCTACTAATGTTCCATTCAATTTAGTCATCATCCTTTTGACTTCTATGACGCCTTGATTTTTGAGTTCGTCTAGGGTTTCTTCAGTAGTGCAATTCAATAAGTCTTTGCAAGTTATGATACCTTTAGAAGAATTAAGAGTTCCATGTGGGGTTACTTCAACATCGAAATCTGAAAAACGTTTGACTTTCAATAATGTTTTGGCTTGGTTGTTCGAAGATGTTTCCACTAGTAAACCATCTTTTATCTTTTTGATATTTTTTGTACTTCCAGCTAAACCATACAATACTTTCGAGATGACAAATGGGTTAACTTTAGAAAAGTCCCCATCAATTCTTTTGATGAGTAAGAACCGGGAATACGTTCCACCGTCTCGTTACTCATTAAATTTTTTTTTGAGTGTGGTTGAATCATTTTGAGTCCCACGAGTGAGGATGAACTAAAGGTCAATTGTGGCAGTGCACCTTACCATAACAAGGCTGATTACAACCGAAGGTCGCCTGATATCCGGAGGTAACCGTTTATGACACAATCACGCTTGTGCCATACATCTCGTGAGCACGGTCAACACTGTGAGATTGCGGTTTTTCACAGGTTTACTCCTGTTGAGCTGTCCTTAGTTTCGTTACTCATCTTCGACCTTACCGGCATGGGTGGCCCTACCAGGAGTGTAAAACTCCCGCCGGCATCGCTCTCAGAATCATTGTAACTACTGAGCCCCCCCACCACGACAAGGTCTCACAGCTCCTTGGAGGGGTATTATTATTATTATTATTATTATTATTATTATTATTATTATTATTATTATTATTATTATTTCGTTTTAAAAACTACCAGTCAGGCCCTTACTTCCGAAGCTCCGACCCATTCGGAAGGGCGCTCTGAGTTACATAAACCAATGACCTCTCCCACACCCGTGAGGTGAGAGATCATTGGGTCCGTGAATCATGTGTCCTGAGCAGACGTAACGATCCGAGAATGACTGCCTTCTGCATGCGGCCGGCTAGAGATTCTGCCGATTTACGGCATGCCGGTATAATTTCCAGGTTTGAGAGTAGCGTTGGCATCATTCCACCAAGGGCCCCTATAATCAGAACCACTATCTTTACAGAATGGTCTGGATAGAGTCTGCGGAGCTCGAAGAGTAAATCTCGATACTTCGTCCGTTTCTCGTCCTCTTTTCGCACGATATTCGTCTCGCCCGGAGCCGAAAACTCTATGACATATATCGTTTTCTGCTCGCGGTCGAAGAGGACCACATCAGGCTTGTTGGCTTGTATTTGCCTGAGGGTGGGGAATGAGTAGTTCCAATAAATTCGGCACTTCTCATTCTCCACAACGGACTCAATATCCCCCGGAGCGTAGGGCAGCATCGGTGTCTCATCAATACCGTACGAGTGTCGTAAATGATAATACAGCACTCGTAACGCCGCGTTATGACGATGGATATAGGCTGAGACCGCATATGCTGTACATGCTGACAGCAAGTGCATGATGGTCTCAGGCGCTCCCGGCAGGCCCTGCATCACGCGGCTTCGGTAGACGAGAGTGTTGAAAACACCGTCCTGGCAAGCCATGATGAATCCCTCAGTCTCCGACTTGAGTCCACCTGCCTAAGAAAAGCAAAGGTCAGCCTTTCGGATAAGCCGTGGTCTTCAATGTGTTTGTAGAAGATTCCATGCATCGGCTTATCCTTGTGGAGCTGCAGATGTACAGTATTCTCTGCAGCTTTTATGTGGACTCTCCTTCGAGCGGGCTCCAACTCGGTGATAGAGTCTTGGATATCCCGCTCGGTGTCGAATACAAGACCGAGTTCATCGGCTGCACGGATTGCTGCCTTAAAAAGAAACGCTCCTTTCCTGCGATCTCATGGTCTTTGACCATGCAGAGAAGGGGATCCAAGCTCCTGATGACTTTACAGGCTCCATCCAGCACCATCCTGTTATGTAGACACTCCAAACTCAAAGTCCACGGCCTCCTTGTTTTCGGGGAGGTACAACCGTGGAACGGACGATTTCGGATGCAAACTACGATGTAGGTGCATCATTTTGCGAGTCTTCACGTCGATTCCGCGAGCTCTTCCAGGGTCCACTTCACTACCCCAAAGGAGTAGATTAGTATCGGAACGGCAAGCATGTTGGTGGCAGAAACTTTGTCATGCCCTACAGTTCTGATGACCAGATCTGCCGGAGTTTCTGCTGATACTTGCCGCGGAGAGCGTTTTTACCTGCCACTACCTCTTGGGTGCAACGTTGTTGCACTCCTAGGTAGGTATACGCCTCTCCGGCATCCAGATGGCGGAGGATGCTTCCATCTACCAGCTGCGCGTCTCTCCATAATCCTCGCATCGTCCTCTTCTGAGATGAACCAGTGCACATTTATCCATCCCGAATTCATACCGATAGCATGCGTGTACTCTTGCACCACCCTCAGAGATTGCTGAGATCTCCCTCACCCGAGGCATAAAGCTTCAGGTCATCCATATAAAATAAATGGGTGACCTTATGCCTTCGGTCTCCGGGGGCACCACAGTTGTAACCACGGGTTTTTCTGAGCGCAACGGATAATGGCATAAGTGAGATGCAAGAAAGGAGGGGGCTGAGGGAATCCCTTGGAACACACCTCTCCTAAAGATAACCTGCTCCGTTTGGACTTTGGCTCCACCTGATGTTATGGTGAAGCGAGTCCTCCAGAGTGGCATCAACTGTTCAATGCATCTCACTATTTGATCGGGTACCGCAAGGCATCTGAGCAAATGCAAGATCAACTCATGCGATGTTGAATCAAATGCCTTGCGGTAATCGATCCAGGCCATCGAAAGGTTGCGCTTATACTGCACGGAGTCCTGCGTGATACATCTATCGATCAGCAGGTTCTCCTTGCAGCCAGCAACACCTTCTTTGACCCTTTCTGCTCATATATCCGTTCGTACACCGTGTCAACTGCGAGGAGTATTCGCGTGTACAAAATGCGCGTAAACAATTTGTAACACGTGTTCAAGCATGTTATCGGTCTGTAATTCTTGGGATCAGACAAATTTCCGTTCTTGGGATTAGCACGGTTCGCCCTCGACAAACCAAGCCGGAATCTGCTGTTCTCCACTAAGCCACGAGTTGAAAACTCTGGCTAAGTGGTGGTGGGTACTAGGAACTTTTCCACCACAAGGTTGCACAACCCGTCTGGGCCTGGAGCAGCAAAGTTCTTCGAGCCCTGTAGAGCTTTCCGAACTTCTTCCGGGGTTATCGGTTGGCGCAGTTCAATGGGATGAGGTGCTGAAACCTCCTACAGAAGGCTCCAAACTGCGTCAGGGCTGGAGTGTCTATGTTGAGTGGCTGCGGATATTCGTAAATCTCCTTCCAGAAGTTTTCCACCTGATCAGCGGTCGGCGGGTTTTCTACAACAAGCGGCGGTTCTGGAATAAGCGGAGGGTTCTCGCGGAACTGTTTGTTTTCCGCGATTCCTCTCGCTCGCCGTACAGTGACTTTTTGGCAGCCACTAGCATTCGTATCCTATCAAGGCAGTGTTGTTTGATGGTTAACAGCACTCCTTGATTCAATGTGTGATGGACTCGTCGCAACTTAGCTGCGATTCGCCGCACCGTTAGCGTAAATGGCCTATTGGCCACTACGTAGTCCATCACACATTGGATACGAGATGCGTGTTGTCTCGCCGACTTGATTTTGGCTTCCATCTTTGTATGCGTCTCTCATGCCTTCTAGTCGAAGACGCATTATTCTGCGTATCCGCACGAGAAAGCATAGAGCAGCATTATATACGGCGGTGTTGATTTGCCAGATGTCAGCCTCTTCTGGAAGCGCTTCACGAATCTCCGCATCCACTCGAGCCAGATCTTGAGGCTTCAGGGGCTTCGAAGTGCGGAGCACCCTGCGTGTTCTGATAATCTCTGTTGGTGGAATATTGATACCTGCCACCTCTTCGGCTGGTTCGACTCGTGGCACTTCTGCCACTTCGGCCACTTCGTTAACCTGCCTAGGAGGCGGTCTCACGTAGCCACGGCTACGAAGGTGAGATACATAATCCCGCAGATTTTGTGCGGAAATGCGGCATACTCTGGGTGTGCCACGCACCACAGAGCATGCATTCGCGCCATGTATCCCCTTCGGCCGGGCTCGCTACTCTCATAGCAACGCAGAAGGCCGTCTCTCATTCCGTCTGTCCACTCAGAACGTTGTCCATTGCGTAGGTCGTCATTAGGCTGTCCATCGATTTGGGCCCCACCACCTTGCCGTTGACCTCCATCCGGATGAGGTCGGTTGTGGGGGCCCTGTCTCCTCCTTCTGGGAACCAGAGTATGATCCTGCGAGGGGGTTAGCCTAGCAGGAACACGGCCGACACCAGAGGAAGTGTTTGCTTTTTTCCTCCCGGATGCGCTTAAGCTGCCGGTCCGATTTTGCATCCTAGGCTGGGTTAAGTGGTGGCGCCACTCACCAAGGTCATTGCTGGTGTTGTTTGACCTACCCTGCTTATTATTATTATTATTATTATTATTATTATTATTATTATTATTATTATTATTATACATTATTAATTCAGGTCATTTTTGATTTTTTCAAGTTCCAAATATGTGAAAAATGTAAAATAGAAAAAATAAAAATATTTCAAAACATTCACGTCCGAACTTTTTTTTCCAACTATGGTTACAAAATCGTGTAAACTAGTGTTATTCATCATTATTCCAATCCAAAGAACTTCTCCAGGATATCGAGGAAGGTCATTTCGCAAAATAAATTCCCAAGCCTCACTAATTTACAAATACAAAATACAAATACAAATATACTTTATTCCAGTAAGACCATATTACATGGTATTGAACATGTCAAAAAAAGAAGAAGGATTATATAAATTGTATAAACACACACATATATACACGCATATACAAGCAAACATATAAACACATTTAAATAAGCTCATACACAATACAAAGGACCGTGAAGAGTTCTTTGAAGATGTGATATAATAGTACTAGAATTATTCTTTGAATACATCAAATAATCAATGGGACATTGAGACATTATATAAATAAATAAATGAATATACAGGAATCGTCAGTGTGAAATATTGAAATAAACATTCAAATTAAACATATAAAGCTTTGTCATAACTATTTTCTACTAGAGTATTCCAGATACTCGTTTATAGAATATAAACTTTCCTCCAACAAGTATTTTTTTATTCTCAGTTTGAATAAATATAATTCCGAAATAATTTTTATGGCTGGTGGTGAACAATTGGAGAGCCATATGCCTGCTGCAGAAGGTGATTTTTGAAACAACGAAGTACGATGTTGTTGTAATTTTAGCAGGTTTCCGTTTCTAGTTGGGTATATGTGACACTTTGAATTTGTTTCTAACCTGTATTCATTTTTTTTTCCACATAGAGTAGACAACTATAAATGTAGATGCAGGGTAATTGGTCTGCAGGAATCCGTGTAACGAAGACCATATAATATACGAATTATGCGTTTCTGAGCTACAAACGCTCTTTCTGTGTTTGTTCCACCTCCCCACAGGAGTACATTACAGGACAGAACTCAATTTACCATGGCATTATAAACATCCTTCAAACAGTTTTCATCCAAATCTTTTCCAGTTGTACTACTGCATAAAAACTGCTGTTTAATCTTCTACATACATAGTTTATATGAAATTTCCAACTTAGTCCAGAATCAATGTGTGATCCTAAAAATTTGGTCGTGTCTGATGAATATATTGCCACGTTACTAATTTCAATGTTCAGAAGTTCATGATATGTATATTTCCTGAGAAAAATTTAATTTAAACTGTTTCATCTGGATTGACTATAAGCCTGTTTCTGTGACACCAATCTGTGAATCGTTTACAAATAATGTTGTGGTTAGTTTGAAGTTCCGCAGGACTGTCGGCTTCTTCTGAGATTGAAGTATCATCGGCAAATAATGATATGGAGCTTATACCCAAATGTTGCGGGAGATCGTTTATATGAAGTAAGAATATCAATGGTCCCAAGACTGAGCCCTGTGGAACTCCTATGTTCAACTCACACATATCAGAGTCAGTATTGTCCCATCTTACATATAATCTCCCATATTTTATATAGGAAAGTACCCAAGCCAGAAATTCTCCACGAATATCTATGGTGTACAGTTTATCAGCGAGTATATCAAAATCTATGGAATCAAAGGCTTTGTATAAGTCGAAGATGGTAGTTTATATTCACCTGTCTCGATTTGAAAGTAAGCAGCAAGTATTTCCCGGCGATCACTATATCTTATTTTTCATCTTCGTGGAAAATTTATTGAGTGTGAGGAGGGTAACTACCCTATTTCCCTCGCTTGCGCACGTACTTGCCGATTGTCGAATCTGAATCACTCATTAACGATTCCTAAAAAATATTTCAGACAAAAGCCCACCAGCCGACCTTTTCACTCGATAAAACCCCGAGACAATATTAATTCGATTCTTTGTCTGAAAGTAAATCAACCGTTAAAACAAAAGTTTTGGTAGACATCAAAAACCAAAAATGACCTTAATTACTTTCCTAATTCTTTTTGGTGTTGTCAGAAGCCATTTGAAATAATAAAACCAAGACAAAGCGGCAGGCACTTTTCATTTTTAACCGCCGGCAAACAATAATTAGGGATTCTTTGATTATTTTAACGTAATTGTTCTCAAGACTTATAGCCGGAGAGAACTAGACCAATCGTCATTGCCATATTCCTTTTCTGAATGCTTGTCAAAACTTTCATTTCTAGATTAATCATAACATAGTCTGGTTCACAAGTGCCATTTCGTCCCGTTGAAGAAAGCCTTCACGTAAAATTATGACCAAGGTGTCATCGGATGCGGAATTTTATCTAGATATGAGTCACGCTTTATCCCATGTCTCGCAAACAAATAGTTTAAAAGTTATAAACAATTAAGAAAAAAAAAGAGGGGTCGGTTTTTTGCAAATATCTCGAAAACTACTGCAGAAATCGGAAATCTGAAACAAGATACACAGAGGGCAGGAAATTTCCTTCTGGAACTGTAGCACCAGTATTTATAATTTGGATTGAGTGGTGAGAATACGGGTGAAAACTGATGACTCAGGGCGCGCTCGCGTCGCTCTAGTCGGATGCTTAAACAACTTTTTTTTTCAACCAATTTAAATATGAATATTGAGGAATGAGAAAATCAGGCACTTACTGGATAGATGCATAAACAATAATCCGTCGACAAAAAAATATTCTCAATTTCATTATTGATTATGGGTTTTTTTAATTAAAAAATTTTTCCAAGTTGGAAGTGAACAAAAAAAACCCGATAATTTCAAACCGGCAGCCAGAAAAAAATATTTTTTTGAGCTGTTCTTCAAACTTTAGAAGAGATTCACGGTGGGAAAATAAACAAATTTATTATTAATTTTTTTATTAACAATTGAAGATGCTGAAAAAGTAAAAACATAAATAAAACATTGAACAATTTTTATTCAAATATCCTGATTGATTTTGTTATTATCAAAAGCCACATGATTTTATTTTTCACTACGATTGTTTGAAAAATTGCTATGAACAAATACATTGTTCATTAGAGAGTTAAATTTTTTTTGGAAATGTAAGAAATAATGAAAATGATTTTAAGGAAAAAATCGTTTAAAAAAAATCAAAATAAATATTATTATTGAGGAACCTTTTTTTTCAAATCATAATTTTCATTGTTTTTTCTCATTCTGGAGATTTTTTTTTATTTGTTCATTAAATAAACAATTTGTTATAAACGAATAGATTTTCGTTATATGTTTTTTTTTAATACTACAAAAAAGAACAAAAATGACCATCTGTCGTTTTTTAAGCAGAAAAATTGTTTTCAATTTTTTATTCAATTTGAAAATTCTCATGGTGATAACTGTATTTTTTTTCTTGTTCCTTATTATTATAATTATGATAACTTATAAGCTGTTGAAGATACGACGAGAACACTAGAGTTTTTATTGTTCTCCATAAAACAATGAACAAATTGCTTTTGTTTCAAGCTCTCCTCAATTATATATTTACATTTTTGTTATCATTTTTAAAAATACCTCGAAAAGTCTTCTAAATTTGATTATCTTATGAACTATCAAAGATACGATAAAAATAGGTCTTTTTTGTTCTTCATTAGGGAATGAACAATACGGTCCAAATGTTTACTACAGTATTCATTGAGTAATGAGAAAAATATTGAGGAAAAGGAAATTTGCTTACTTATTCAGCCTTGGTATCTTAGAAACTAAAAGTAATATTGACATAATATATAATTTTTAAAACTTTATTGATTACTTTATGCATTACTTTTGTACATAACACAGTTTGATCTTTTTGACGTTTTTGCGGCGGTGATTCCTGACTTTCAGTTTCCGTGCTGTTTTTCTTCCTGGGTTCCAATCACATTAGCTCGTTCTTCGACCAAAAGCTCAAATTGCTCATTGTTCAATAAAGTACAAAAAACACCTGAAGTATTATTATCGTTTCTCTGATGATAGTTTATTAGATATACAAATTTAAAAGTCTTGAGAAAATTTTTCTTAGGGTATTTTTATTAATAATAACAAAAAAGTAAATGAATAATCGAAGAAGAGCTCAAAAAATAAAATGATTGATAGAAAAAACATTTTTAAAAACAAGTTTTCATTCAAATGCCCTAAAAAGTACAAAATAATTGCTTTGGATGTGTGACGTAGGTAGGTTATTCCGTGAGTTCTAGATTCAAGAGCTTGTCATTTCGAATACAGATGCGACAAGCTTTTGAATTTATAACTCACGGAATAACACCTACGTCACACATCCGAAGCAATAATTTTGTACTTTCCAGGGTATTTGAATAAAAGCTGGTGTTCAAAAAATTTTTTTTTTATTAATTATTTTATTCTGTACTTTTTAGTACACCTAACACCCACATACCAATTTTGAATAGAATCGGACCCTAATCACAGAAATCGTCGGACATCTTGGAGCCGCTATTTTGATTTAATAAATTTTGTCAGAAAATTCATAATCATCGACCCTGAAAATCCCCACAACCAATTTTGAATCGAATTGGACCATAAACACAAATCTCGTCCGCCATCTTGGAGTCGCCATTTTTTGTCTCTAACAATTGCATAATGCATTGTCACGGGAACTATGTACACCTGCCAAATTTCACGTTAATCGAACAACTAGAAGTGGGTTAAAATTAACTTGCAAGATTTGATGACAAACATCGGGATAGGTGAAACTAAGTAAAAGCTTGTAAATAAAGAAAGCCCAATTTGTTCACTATTTCATGGAGAATAATGAAAATTTCAAGTGTTATTATGCTAAGAAACAAAAAAAAAATTCAGTTAAAAGCATGAGAATTTTTTAAATTAAATAAAAATGGAAAATTTGTTTTTGCTCAAAACACGACACATGGTTGCTTAAAAAACGACACATTGCTGTAGTATTTAAAAAAATTATAGCGCGAAAATGTATTTGTTTATAACAAATTGTTTATTAAATAAACAAATATAAAATTGAAAATAAAACCTTTTCAGAATAAGAAAGACCAATAGAAATAATGATGAATGAAATTATTTCTCAATATTAATATTAACTTGTTCGTGTTTAATCAACAAAATATTTTTTTTTTAAATAAAGTTTTGTTTCTTAAAAATTATTATTACCTACTTACATTTCAAAAAAAAATTAACTATCCCATGAATTATGTATTTGTTTATGACAATTTTCAAGCTTCAGCAATAAAAAAAACAAATCAATCGAGATATTTGTAAAAAAAAATTGTCGATGTTCCATTTATGTTTTTACTTTTTCAGCATCTTCAATTGTCAATAGAAAAATGGATAATAATTTTTTTTTTATTTTTCCACCAAGGATCTTTTCTGAAGCCACTAAAGAAAAGCTCAGAAAAAATATATTTTTCTGGTTTCCGGTTTAAAAATTATCGAGTTTTATTTGTTTACCTCCAATTTGGGATAATTTGTTAATCAACAGAAGCATAATTAGTAATAAAATTGAAATAAACAATTTTTTTACGGCGGATTATTGTTCATTCAACTATCCAGCAAGTGTCTGATTTTTTTCCATTCCTTAATATTCATATTCAATTTCAAATTGCATACGGGATCAAGTGGCACATCGTTGAAAATATAATTCAATTCTCTTTGCAACCTTCTACTTTTCTTTAATTTTGTAAATTATTTTTTTCACAATATGCATTTGAAATTTTGTTATACTTGACATTTAAAATGCATATTGCAAAAAACCTATTAACGAAGTTGAAAAAAAATAGAGATATGCCACTCGATTTTTAAGTGATTGTGCCCCCCCGCGCCATGTATCAGGCAATCACAATGTCTTTCATTTCAAAAAGTAGTATCGGTGATAGTATTCGATAAGTTTTTTTTTTTCATTTTTCAACGTCGAACCGTTCAAAAGTTAACAGGGGGGACTATTAAAAGCCGCACTGTATAACTGTGCCTCAAGAAATATGATGGTAATTACACAATGGATGAAGAATACCGAGCTCTCCTCTTCCTACGATACAGTATATAGATATTACCATACCAACACAAGACAGGTAGCCTGCAGGAGACCTAAGCAAGTAGCAAAAATTATATGAAATTCTCAAAAGCGTGATCAATCAACTCTTTCCAACCATATAATTCCCTAGAAATTGAGAGCATCCTTTCAGCCTTTTCGCAAAAGGGGCAAAAATAAAATCAATCTTACAGGGTGACCCAGGTGTGTGTGTAAGCTCCATAACTTTTTTCTATCCATCCTATCGGCTAGATTTCTTTCAGATGATAGGTTCGATAATGAGGCACATTCTAAGAATCATTCTATTCATAAACAGGATGTCTAGAAATAAGATACACAACTAAGTTCTGTTTTTTTTTCAAATAGCAACCCTACATTTATGTTACATTTTTGGATTCACTACGAATTGTTCTCAGACTTATCGGCAATAGTTTTCGACTTATGTCATAGAGCCACAGAAAAATGCATACCTTCAGAACCATTCAAGATAACTCAACCAACTTTTTTCCATTCGATACCTTAGGCTTCATCACGTCTTTTGAGATGCAGGCAAATTGGAAGTCGATGTTTCATCGCCCAATACGATATTCTGAAAATGACAAATTACAAATGCCAATAACTTGACTTTTTCAAATGCAACACCTTATATCTCATTGCATTATTGCATGCCATTTTGTCAAGAGCATTTTGTCGATATAGGGTATGGGGGGCTACTTTGTAAAAATTGGAATGGTTGATGATTTTTTCGAACAAAAAGGAGTCGAGTAGGCTGTTGTTGTACAATTTGAAACATCCATACAATTCTGAAAAGAATATGTTTGAACGAAATGAAATTGTGATGGGAACCACATTACATCACAATTCTAGTAATCTTTACAAGAACAGGAAAGGATGATTAACAGAGAACAGTGTAAACATTTTGAGGAGAGGCTACTTATAAATGCTCAAATAGGTCACCATCATGTTCCACACATGCTGCCAGTCTTCTAATAAATGTGCCCCGCACTGCTAGCAAGCATTGATCAGTTGATCGAAAGATTTTCGTGATCCTGTTTTTCATATCATCTGATTTGAGATTTGTCACTCACCTGATGCGTCTGAGTGCTACTTTTGGTTGTGGTCGCTGGTTCTGGTGAACTGGTCACGTGTATTTGTCCCCCTCTGTGAACCTGGGGTCGTCCATGATCAGATTTCTGTGGATGTCTATAAAATTTGGATTGACATTTAGGTCCCTGTTGATGAATCTATTCGTGACGATCTAGGAATGTTCACTGCTATTCTGAAGCTTACGTTCAAGAATTGCTGCATCCTGGTCCTGTAAGTTCCAGCGCATGCGGCAGATACGTACAGGATGATGGAAAGGACGATGGTCCTGATGAGGAGCAGCTGTTATGCCCTGTAATTACAGAAATGCATTTAAAGATAATTACCAAGACGTAACCATTGTATACCGAATGCTTACATGACTCATCTAGGAGAGCAAAACAAAGTTTTTTTATTGCTACCCGTTACAGTCACAGCGAGATAAGAAAATCAGTTTTATTTACTACCATAATTCTAGCATCCGTCCAAAGTCGATAACACAAACAGGGCCATTAAAAAATCCCGATAAACGACAGTCACACCAGCCCACATCATTAAGGGCCGTATCTAACTCATAAATCACAGGGAATCGCCACCGAGAAGTTCATAAACACACTTGTTGGTCATTATTTCAAAGATTAACCGACAGCTACCGTAAATACCTGTCATGCAGTAAAATATTATCCAATTATAACATAAGATAAGCGAGAACGGGTTAGAAAAACAAGACCCTTATCAGTTTTACGATGTCACCTCGTCAACTACTCATAAAACACACTAATTCCCGCCCCAGCTTCCGATCGAAGATATTATAAAAGGCAACGGGAGCCGGAAGAGTTAAGTTAGTTCAGAACGGTAGTCCGTGGAGTAATCACATATATCATACGAGAAGAAATATAGTATGCATTCATATTAGTACCAGTGAAAAATGTCACGAGAAATAAAATCTTTCCACGTGTAAAAACCATCTCGAGTAAAGCAATACTAACATGTCATTCTCAAAAGTGCGGTATAAAAGTCAGTCGAATTACAGTATCTTACAATACCTAAAAACATAAATATTTCCACAAATTGTCAAAGTTTCCAAAACAGAGATAATAACGGGATTCCGCAATTTCAATGGTTCACGATCACTTAGAAAAACCTTATCTGTATACGAATATACCGGACGTATTAATTAGAATAACCGATTGACGCGGGAGAAAACGAACTGATAATAATAACTTCTAAGCTAATTGCCGTTTAAAACTACTCCAGTGAATAAGTGTTAAACAGGGTGAGTCTCATGTTTGTTTTTCTGTAGTTATGTTTATGGCAAAACCCAACCCATTAAAATGTGTATGTGTCTATAAAGTATGTCCAAAGTTTGCAAGATCACCAAGTTTTCAAAAAGAGAATTATTGTTAGTCGTTTGCAGCACTTGATTGCAAGATTTCTTTTAGTAAAATTATTTCTATTGTGAAGCCCATTGCAGAGTTATCTGCCAATACGCTACATTAGTTTTCATTGTATGAATATTGTTGCCTAGCATACGTCCATAGACGATTGATAGAATTGTGTCAGTTTTTATTAAATATATATATACATTTTAACTTTTATGAGTGCATTATTATTTTATGAAATCATTGTTTGGTTCGAATCTTTCTGAACGGTAGTACTTCCTGAATAAACAGCCCATGTTCCGGTATTGAAAGAAAGGATATTGATATTTGTAGACCGCTCCATATATCATATCCGGTTCGACTATATTCAGATAGTCGATGCTTTTAATACTGTTTTTCCAACCTAACGAATAATGTCTGGTATTACAGGTGTGGTGAGTTAGTTCACAACACCCCGTAGTCCAGCCTTATAACATTGTTGGTCAGATGTGGGGTATTTACTTCCCCAACTCTCCCCAGATTTATAACAATTGGTGGTCAGGTGTGTGGTTTTCCCAACACCCTGTGTAGCCCAGACTTATAACACAGCTTCAACTGGAGATCCATGTTGCTTCTGCGTCCTATGAGGGGATTGGCTGCCTTCACTAGCCCGAGCCTCTGTGTCACGTATTGCCTGAATGTCAATCTTTTGTCCAGGGTGACACCTAGATATTTGGCTCCGTTTGCCCATGGGATGCGTTGGTCGTTCATGATGACATGTCCTGATGGTGCGGTTCGTCTTCTGGTGAATGGGGTAGGTTGGCTCTTGTCTGCGTTGACCTCGATTTTTTATCAATCAGTCTTCAAGTCTGTCTGCCTGTTCTTGCAGGGGTCGGGTTACCTGGACTGCATTGGCTGACCTGACCACTAGTGCTGTATCAGCATATAGTGCCAGTTTGTCGAAGTTGTCTGACTTCGGGAAGTGCGCTGTGTAAATGGAAAACAGATGTGGGAATGAGACTGCACTTTGCGGTACTCCTGCTTCTAGGGCCTTTCTTGTGGAGGAGTGGCTGGCAATGTTACAATGGCATCGCCGACCTTGCAAGAAGGAGTCTATCAGCTTCACTATGGGAAGAGCAATGTATGTGGAACTGCGTAATATATTGTTGTATCGTCATCCTACGAAGACGGCTAGACCATTGTACGAACGTGTACGCGCCCGAAGGTGGACCTACTTCCCCTATGATTTTTTTGAAAACTAAGCGATTACACGCGGATAAAGTCGAGCAACAGTTGGTTATCTATTTTATCTTGATTGCTCAAGATTGAATAATAAGAGTATCATTGGGTATTTTTTATCAAATTATTTTCGTCGAAAATCCAGTGACGTTTGAAGGTTTTTGAACTACAATTCATTTTATTGAACTCAGTACCCACTACCGCCTGATCAAGGGCCGTTGTTCGTTGTATCATATATGATAATAATAAACGTCTTTATTATTTCCCTTATCGCTGCTTTAAAAAAAAGAGTTCATTCTGTGATAAGAAATTGAAATAAAAGGCTAAGTTCAATTTTTATAGTGACAAGTCATTATTAATTGGCCTTCCACTTAACCTCGAAAAGTCGCTGCTGTACATAGAGTGACGAATAATATAGTTCAGAGATGTGTATGCGGGAAATTTTTTTTGACAGCTCTAACAACCATCAAAATTTTGTCCTGTTGTGTCATATGGAACAATTCCACCCAATCATATCAACATTACACTGATAATGGCATTCAGTGCAATTATCAATTACTATAACAACACGATTGAGTTTCACAACTTCATTCCAAATAAATTTCAAAATGTCACGTTTTGGCAATGCGAATGTTCCAAGTATAAATGCACTAATCAAAGAAAAAATTCCCAGAAATATAACCTACTGTCTCAAATATATTTGGGGAATATTTATGGAATTTTTCTGAGAACGAGAATATGAATTAAATGAACATAGAAGCTTAGAAGAATTGGCGTTGATACTAAAATATTGGGCAGTCAATACGAGAAAGAAAGACGGGACCGAATGTAATGAAGCAACGGTGAAGACAATGTGGAACGTTTCGTGCAAACTTTTGCAGAAAAAGTACTATAATGACTATAATAATATGATTGACCTGTTTAACAATATAGTATTTGAACCAGCCCGAGATGCCCGCGATGCAATAAGGGAGAAACTACAAGCAGATCCATGTAAACGTAAGTCCAGTTCAGTTTCGTTAAATTCATCTGAAGTTAACAAAATAATATTGCTATGGGATGAAAATACTCCGGGAGGTCTTATGCGTAAATTTTACCATATTGCTACTGTAGAATTGGCGTGGCGAGGAGGAGAGGCAGTTGCTTGTCTGGTGGATTTTTTTCAAATCGAGAAAAGTAACGATGACTCTCTAACAAATCGCATTGAATACAATCCGGTGTTCAGTAAAACCTGCCAAGGTGGTTCTAAAAGCTGTACAAGTAGTAAATGGTTGGTTTCCAATAGTGAAAGACAAAGCTGCTCTGTACGTCTTTTTCATAAACTGATATCAAAACGAGGCGAGGCGAAATATTACCTCACCACGACTGGTCTTAAAACCAAATCGACACTGGAAAAATGAAACTGACAAATAATAATAATAATAATAATAATAATTTTTATTCACCGTTTTTGATACACTTGGTATATATGGTAAGTCAGTTTCAAGAAAATTAAGTAAAAATACAAAAAAATAAAAACGAGCACAGGTTTACCTATATAAATATATACAAATACACATATATACTCACATACATAAAAGGTGTGCGAGCATTTACAACATTCACAAAATTTACCCTAATTAAAATTGGGAACACTGATTGAAATTATTTGTGAGATTGTCAGTTAGGAAATCTTGATAACTATAATAGCATTTCTCTAAAAGAAATTTTTTAATGCAATCATGGAATATCTTATCTTATCTAATTCTTTTGACTACATTTGGTAACTTATTGAAGCAAGTAATGGCATTATAATGAGGGGATTTTTTATAATTTGACATTTGATGTTGTGGGATTCTCAAAAGATCACCATTTCTTGTATTATGACTGCGTTCTGTAGCAGTCTTCTCATATAATTTGGGGTTTTGCCTGACAAACATAATACATTTGAGGATGAAGATAGAAGAGGCTGTCAATATTTTTTTATCTATAAAAACGGGCCGACAGCTATCTCGGAAGTCCATATTGAAGATTAGCCTTATAACGCGTTTCTGCGCTAAGAAAATTCTGGAAAAATCCCTTGCCCTGCCCCAGGCCATAACATTTGAACTTAGATGAGAATAGACCATGGCATAATATATGTTGAGTAAGCCAGGTTCATCCAAACTGGATTTCAACTGCTTTATGGCATAGTATGCTTTATTCAAGTTGGCACAAATATGATCCACTTGTTTTTCCCAATTTAAATTGTCGTCCAGGTAGGTACCCAAAAATTTTATTTCTTCAGAAGCTTGAATATCATAGTTTGGGCATAGACCATTTGGAATATTTCGTCTGAAGTGAAAATTAACACTGATCGATTTTGAAGTATTTAGAATGAGCTTATTTCTTTGGCACCAGGTGCTGAACTGATCAATTATGCGTTCTGATTTGCTGATGAGTTGCTCAGCGTTTTCACCCGATATAGTTATCGTAGTATCATCAGCAAACATTGTAACATAGCCTTCCATTATGTGTTGAGGAAGATCGTTGACATAGAGGAGAAATAGTAACGGTCCTAGAACAGAACCCTGTGGCACACCGAGTTTAACAGTTTTCGACTCAGATGACAATCCATTGCAGATTACGACCATATCTCTATTTGTCATATAGGATTCTATCCAATTTATCATATTTCGTGGAAACCCGAAGATTGATAGTTTATTGATGAGAAATTCAGAGCACACTGTATCAAATGCTTTTGATAAGTCGAAAAATAGTGAGATCACATACTTATTACTATCAATTTCTGTGTATATAAAATTCAGGAGGTTATAGGAAGCTGTTTCTATAGATTTATGTTTCCTGAATCCATGCTGAGACGTGCATAGAAGCTTATTTGTTTCCAAATGATCTATAACTCTGAGGGCTACAACTTTTTCAAATAATTTGGATAAGGAGCATAGCAAAGATATTTGCCTGTAGTTATCCATCTCGGTGGAATTACCTTTTTTATGTACAGGTATAACGAGTGATTTTTTCAGAACTTCTGGAAAGTATCCTTGAATTAGAGATTGATTCATTAGGTAGGTTAATGGTACAATAATGGCAGGTAATATTTTCTTAATTGTGACGATTGAGAGTTCATCGAAGCCTGCCGATTTTTATTCTTCATTTCGGATAGGGCTTTTATTATCTCATATTCAGTAATTGGATGGGATTGAAAGGGTTGAATTATATTTACATTTTCAGTAACAGTACAGGGTAAAGACAAGTTTTGCCCGAAGTGATTTGACACAGAAATTTCTGCTGCATTTGAAAAGTATTCAGCAAATAGTTCTGACACTCCATCTGGGTCTGTTTTTAACCCACCATCTTGTTCAAGGGATATTGATTTTTTTAACTTATTTTTGTTTCTTCCTAGTTCTTCATTGATAATCTTCCATGTCTCTCTAGTTTTGTTTTCTGACTGGTTTATTTTAGAATTAATTTTTTTTTTTTTTTACAACTTCACATTTTGTTTGTGCTCTCGCAATCTTGATTTATACTGTTCAATCAAGTGAGTTTCAGCTTTTTGGGAGTTAGAGAGAAGCCAGAACATTTCCTTCAATTTTTTACCTTCATCGATTATATTACGAGTTATCCAACTTTTATGGTTGGATTTCATGTAGGTCTGCTTCTTTGGACAAGATACATCGAAGCACCAAAGCAGTATGTTATAAAAATAATTAAATGCTTCGTCTATTTGTAAGTGGTATATTAGAGTCCAATCCTCATAAATTAACCGATTTTGCAATTCAGCAATATTGTCATCACATAAACTACGTCTCATGTTAGATGAGATTGTATTTTTTTTATTCTCTGAAATATTTTTTTCTTGGTATACCAGGATATGAGCCAAGTGATCAGCTATATTTGGTTGCACTATATAGCACTCAAATTTTGATTGGGAAGGCTGGTCACCATGTAATCAATGCATGTTGAACTAGTGTGTGTATTCTTATATGTGAATATTTGGTTGAGGATTTTTGCAGGTACGAATTGAAAATATCAGACAGCAGTTTGGTATTTAAATCCGATTTGTGACAGTTTATATTAAAATCCCCACAAAGAACAGTGAAGTCAGAACGTTCAGATGCAAGGTGGAGTGCTTGTGTTAGACATTCCATGAAGGTACTAATTTTACCGCTTGGTGGTCTGTACCCTGTTACAACAGCAACTTTTGTGTCATTTATGCTGAAGCGAATTGCACATATTTCAATTTCAGATTCAATTGATAGCCTTTTTATTGGTTCTAATTCGAAAATATTTGTCCTTTTTTAACTAGAATGAGGGCACCACCGTGTTTTTTATTTTTTCTTGCATAGATAGAAGCCATTTCATAGTTACCAAAATATAAATTGTTTACGGGATGGTTATCCTTGAGCCAATGCTCCGATAATGTACCTGTTGGAAGAAATACAATGTACCTGTTGGAAGAAATACAATAAATGGATGGACTAAATCTGCTGCTGAGGCAATTGGTTCGAATGTAAAGGACAAAAAGATAACAAATCACTCGAATAGATCAACTGCTGTTAGCGAATTGGCAGAAAGTGGTGTAGAAGAACAACAATTGATGAAAATTACTGGTCATAGCTATCAGAATTCTATAAAACCATACTTAAATCTCGATCAAGAACACCACAACAAGATCATGAATATTATGCGTGGTAATAGATCTTCTATAGTAGAGAACAGCAACGAATCTAATATGTTAAGTTGAATTTTAATAATTGAACTTTCACTAACTGTACTCTCAATGAATAAATAAATGTTTCATTGTGTTGAGTTATAAAAATTTTTGTCAAAAAAGTTTCCACCGAATATCTTCCGGACATTGACAAATGCCTCATAATTTTATGACAAATTTCTCAAGCTCGTTGCTTGGTAACAGCCCTCAAAAGAACGAGCTTCCGATTGTCATGAAATTATCCCGTCTAGTATCAATGTCCTAGGGATATTACTACTGAAAATTATTTGACAGTTCTAACAACCATTCAAATTTTGTCATTTTGTGTCATATGAAACAATTTCACCCATGCCGTCATGTCCGTTTGATTTTATTTATACACATGATCGTTATTTAGTTTAGTTTATTTATACTCAATGACCAACAATATGGTTTAGCTGTAACATGTGATTTATGTATTGTAGGACTTACCATATGTACACATTGTACCTAAATGGCTAATAAAATTTATTTATTTATTTATTTAATCATGTCAACATTACACTGATCATTGTATTCAGTGCAATTATCAATCACTATGACAACACGATTGAGTTTGACAACTTCATTCCAAATAAATTTCAAAATGTCAAGTTTTGGCAATGCGAATGTTCAAAGTATAAATGCGCTGATCAAAGAAAAAATTCCCAGAAATACAACCGACAGTCACAAATATATGTGGGGAATATTTATGGAATTTTACTGTGAACGAGAATATGAATTGAATGAACATAGAAGCTTAGAAGAATTGGCGTTGATACTGAAAGATTGGGCGGTCAATATGAGAAAGAAAGACAGAACCTAATTTAGAGAAGCAACGGTGAAGACAATGTGGAACGTTTCGTGCAATTTTTTGCAAGAAAAGTACTATAATGACTATAATATTATGATTGACCCGTTTAACAATATAGTATTCAAACCAGCCCGAGATGCCTGCGATGCAATCACGAAGAAACTACAAGCAGATCCATGTAAAGGTAAGTCCAGTTCAGTTTCGTTAAATTTGTCTGAAGTTCACAAAATAATATTGCTATTGGATGAAAATACTCCTAAAGGTCTTATGCGTAAATTTTACCATATTGCTGCTGTAGAATTAGCGTGGCGACAATATTACCTCACCACGACTGGTCTTAAAACCAAATCGACACTGGAAAAATGAAACTGACAAATGGTACGATAATGTACCTGTTGGAAGGAATACAATAAATGGATGGACTGAATCTGCTGCTGAGGCAATTGGCTTGAATGTATAGGACAAGAAGATTAAAAATCACTCGAATATATCAACTGCTGTTAGCGAATTGGCAAAAAGTGGTGTAGAAGAACAACAATTGCTGAAAATTACTGGTCATAGCAATCAAAATTCTATAAAACCATACTTGAATTTTGATCAAGAACACCACAACAAGATCATAAATATTATGCGTGGTAATAGATCTTCTATAGTGGAGAACAGCAACGAATCTAATGTTAAGTTAAATTTTAATAATTATACTTTCACTAACTGTACTTTTAATAAATAAATGAATAAATGTTTCATTGTGTTGAGTTATAAATTTTGTTGTCAAAAAATTTTCTGCCGTATATCCCTCGGTCACTGACAAATGCCTCATAATTTTATGACAAATTTCTCAAGGAACGAGCTTTCGATTGTTATAAAATTATCTCGTCTATTATCAATGTCCTAGGGATATTACTACTGAAAACAAAAATATATTATTATGAATCCATCAACAAGTTTTTCAATACCAGACGAAATCGCAGTATCCCACATTCTTTGATGTATTCAGTTATTGGAATGTATATTTTGCATATTTTAAAGCTGAAGCTGCTCCTAAACATTTGCTTTTCATGTTGAGGTTGTGAACATCGGTTTTATACAAAAGTTTCCTGTGCAGATATGAGGGGGTTTTCCTCAAAATTAATTTATGAAACAGAGCTGCAGCATGAAGGTCCGTCTATATTTCATATTCTATCATATAAGTAAAATATATGCCACTATTTCACACAACACTGGAGACGAATTCATACTGGAATAAATATGAGAACTAGAAATTCCCCGTATATTCATAACTTCCATATCAATTATGAACAGTTTTTATAGATGTCCGAATATTGGCATCAGAAAAAACAGTGTAAAAACAATTTTTTTCTTAGTACCGGTTTAGATATAACTTATCTCATAATTTTCCACTCAAGCAACTAATTTCTGTGGACTATGATTATTCGAACGTAATTATTCGCGTCTTAGAGCCCTTTTGAGTGTCATTAAGAATAATGGATGGGCCACAGCCCTCCAATCAGCGGTCAGGAGAACCCGATTCCCGCCGCTAGATCTGAATAAATTATTGTTTCTCAATTAGTGTGTCGTCTTGAAAAAGTCGCGGGATTAAGAAAATCGCCGAAACGGGCTGTTAACTTTCCCAACTCTTTTATTCCATTATTTCATTATACCTTGGCTTTGTAAAAAGTTGAGAGACTTTGTTGTCGGTGTCTTTTGAGGGGTTTATATGAGGTTTTTTCTTTATTGAATTTGAATGCTGTTCGAAGTGACGATTGACCGCATCAACAGCCGAATACTCGGGTTCTTTGCTTTACTTCGAGCCTTCCAATAATGTTCTATATTTAATTAGTGGTGGGGTTCAGTTTGCATGGCACATAGCAATGGAGGAAGACGTGTTTCAGTGTTTTTATAAATTCAACCCCTGAAGGGGTGAAATGAGGGGTGAACATTTGTATGAGGATTCCGTTAGTTTTTAAGTTAGGGTCATGAAAATTTGTCACAAATAAAAAGATACGTGTTTCGGTGTTTTTCGAAATTCAACTCCTGAAGGGTTGAAATGGAGAGTGCAATTTTGTATGGGGTTTCCGTTTGTTTTTCATTTAGAGTCATGAAATTTGGTGTTACAAATAAATGAATCGTGTTCAACCTCATATGAAAATTCCGTACCTGAAGAGGTGAAAAGGGGTTAGTAGATTTGTAACAGTCGTCACAAAGCATTACTTTCTCTGTTAAATCCATTATGCCAACCAACCGGGATTATGCCAACCAACCGGGAAATAGGATGACGAGATGCGAGCAAAGCCACAGACATAAGCTAGGAACATAGGAAAAATACAAATTCTACGCAGACGGAGTTGCTGGTACCAGCTAGTACTAGGTTCAATGAAACTGGGAATGTGATCCTATTGATCTACCAGTTTTTTATTTCAATTCGGAGTTGATGTTTCCTAACATTGAGCAGTTTTGTGTTCCTTGTTGAAAGAATATGCCTGTTTTCACTATTCAAACAAATAAATAATCACTTAGTAGAACAAAAAAAGCCGTTTCAAAATATATCAAGAATTCTCAAGAAGCATAGGTTGTGTTGTTCAATCATTGGTGCTCCAATTTGTACAGTGTTGATTTTCTCAAAACAGCGGGTTTCATCAAATCATTCGATGAAATATTATATACAAAATGACAGTTGATGAAAATATTTTTTATTATACCTGCATTATAATCCTTGTTTTACTAACTAGAAACCCTGCAAAATCTCAAGATTGAAACACGCCATGTTTTAAAGGAAAGAGCATGCGAAATCTCAAGATCAAAACACGCTGTGTTTTAAAGTTTGCTGGGTAACAAAAACAAGTCCAACTTTTTATTTATGAGTCAAATTACATCAAAAATATAAAACAACTATTTCAAGTAAATGTTGAATGTACTATTCTGATTGTTTGTTATTTGAATACCACTTGCATTATTGAAATCTGCATTTTCCTCTGGCCATATGAACATCTATAGCATTCAGTGACGATTAATTCAATTTCAGTCTGTTTCTTCCCGATCCATAGCATTAACTTTTCATATTATCTATAATACGAATTTCTGAATTTTTTTGGTATCAATTTTGGTTCAGCATCCCCGCCTAACTTCAAAATTATCAATCATATGAACTGTCAAATAAGCTTGTAAACAACAATCGTTATATCCATGTCAACAACAATTGTTATATCCATGTCAACATACCTGATTAGATGTATTGAAATATAAGAAACATTATCCTGATCTAATATTCATTTCCAGCATTGTTATTGAAGTTATGATGCAGGTCTAATGAAAAATAGCGTATGATACACGTGTATACGTGCCTTATAAGCACTTGCAACGATACGCGTGCTTTAATTGCTCACTTATACACTTGTATCATAATATACTATTCCAAATAGCAATAAAAACTCGATTTAAATTCGTTACATAATGCTTTTTAAATTACTTCTATTCAACAATAAAATAAATCGTCCGAATACTTTCTTTGATAACTTCAGAATATAGTCATTTTCTATTTTTATGAAAACAATATATATATATATATATATATATATATATATATATATATATATATATATATATATATATATATATATATATATATATATATATATATTCATTTATATATTTCTTATTTCTTCAATTTCAGAAACATTATGACATCAAAACTAAATATATATATATATATATAAATATATATACTTAGTCTGTTCCATGACGACTAATGTGTCGAAAAACGTCTAAAATCATTTACTATCAAAATTGGTTGAAAAAAATATCCTTTATAAATGCCTGTTCATTCTCTAGGTAAATTATCGTATCTGAAGTTTTATTTACTCCTGGGAGGTTATCGAAAATATTCATGGGCATACCATCAAGGCCAGCTACTTTTTAATTTTTCATTTCTTTCATTACTTTGAACAATTCGTCAATATTTGTATTATATCAAATACTCTTCAAGCTTTTTCAACTGTGTTTTTTTTTATTGAGCTTTTCTGCAATTGAACAGTAGGAATCATTCATTCCATTCGCACTCATTGGTATTTCCGAATCCATTTCTTTTCTAGTTTTTTCCCTCAGGTCATTTATTATGGACCATGTTTCATTCATTTTGTTATTCGATATATGTATCTATTATACTTTTGTAGTAGTTTTCTTTCGCGAGCTTGGGTATTATTCTATGGATTTTGCGGTATTTGTTGAGGGTTCATGAAAATAAAGGCTCTTAGTGAATTTTCGTATGTATTGCAAGGATAGCATATTATTCGAGGACTTTTCAATTCCCAGTCTTATCCAGGGTCCCTTCCGTTTCATTCTCATCTTCTGAAATAATAATTTGTATATCATTACATTCCATGGAATTTTTCACAAAATAATTTTGGTTTTAATACTCTGCTGATTAATTTTTATAGGACAAACAGTAATTTAACAAACTCGACAATGAAAATTCAGGTTGTGAGAAAGATTCAAATGTTAAAATTTGACTGATTTGTGGAATAATATTCAATAACATGCTCCAATACGCCGATCGACTTCAAATACATCGGGACAAATCCGTTTTCCATTAGTCAAATCAGGAAGATTCCAAAACGTTTCCGATAAATTTCATTTCTAAAAATCAAGAACGACCAGAAAATTTAAATTGTGCATTCATAAATATCTAATATAAGTAATTTGTTTTTCTCAATACAAATTATGCTTCTTCATAATATTAGTTTTCATTACTTCAACGCAGTCAGGTATGGGAAAAATAACAGATTTTCACAAAACTATGCTTTCTCTTACTTCCACATTGAAAGAAGAAATCAAATAGATGGACTAAATTTATAAAAAATGACCTGAATATTACGAATCTTATCACTGATGAGTTTGAAGGCCATCAGAAGGTTATCAACGAGGGAATGGAAGGAATCCATTAACATCCGTTCAACAAAAGTGTTTGTTTATTAAAAAAAACTTTTTATCCAATGACTTGCTATAAACGTCTTGCACCATTAATGTAAACCATGAAGGACGGGTAAATGTTTGAAGTGTTTGAAGTGGGCGATAAACTGATAATCGGGTGGGTGTCAAGTAATTTGGCATATTTATTGCTCGTTCAAGATATAGTTGGTTTTTCTTTACGAGCTCTTCAAGTGGGAGGATACATATTTATTTATGTTGCGGCGTAGGAATCGTAATTTTTGGGGAATGAGTGTATGTTTTGTGATGTATGATGGCGATGGGTATATCTGATAAAGCAAACTACAAGAGTAACACACATTATTTGTAGAAAAACACTTGAGAAAGTGACAGCGCTGGGAATATTCAGTGTTTGCGTAAAATCTGAATAATAAAAATGAATCTCGACTATCGAGTCATGTATTACCAAACGAGAAAATAGCTCAACGGTTACTCATAACTTGAGAACGGCTGGAACGATTTGACAAAAATATTTCGGGAAAACGGGGTAACTAACGAAAGAAACGTGATAACGGGAAAACGGGATAACAGGAAAATGAGAAAACGGAGTAACAGGAAAACGGGATAATGGGACAACGGGATAACGATATAACGGAAATAAGCGATAATGAGGTTACGAAAAAAACGGGATAACGGGGTAACTGGAAAATAGAATAACGGGGTAAACGGGGTAATGGGATAAGGGGAAGCGGGCTGAGTCAAAGGAAGGACCTAAATGCAACAACACAAAAAAAAACATAGGAGAAACAATTCTACACGGACGAGAGTTTTCGGGAAAAGCAATTTGGGGAATATAGAAATTTGGTCAGGACAACATCTGTCGGGTTAGCAAGTAATGAATAAATACATTTTTCGTCGACCTCAACAAAAAATGACATTTTACGTACTAATTTGCGAATGAAAACTCGACTATTTTTTAAGACAAGTATTTTGTCGTCCGCTGTGGTCACTATGATACGGCACGGTGCGAGAGCCGCGATTGAGTCATTTTCGTAAATCCACGATTTAATAAAAACATATGCGCCTGTGACAATAACTGTCATTTGCTGTTGTCAAATTAATTAATTACGAAATCCGCTATATTTTACGTATGAATAATACCTTGGTGTGAATATTAGTGTTCATAATAATGAAGAATGAATAGTGATAGCGATATGGATATCAGTAAAACTCCTCAAGAGCTGCGGGAATTGGCAACTACGACCACGTTGGATCTACCCCCAGAAATCACGAATTTTATACGTAAAACAATACAACACATTCAAAAACTGGCGTCAGGGACATAATGCCGAGAATCTCTCAGAAAATGTTCTTCTGGCCTATTTTTCTAGTAAAGCTGGCAATAATTATCAACGCTATGGTCAATATACTCTATGCTAAAATCCATATTAGCCATTGAGGAAAACGTTGACCTATCCAAATCTCCGAAACTTATTGCTTTTTTGAAAAAACAAACCGTTAGGTACAAAGCAAAAAAGTCTAGAGTATTTAGTAGAGATGAAATAAACAGATTTCTTCGTGATGCCTCAGATGAAACTTGTCTTTTGCACAAGGTAAAATGTTTTAATTTATTTTGCTGATGTATTTATTGTCATATTATTACAGCTCTGTTCAATTATTGGAAATGCTGGGGCTTGTCGGAGAGACGAACTACGTAAAATAACGACCAAAGATATGGTAAATATCTAGTTATATCACACATGCACTCTGAATATGGGGAAAATACTTTTCTTACGTGTTTTTGCCTCCTGAACGCGAATCCGGAAGGAAAATGCAGTGGTCTCATACCGTTTCCGAGTTACAGCACTTAAAAAAAAGTAACCTCATTTTCAAAATGTTTTCTCGCACAAAACTCACTCAAAATGCCTCCTTCTTTTTACCAGCATAAAATATACACCCCAAATCACTTATTCTTGGCACAACTTTGCACAAAATATCGTCGTCGTTCCTTTGACAGAAGACATTCAGAATGACTTCTGTCAAAGGAAGGAACATTGTTCATTTGCAACTGTGTAAGAAGGGGAATTTTTTCGATAAAAATGACGATATTTTGTGCAAAGTTGTGCCGAAAATGAGTGATTTAGGGTGTATTGTTTATGTTGGTTAAAAGAAGGAGGCATTTTGAGTGATTTTTGTGCGAGAAAACGGTGCTTGAAAATGAGGTAAGTTTCATTTTAAAAGAGTGCTGTAACTCGGGAACGGTATGAGACCGCCGCATGACACGTAAGAAAAGTATTTTCCCCATATTCAGAGTGCATGTGTGATGTAACTAGATATTTACCAAAGATATTGTTGATCAAGGCGACATGCTTGTGATAACCATTCCAGTCCAGACTCAAAAAATGGTAAAAGGCGAGTTTTTACAGTTACAGATAAACTTTGCGACGGAGTGAATCCTTTAGAAATATATCGACAATACGCCAACTTAAAACCGGAGCATTGTTATCATAATATATTTTTCGTCAATTATAAATTAGTGATTGGTGTGCATATTTAGAATTGCCAAACAAACTAGAGTACACCGGGCATTGTTATCGGCGCACATCTGCAACACGTTTGGTCAATACCGGCGCAGATATTCTGTTATTAAAACAGCTCGGAGGATGGAAATCCTCAACAGTCGCCAAGGGATACATTGAGGATTCCATTCCCAATAGAATAAACGTATCAAAAAGCATTTTAACAGGTAAAGCACTACAAGAGAGGAGTTTTGGAAATAGTGCTGCTGGAGCACCTGCATCTGAAGTTGCATCAACAAGTACCCAAAATCAAATTTTGTCTCTTGCATCTTCTTCGACAGCAGGAATTAAAATCAAAAATTGCACAAACTGTACATTCAATATTCATCTTCGAAATTGATTTAATTTTGTAGTTTAATTAAAATAGAGAGTTGTTACACTTCAAATCAGATTACATTTTGTTTAAATTCATCAAAATTATGATCGAGTCTACAGTTCGAAGAGTAATAGAAAGTTTTTCGTCCTTGGTACATAAATAACTAATATAATTCTAGAAATACTTTTTGGTAGAAACTCTTGGAGCAGTCGAATTTCATTTCTAGTTACGCATTTCTGACATGTAATTCATATATGCGTGTAAGAGGTATGGCCATACGTCCCGCTATTAAGCTATGTGAGCCGCTGTTTCCAAAATACGTAAAAATGTCCCGCTTCGATGAAACAGAAGCATAACAGCAAGTAAGCCTCGTCACACGTGCCGTGATTGTAGGTCCTGCATTGTTTTTAAGGGGAATGAGCGGTGGCGAATGGTAATGAGCGGTGACGAAACGGGCGGGAGTGGACTTGGAGCAGTGGTGTCAGTTCAATACATAATTAGAAGTGTTTGAATGGGCAAACCTGATTTACTTATAGAGAAGAGATTTCTTAGCAGTGGTCCAGATACAGCAATCTTTGATTTCCAATTATATTACAACTCAGAAAAAAACAAAACAAATATATATTTATATATATATATATATATATATATATATATATATATATATATATATATATATATATATATATATATATATATATATATATATATATATATATATATATATATATATATATACGTTGGGTATGGCGCCAAAATTTTTTTATAGCAACACCCGTTTTCATTACACAATGTGGAAGAAAAATTTTTTTTGAGATACCACATGGCAATAATTACGTGACCGTGAGTATAGTTTGGATAAAAGAAATGAATGAAAACTATAGTTTAAAAACACTAGGTGTAATAGAAATGGTTATTCAAAAAAATAACGAATTGAATGTTCAAATTGTGCACCGTAGCTGAGATGATAAATAAATTATTTTTGAACACCCTTAATCACTTCAGGATGAATATGTCGTATGTCTTGAAGAATTCTTGCTCTCAGGTCTTATAAATTCACGGCCATATATCTTGTTTAATAAGTAACTCAGAAAAATAATCTAGGGGTGTCAAATCTTGCGATCTGGCTGGCCATTCAATCGACCGCCCTCTCCGTTTCAACGACATATCGAGGTATAGAGGAACCTAAGGTTCCTAGAAATCGTTTTTTCTTTAAAAAAAAAAAAAATGGTGCGTCTTCCGCGCTTATTTAACTTGGGAAACCGCATTAAATAAGCGCGGAAGACGCACCATTTTTTTTAAAGAAAAACTGATTTCTAGGAACCTTAGGTTCCTCTATACCTCGATATGAAGCTATAAACTGCAGTATAGTTTATTGGCCGTACTTCTCAGCAGGGATAAGGAATCAAAATGCCTGCGTGGTTGTTGGATATGTTATGAGAAAATACGATCAGGTAGGTATCTGATTCATAATTGAGTTCTGGCTGGCTTATTCTGAGTTGAAGCCATTGACCAGAAATATGAGGTTCACTCTATAAACTGCATTGATATGAAACAACCCGTATCTATCATGTAATTTAAATACGGGGAATGTCACTCACGATCGTAATACTCGGTATTAACCCGGTTATCGCAGTGTTCATAGGCATATAATCAGTCAATTTCAATCATTCTTGAGCTTTGATCCTGTGGAAAAAAACTTATAGCTCTACCCATCCGAGTGGTTTCATTTGGCAAACAGTTCATGTGAATTGTATTAGAGCTAAGGAAACGACCCATTCAATGATATACCATACCTCAATCAATGAAACAATACCAGTAGCTCTTCAATGAATAAGTTTTTATTTTCAAAAGTTCTGTGATATTTAGGTATTTCGGATAATGTGTAACTGCCATCATTACTTTTGTCATCACTAAACTATAAGAATATTATGTTTGTTATGTAAATGTAACAAAAACACTATAATTTTCCAACATAGGTACCGGATGATGTTGGAAAGGTGCATTATTGAAATCAAGAGCTCAAATTTTGATAGAAAAATTATTTTAAAAAATGTAATAATATAGCGTTTTATTTAAAAATATGCAACTTCTATATGTCACATTCTTTCTATCAGGGTACAAGTGAAACTAAGTTAATTTCAACTATTTTATTTGAGACCAACACAAAAAACAATAAAAATTATATAGATACAAAAACATTTGAATTGATAATATAATTGTGTTCTGGAGACCATGATCAGTGAATATACAGGGTGTTAGTGAATAAGTTCGACGAACTTCAGGGGGTGATTCTACATGAAAAAAGTTTGATATATAACTTTTGCCTCAAAAGCTTCGTTTTCCGAGATACGGGGTGTTAAAGTTTTTCTTAAAAACTGACTATTCATTTATTGCTCTGAAACCGGTCGAGATATGCAGATGAAATTTGGTGAGTTTCAAGAGAAAGTTGAGGGAGATAATTTTATGTTCATCATTGGGGCGCATACGGGTAATGATCTCAAATTTTTCAAAGAAAAAAATATTACGCCACTGAGATATTTCATTTTTGAATTCCTCGTTCAATTTGTGACAGAAATCTCTTTTGCATTTTTTTCGTATGGGGCGCCATTTTTATGCAAAAAAAACATCTTAACGCGTATTTGTCATTACTTTAATACATTATCTAGTAGCAATGGTAGGAGGCTACTGTCAACATTCTGTTAAGAACGAACATTTCAACGAAATGTCAAATTAGAGTTTGTTCATTTTTAAGCTTTTGGTTTGGTATAACATTAATGATAATAAGTAATTAATTTTTCTGTTATCGAAAAGAATGGAAAATTGTACAAATGCGGAATTGTCAGACATGCATTTTGTCTATGGTCTATGGAAATGGTCGGCAAGCTCGACTATTGTATGATGAGTTGTATCCAGGACGTAGGGTACCCCATCACACAATATTTGCTCGTCTTCACCAACGTTTGCGCGAAAATGGTACATTTAAGAAACAAACGGCTGACTGCGGGCGCTCTCGAGAAGTGCGAACTGTGCAACTAGAAGGAGCTAATTGTGGAGTCACTCAAAAAATTGGCAACATACTGAATGTAAGCAACTTCACTGTATTTAAAATTCTTAAAGAACAGCAATTGTAACCGTTTCATATTCAATGTGTGCAAGCTTTACTACCTAGAGACTTTTTTCCGCGCCTAGTTTTTTGCCAATGGATTCTTCCTCAAATCGCTCAAATTCCTAGTTTTTCAAATGGCGTTTTGTTTACTTACGAAGCTAATTTTGGACGACAGTGCATACTAAATTTCTATAACAATCACCTCTGGTTTGAGGAAAATCCACATGGAATCTTCAAAGCTCATTTTCAGCATCAGTTTCCAGTATGTATGGCTTGGGGTACTCATCATTTAATCGGTCCATATTTCCTCCCACAACGACTAACAGGCAACTCTTACCCAAATTTCCTACAGAAAGAGTTACCTGTTCTTCTTGAAGAAATTCCTCTATAGCTGAGACAACACTCCTGGTTCATGCATGATGGTGCACCAGTCCATTTTAGCATTATTGTACGTAATCACTTGTACATCCGAATCGTTGGATAGGTAGGGAATGTACGGATCATTGGCCTGCTCGATCTCCGGATTCAAATCCTCTAGATGTTTGCATTTGGGGTTTTCTCAAGTCATTAATTTATGCCCCTTTCTTGGTAAATGTTGAAGACCTGAGGAATCGAATTATAGCCGGCTGTGAGACAATAAGAAATACACCAGGTATATTTGCGCGAATACGACAATCAATGAGGCGAAGAGTTGAATCTTGTATCACGTCTGAGGGAGGTCATTTTGAACATTTGTTGTAGCTTTGCGCCTATTTATTTATTAGTGTTATTTTCTGTTATTGTTCTGGTTTAACGTTATTGTATTAGATAGTTCTTGATAATGTATTGAAGAAATGAAAAATACGCGTTAGGATGTTTTATGTTTTTGCATGAAAACGGCGCCCCATACGAAAATGAGGCAGATCAAATTTTTTGTCACAAGTTGAACGAGAAAATCAAAAATGATTTTATAATTTGAAATATCTCGGTGGCTTACCATTTTTTTCTTTAAAAAATTGAGATCATTACCTGTATGCGCGCCAATGATGAACATAAAATTCTTAATTGCATGTCATAAAATGCGCAATAACTACCTCTTGAAACTCACCAAATTAAATTTGCATATCTCGACCGGTTTCAGAGCAATAAATAAATAGTCAGTTATTAAGAATCTCGGAAAATGAAGCATTTGCGGACAAACGTTATATAGCAAGCTGTCATTATTTTTTCATGCACAATCACTCCCTGTCGCACTTATTCACTAACACCCTGTGTATCAAAATTTATTGAAAGGTGATGACCAATAGCAAGTATTTCTATTTAACTCTACCTGAAACAGAAGTCAGGTAAAATATGAATGTGAAAGGGTGAACTACTAGTTTGCCTTGGTGAGCATTTGCGTTTACTGATATATTTTTTCACAGTAGAAAACGAATATATTCAATTACTAAGAAATTCACTATATTATGTGCCCTTCTAATATACATTTCATAAATTTGATGCTCCTCCTCAGTCTGTGAAAGATAAAACATTCCCAAAAAACTGACAAGAAATTAATTATGAATTTATTGAACAGGATTCGATGAAGATCGTTCTGAAATACTTTAAATTGAAGTGCTTCACCGCTCGTATTTCGATTATTATATTGTCTCCATTCTGTAATTTTCTTCGCGAACCAGAAATTCCATGAATTTCGAAATAGATTTAGTGTAACAACACCATAAATCTCTCAGAGATTTGTTCCTAGCATGGCAAAATGAATGAAAAATCCAGAATGATTAATCCAGGATCCAGCTAACAAGGTAATCCAAAACTTGGAGGAGGAAATACTTGATAGTGATATATGGTTTAATTAAGCTTGTCTTACGCCTTGTATTCATTTGTTTCGGAAACAGATTGCCGATCCTTGTGAATAAGTTGTGATAGTGACTCGGAGAGAAGTCGTTATCCTACGACGCTGTACGAGAGGCAACACAAAAGTTCTTCATATGTACTATGGAAGAAGAGGCTGAATAGGCAAAGAGCTGGCTGCAAAAAACCTAGTCAATCGAGTAACACTTGAAATTCCCCAGAGTAAAGACAAAGAGACAAACACATCAATATAATCACACAATACTAATGATATTGAAATACCTACAATTATCCTACATCTATGTCAAACATTACCGGTGGATATTCACAAAACAACCTCTGCTTATGTGAAATCCTCCTGATATGTAAACCTTGTTTATATATATATATATATATATATATATATATATATATATATATATACAGGGTGTAACTGAATAAGTGTAAAACATTTAAGGAGGTGATTCCTCATCGAAAAAAAGATAGGATCTTTCATATAAAGAAACTTCATTGGAGCATCCCTTGTTAAGATACAGCCCCTTAAAGGGGGTACATAAAATTTGTATAACAATTTTTTCACAGCACGAAAAGTTACAATATTGAAATTAACCGACGTTTGTACTACCAAAGACTTAGCCAGTATTTATTTGTTTACATTTGTAAGGGTGAAACAACCCCTAAAATTTATTTCCAATGTAACTTTTGTCTTATTATTTGTTTACCATTTAAAATATTTTCGATAGCCTGTTTCATTCTAAACAAAAAATGTCTCTTGATTTTTTTGCCAAAATAAACCAGTAAGCAGCAAAACATTATTTTACGAACAACTACAGAGATACATCGTCATAAATGCGAACTGGATTTATTGTTATTTTGTAGTTAGTACCTGCATTAAACGATTAAAGGGTAATAAACAAAACTAAGTTATTAATAACAAAACACACAACATGTAGAAATCATAGTGAATGTTCAATATGTCTACCTTCAAACATTACGCATGCGTCTAGACGTCGGCGCATCGAGTCCTTAAGTCCTCTACATCGCGAACAGGAGTACGATATACCAAATGCTGTGAATGGCTCCCGCCCATTTTAGTCAAGTAGCACTTCAGCATTTAACTGAAACATATGCAAATCAGTGGATAGGTCGAGGAGGACCACATAAATGGCCCGCTCGATCCCCGGATCTCAATCCTCTCGATTTCTCTATTTGGGGCCATTCACAGCATTTGGTATATCGTACTCCTGTTCGCGATGTAGAGGACTTAAGAAACCGCATCATCGATGCGTGCAGGGTAATCAGAGAGACTCCAGGAATATTTGAGCGAATACGTGGCTCAATGCGCCGACGTCTAGACGCATGCGTAATGTTTGAAGGTAGACATATTGAACATTCACTATGATTTCTACATGTTGTGTGTTTTGTTATTAATAACTTAGTTTTGTTTATTACCCTTAATCGTTTAATGCAGGTACTAACTACAAAATAACAATAAATCCAGTTCGCATTTATGACGATGTATCTCTGTAGTTGTTCGTAAAATAATGTTTTGTGCTACTGGTTTATTTTGGGCAAAACCGAAGAGACATTTTTGTTTAGAATGAAACAGGCTATCGGAAATAAATTTTCAAATGGTAAACAAATAATAAGACAAAAAGTTACATTGAAATAAATTTTAGGGTTGCGTTTTCACCCTTACAACCATGGGGTAAACCAAATAAATTACTGGCTAAGGTCTTTTGGTAGTACAAAACGTCAGGTTAATTTCAATATTGTAACTTTTCAGTGCTTGTGAAAAAATTGTTATACAAATTTTATGTACCCCTTTAAGGGCTGTATCTTAACAAGGATGCTCCAATGAAGTTTCTTTATATGAAAGATCCTATCTTTTCGATGAGGAATCACCTTAAATGTTTTACACTTATTCAGCTACACCCTGTATATATATATATATATATATATATATATATATATATATATATGTTTATTTATATATATATATATGTTTTATTATATATATATATATATATAATATATATATATATATATATATATATGAAAGAGGTAATATCGAGGGACTGTTAAACAAATGGAAGGAATTTTGAATTGCTCAGAAGTGTTAACGAGCATGTTGACTCGGTCATCAGTGGTGAGAGTCAGGATGAACAACACTTGGTAGAAAACAAATGAGCGGCTGGCTTCTGTTTGTTGACTCCGTTGATTTGTCGTTTTCTACCAAGTGTTGTTCATCCTTGCACTTCTTCACCGTACTGATGAGGGCCGAGAGCCCGAAACACGTGTCTACGGTTAACACTTTTCTCTGAGGGCTATGTCCATTAAATTCCTTCCATTTTATATATATATATATATATATATATATATATATATATATATACTTGTATTCATAATTATAATCAATTGCTCAAATGTACAAATGTATGAATTACTACTGAAAGAATGTAATTATCATCTTCGGAATAAATTTCTTCTCTTCTTTCTTTAATATGTTAGTGATCACAGCAAACCTGAAAAAAATCATTTGCTGCCTGGGCAAAAGTTGCGCATAAGATTTGTCTGGCGTTTTTTCGGAAAAAGCAACCATACCAGTGTAGTAACAGGTTGGAAATACTTGTGTCATCGCTCGAGTGGTCTAAGGTGTCAGATTTGAGCTCTGGTTCTCGACAAGTAGTGGTTCAACCCCACACCAGAGTTTTTTTTCAAATTTCTGATTTTTGTCTATCTATGTCTATACCTTGTAATATTTTAAAAAGAATTAAATACTTTTTTTACGTTAGATTACGTTACGACTCATTTTCGCTTATTTCACTTGATTTTCCCTCACATATTTCAGGTTTGAGTGTCTCCGTTCACAATTCTGCGATATTTAATAACAAATTGTCATTACATTCTGCGTGATATTCATCAATATGAGTTGAAGGCTGTGCGAATTATCTGCCGAAAATATTCTTCAGTTGTTGACATATGGAAATAAATCTTTTTTTTATATAACCCCAAATGAAATAATATATTGTAGTTAAATCGGGAAATTGCGGTGGCCATAGTTGCGGTGGTTCCAAACCATTGGTCATTAATAGGTTTTTTCTATCTGCCGATTATGTGAATGTGCTCCATCATGTTGATACCATATTTTTCTATGGTCGGCTAGAGTCAGCTGTTCCAAATAATCCGTATCGCGATTTCTCAGAATTTCTAGGTATTGTTTACCTGAAAATAAAACAACCCTGTAGATCTCTTTTTATGTTTTTCTACATGCTATGAATGAACATAGCTCTATGGTGGTATTTTCAAGTATAATTTAGCCATCATATGATTCAGATCGTTATACTAATACAGTTACTTTAAATACAGATACCTCAACTGACCATTCAAATTGTCATCATAAAAGTGGAACATTACTATGGAATTGTTTCTAACAGCACAGTCATCATTGAAATTCCAACGGTCTTGAAATTGACGTTTCTGGAAAGAATGTGGATTGCCAACGCTCCAGTAGGGAGAGTTCAGCCATGCGAATTTTTCATTTTTGGTAAATTCTGCTTCGTTGCTCCACATATTGTCACTCACAAATTGTTCATTTTTCTGATTCTTCATAATGATGAATTCACCCTCTTCTTATAGTCGTACAGCTTCAGACCATGAACTATATTATGAGAATAAGGGTGTCATTTGTGTTTTGCCAATATTCCCTTCATGGACATTTCACTTAATCATGAAAAAGGAAATTGTGGCATAATGAACAGATTATTTAATCAAAGAAAAAAGCATCCTCAAGTGGGACTCGAACCCTTATGTTTTCTAGAAATGTACTCTAACCGCTGAGCTATCGAGGAGATAGGAATCGACACACACTCATGAATACTTTACCTCCATAATTTAATGTGCATGTTGGAATGAATCGAAAATCGAACGTACTTATCAATGGCCGTCGAGACCCGATACCTATTCACTCCAACATCATCGTCGACTTGACGATTTCAGAAGAAGATCTAGGAGGATGATCTCCAACCACTGATAAGATTGAGCCAAATATATAATGTTAAAGTGGGAAATTATTGTCCGAGATAAATCATGAAAAAGGAAAATGTGGCATAATGGACAGATTATTAAATTAAAGAAAAAAAGCATCCTCAGGGAAATCTCGCGTTGAGAGCCTATACAACTGCAGCGTAGTAGAATTTCACAGCTCGCAGTTACTTCATCAATGAGCACGAGATATAGCGATGTTGAGTTAGTCAAAATATCACTACCCCTGTTTGGAAACACCATATTATTTGGCAAAGTTTCCGGCTGGAAAAAGTGTGCCAAATGGCGTTGGTGATTAGCCCTGGTAGCAGAAATACGTCGATGTTAAATAGAAAAGCAAAGAGAAAATGCTCTCACGACTAGTACAGTAATCGTAAGATGATATAGATAATACATTTCTGCCTTCTAATTCTTCTGTAAGAATATCTCCTGGAAAATCAGCAGTAGTTTTTCTCCCCAGGCATAGACTTCAAACCGCTGACAAAATTACTCTGAGTAAGTAAGTAAGTAAGTAAGTAATTTATTCATTTCATGTCATTCAATCATTCAGTTATATAATTTCCCTGCAATTTACAATTCTAATTATCATTAATAATCCTATCATAGAACCATGTATTAAACAATCTGTAGCCACCTAAGCTAGGTTTGTGTCGTGGCTGTTACCAATTGATATTGGTTGTGTTATATAATATATAATAGAATAAAAACATAAAAACTGAAATAGGTCGTTTAGTTATATACCTTACCTTACTAGGTTTAAAACCGCAGTTGGAGAATGATGGTTAGAGGGAGGTAATAAGAAGAGAGAGAGAGCAGGTTAACTCAAACATTTTCAAAGATATCCTACAATTGATCATAATAATTTCTGATGAAAACTTTTAGTTCTTTCTTTAATTGACAGTAATTCTTAATATTCTTCATATGGAGTGGTAGCTTATAATTTCGGGCCAAAATAAGTTACAAATTTCTGGTTATGACTCAATCTATAACGTGGTATTGTGAATGCCTGATTAGAGGTCATTCGCGTATTGTATTTATGTGTAATAATGTAAATGGGGTTACTGCAAATCCATAATAAACAGTTATAAGCGTATAGTTTTCTGACTTTGAACAAACCACTTTGTTCGTAAAGTAGCTCTGTAGAATATCTCCTATCCTTCTACAAGGCGATTTTGATCAGTGTGTTTTGTATTACGTCAAGAATATGTAGTGATGTTTTAAATAAGCCACCCCATACTAAGATGCAGTATCTAATTATCGACTCCACCAAAGCACCGTACACCGTCAATATGACATCTCTACTTAAGATACTTCTTAGTTGGTGAAATTTTCGAATTAGTTTGCGGAGTTTTTTTACTATGTGATCTATGTGATCATTACAGCGTAGAAATTGGTCGATCATGACGCCCAAATATCTAATAGTATTTGTTTTACATATTCGGGAACATCCACAGTTTTGGTTTTCTGTACACGTATATTTGTGAATCGTAATGAAGTTTTCATCAGGTTGGTCTTTTCTTGTTGAAGAGAAAGTTATGAATTTGGTTTTGTCTATGTTGAGACTCAATAGATTGTTACTCAGCCAGTTATATATCATTTTCATTCCTTTGTTTGCATTTTCGTATGTTTCATTCCAAGTTCGACCTACAAATACTACAGCAGTATCATCGGCGTAAGATAATAGTTTTCCTTTGAAATTGCTGATATCAAAAATGTTGTTTACATAGAGCAAAAATAAAATCGGGTCTATTACTGTTCCCTGAGGTACGCCCATGCTGACGGGTAGCGGATTACTATATAAGTCATTAATTGTTACTATCTGAATTCTGTTAAATAAGTAATCTTTGAAAATTTCGAACTGCATTCCTCTAACTCCAATATCCTGCAACCGCTGAAAGAGGATATCATGATTGACGGTGTCGAATGCCTTGGCTAAGTCTAAAAATACAGTGATGCATTTTTCCTGATCCTGAAAACAACTGAAAACATTGTTTGCCAATTCAAAAACTGCACCTTCAGTCGATAAATTTTCTCTGAATCCATATTGAGATTTGGAGAGAATCCCATTTATGTTACAATAATCAACTAGTCTATTTTTTAAACACTTTTAAAATATTTTAGCAGAGTTATTGATTACTGTTATTGGTCTGTAGTTATTTGTTTTATGTTTATCCCCAGATTTATGAATCGGAGTTGTGATAGAACCTTTGAAAGCGGAAGGAATTTTACCAGTCAAAAAAATTGAGTTGAAAATATGACATAATGGCTTTAATAGATACTTTTGAAATGTTTTTACGAAGAATACTGAAATTTTATCTGGACCAGGTGAGGTATTATTTTTCAAACCAGCGATTATATTCATAATTTCATTTTCAGTTACAGCATGCAAGAATAACGAGTTTTTAAAGCTTCTTGTAATTTCCGATGTTGGCTGGGCCGGGTTTTCTATTTTTTTCGACATATTTTCACCCACATTTATAAAGAAGGAGTTGAATTCATCTGCTACTTCTTTATCTGATCTACATTTTCGGTTACTGTTGTTAATTATGTCAGATTTCCGGGAATTGCAAAGAGTGTTTTCATTAGTAATATCTTTAATCGTTTCCCAAATTTTTTTGGTATTTTTTCCGGTTTCATTAATTTTATATTTGTAATATTCGTGTTTTGTTGTCCTGATTAAGTTGCACAGAAAGTTTCTGTAGCATTTATATTCATTCTTATGTTCTTCTGAAGGTTTCTTTACTGATTTTTGTTTGAGGTAATCCCTATGCTTTATTGAATTGAGTAAGCCAAGCGTCATCCAAGGTTTCAACTTGGTGTGGTTTCTTGTATTATTTGATTTAATTTGTGTACTACTGTCGATATGTAGTAATATTTGGTTAATAAAACATGTGAATGCTAGTTCCGGTACATCCGTTTGGAATACTGTTTCCCAAGTTTCAGTGCACAAGAAGTGTTTCAATTTATTGTTGTTGACGTAAGAGTTGGATATCGCGGGAGTTTCGTCTTTAGATTTTTTGAATTATCAGTTTTAATGGATAGTAGTAAGGTATCATGGTCACTTATATCAGTTTTGAAAATATATGTCTTTAATTCCATTTTCTTATATGTATTTTTGTTCTTAATTTTAATATATATATGTGATCAATCAAACTTGGACCTCTCGTTGGCGTGTTTAGAAAAGAAACAAATCCTATCTCTGCCAGCATACATATGTATCTATTAACCGCAGTTTCTGCTAAGTTCAAAATATTTACATTTATGTCGCCCATGAATATGTTCACTTCGCTCATATTTTGAGTTGAGAAATAGCTTTCTAAATCCAATAAATATATATCCAAATTTGTTGAGGGGGGCCTATAGGAGCATGTCAATGAATATGTGATGTTATTGATTTCATATAAGATTTCTATTAGATTCACTTCAGATAAGTGCTTTATGGTTGCTGAGTACGTAATGTTACTATTTATGTATACTATTACACCATCGTTTTGGTTAAACTGTGATTTATTATATAAAATCGAAATTGGGGATTTTAAAGTTTTCGAAGTCTTGCAGTATCTATGTTTCGGATAAGATTATTATATCCATATTTTTTGTTTGTATATTTTCCAAGTATACTAGAAGTTCATCAAAATTTTTGTTTAAACTCCTGATGTTAAAGTGAAATATGTTAAAAATTTGCTCACCACTCCATTGATTTTTACTCTCTTCGAAATTTTGACAAACTGTTGTTTCCATCTCCTCATCATTCTCCATCAATTCAAAAAATTCCAACATATCAGTTTTGAACTATAAGCGAATGATAAATTAGCAAGTAGATATCTAGGTAGTTAACAGTTATAATTTTATAATTTAGAATTAAAAATTGAGAATCAGAAATTTTAAATTACTCCTATGCATATGAAGTTATAATTCATTATCATCAGCCAGGTCGTGAAGTCGTTGAACATAATACATTAGGTTGATTGTGTTGTGTATTGAGTAATGTCAGCAACACAATTTATTTTAACATTGCGCCCCTCGTGCTTGGTGGAGATGCATCCCTTGAAACTCCATGCATTTCTCATACCAAGAACGTTTTGTGCTTCTTTCAGGATAGTTCTGCGTTTTATTGTCAGGTCTTCTGCAATGAATATTTTCTTTCCTTTGAACTTATAGGCGTGTTTAAACAGCTTGGATTTCAGTTCCGTGTTTGCTAACTTCAATATAATAGGTCTGCTTTTATTAGGTATATCCATTTTCCTGCCTATTCTGTAGCATCCAACTATATTGTCATTTCCTAAATTCAGGCCAGTATTTGTGTTGATTATGAGTTTGATTTTTTCTCGCAGGTTTTCTTCATCATCAGCATCTTCGTTTACCCCGTATACACAAACATGGGTGGCTTTCATACTCTGATATATATCATCGACTTTTTTATTGTTCGTTACCATTATATCCACTTTTTGCTGTAGATGAGACGTTCTTTCAGCCTGAGTTTTCATTTCCTCTTCTAGTTTCTTCAGTTTTTGTTCAATTTTGTCTGTTACCTTTTTTACTATTCCACTAATGAAATCCCGATCTTGAAATATTTCCTGAATGGATTCCTTTATGAGGGAATTCATTTCTTGTTTGTTTCTGGTCACAGACATAACTTATCTGACCGTATGTTCCGTTGTGAAATGACACTCACTATGTTTTCTCGTTCTTCACTTTTCACGGGCTTTCACAACCACTTTCTACCGACTAAAACATGTAGTTTTTACTGAGCAATTTAACGTAGTTCTACTCAATATGAGACATAAAAATGGTTTAGCAATACCTATACTCGGAGAGTAAATATAAATATTGAGGTGTTGTACTAGACAACAAACTTCTCTGGTTCCACATAAAGCACCTCATGAGTAAAGCTGAAAAAGGTGAGTTCTTTGTCATCATAAACGTATTTTATTTGAAAAATATGAATTCGTCCAATTTAACTTAATTGAATAATTCCTCAACTTTCCATTGCAAATTTGACATAAATCGTGTGCAAAGTTCCCTTACACTTTTTTTTTCTCTTTCGATACTCTTTTTGATTTCACTATTGTCTCTTTGTAGTGTGCATAAATAGTAAACCCTCGAATTACATGTAAATTGAACGTATGTAAACAGTTAATATTTGTATCGGATTATACAATTTCATTAACTTACATTTCTGAGTTTGTATTACACGAACTTGCTGCAAACGAAAATATCTTCCACGTATAGTATCATACTTGTATTCGCATAGATATCGTACAGCTCATGTATCATTTTGAATTTCCCGCAAGCAGAACAGAAGTTCGGATGGTTCCGTGCACCCGTTAGGAATCATATGAGCAAGGGCTAGACGCTTGTCACACAGACTCGTATATAATAGAGAAAGACCGGGAGAGAGAGAGAGAGAGAGAGACAGAAAGTCGCATGGAGGGGACATAACGCTTTTTTCTTACGTGACGATTTCTACCAGCCAACACCTACCGCCAGCCGCGTAAAACAACTTTGTTCCAATAAATTTTGGAGCAAAAAAAGCCCTCCCTCAGCGGAGGCCAATATGACATATAATAGATTTATCAACTTAACCTTCACATTCAAAATTTCCAATATTGAATCTTGAATATTCAGATATTAGTTTCAAACCGACTGTTATATTTCCCACATTTTCTGGGACCCATACTGCTAATGTTCTTGAGCTACAAAACATCCTAGCCAATTACTATAATCATTTTGAATTATTTACAGATGGTTTTGAAACACTGAATGGTACAGGCATTGCAGTTTTGTTACCTGAAAACAATATTGAAATTCACTATAAAATACCAGAATTCTCTCTCATATTTACAGCCAAGATCTTAGCTATAGAAAGTGCTCTAGACTGGATAGTCAAACAAAAATCCTCACGGAATGCTGTCCTTATTTCAGACTCCAAAAACGCCTTTGAAGCTATGAATAATAAATAAAATAAAAATGTATTCCTTCATATTTTTGTGTAACATCACGAAGTCACTTCAGAAGCTGATCATTCGAAAGCATCAAGTAATATTTATCTGCTGGAATCTCAGGAAATAGTAAAGTTTATGTTTCAGTCAAGGAAGCAACATTGACAAAAAATATGATTCCAAAGATGTAATCACTCTTGACAGAAAAGAAGCTTATGCAAAGTAGGAGAATGATTGGATAGACTTGAATAATTCAAAAAATCCTTATGTATTAATCCATCGCTCCCACCGTTCCACATATCTACGAATATGCAGTTAGCAGGGCCTACTCTGTTACCGTCACACGCCTAAAATTATACCATGCTGAATTTCTGCAAATCTTCATAAAAATGGCTTGGTTGAAAGTAATATTTGTACTTGTGATGATGTATTGATTTCTGACTCAACCCATGTATTTTTGCATAACCAAAATATCAACAGAATCATAGTAAACTATTCAATATATTTATCAGTTACCATATATCCCATTACTCACCCATTACTGATCATGAATAAAAATGATATCGTAGACCAATTAGTGAATTCACTTCGAAAAAACTAGCTTGATATCTGACACATGGTCCTAATTAATTTGATATAATAATAATAATCGTCTTTATTGTTTTTCAGTACTGGGCACATGCAATTTTGGTTCAAATAAACAATTCAATTTCTGAAATTACAAAAGGCGAAGTTCATCTTATGTAACACATGTGCTAATAAGTTGTTCTTCCACTCAACCTCAGAAATATTCTACCTATTCTAAGACACAAAACAGAGAAGAGTAGAGGGAAAATTTAGGAGATACCAATTATTCAAATGATGCTGGGAAAGACGTACATTGCTGAAACTCATTTTGGTTGATATGAGAAAAAATTTATATGGTAATTTATAATAAAAGTATATTTTCTAACAGAATTAGTTTGAATTTTTTTCGTAAAATTGAAAGTTTTGAATTTTTAATTTCTTTTTGTAAGAGGCATATATTATAACTCAATGATCGTTTGAAAAATTCTGTTTTGAAACTAGGTGGGGTGAGAGTACCTTCAAATCTGATATTCAGATTATGAATATCGGTACGAAAAGTGATTTTCCTATACAGGTAGGGCAGTGTTTTAATTATTATAATTTTTTTATATAAAATAGCAACATTTAATTTTCGTCTGTTTTCCATTATAAGCCAACCCGTTTCACGCAACTTATGGGATATTCTTTGATATTTTCTCATACCGTGAATGAGCCGAAGACACGAGTTCTGCACTTTCTGAATTCTCTGAGCATAGTGTTTAGTTAAACATGGGCCATATAAGGTATCCGAATAATTGAAACGTGATAAAACTAGTGCATCACAGAGAGTTGTTTTCGTCTGTTTTGAGAGTACGTGTCTGTTTCCATATATACGTTTTAAAGAAGAATATGCAAGTTGTATTTGGTTGTTTATATGTTTGTCGAACCGCAAGTCGGAATCGATTAAAATTCCAAGACTTTTGCATTCATTTGTGGGTTGTAGTGAAACATTATCAGCCATAATTGTGAGAGATTCGCTTGCTTTTTGGCGATTAACTTTTGATCCAAATTCGATTTAGTGGCATTAATTGATAGACAGTAGTCTCTTGCTGACTCAACGAACGACTCGAGATCATTGTTTATAAGTGTGCATGCATTTTGTATACATTGAGGGGAAAAACTGTAATAGAGTTGAGTGTCATCGGCATGAAGGTGAATTTTACAATGTTCTAGACAGCGTAACATATTTGATGAATAAATTGTGGACAACAATGGACCCAATATAGAATCCTGTGGCACTCCTGACTTCAGTTTCAAATAGTTCGAGTAGATTCCATCCTGGCATACTTTTTGTACCCTGTTTTTGATATAACATTCAAGAAGTCTAATTGCACTCCCCGATAGTCCCACATAATGTAATATCGCTAAAAGTAGATCGTAGTTTAGAGTGTCAAAGGCTCGACTGGAATCAAGAAGTACAAGTACCGAACAGAGGCCCCCATCTGTAGCCCCAATAACGTCATCCACGATGTGCAGCAGAGCAGTGGCGCAACTATGACCTTTGCGGAACCCAGACTGTGTTTTCGGTAGTAAAGAGAACTTCTTCAAAGATTTTTGATAATGTTGGTAGGACACTAATTGTACGTGAATCTTTATATTCAGTTGGCTTAAATTTTTTGGGTAATACTCTCACCACTGCTCTCACCTACATCGCTGGAAATACGTTATTGGTTGAACAAATGTTTACTATATGGATGATATATTGTACGATATGGGGACAACACATTTCAATCAGTTTAATGTTTATATCATCACAACCTTTAGCATTCGATTTTACGTAACATATAATTTTATATGTGAATAAATCATGTAATTCCTGGAAAGCAAATTCAGGTTCCACTAGATGGTTTCCCTTATAAGAAGTTATTAAATCTTGAGGTGGCTGCATGTTAGGTATAGAGTTAATGAAAAACTTATTTAATTCATTTGGGTTACTGTGTTCTCCACATTTCCTTATTATTCTTTGAGTTCCCTAGCCGATAACTAAAATATGCCTTTTTTCCCTCTGAATAGCCTTATTTACATAGTTCCTAATATCTTTATAATATTGCAGCCGCCCCTCGGTTCTATTTCTTTTCAAAGCTCTCAGTGCTTTATCCCTATTGCCAAAAGTCATCCCAAAAACTTGGTTTTTTGTTTCTTGCCAAGAGCTATTTCACCCCCACTCAGCTGCTTATGATCTATAAGGCACAGATCCGACCTGTCCTGGCATACTCTTCCCATATTTGGAGCGCGGCACCTAAACATATCCTGAGGCTATTGGATTCTGTCCAAAAAAGGGCAATTCGTCTCGTCGGTGATGCCTCGCTTACAAACTCGCTCACTTGTCTGGAACACCGTAGAAAAGTTGGCGATTTGTCTCTATTTTATAGATATTTTCATGGGCGATGCTCTTCTGAAATATCAACAATCGTTCCTGCTTTGGCAGTCTCTTCGAGATTAACCCGTCAAGTTCAGTCATCACACCCCTTCGTGGTCACTTTGGAGACCTGCAGAACATCACTTTCCAAAGACTCGTTCATCCAACGAACAGCGAGGCTTTGGAACTCATTGCCTAGGGAGGTGTTCCCCGAGGCATACAACCTCCAGAAATTTAAGAAGAACACCAACTCCTACCTTCTTTCCCTTGGTTCCCACGATGTTCTCTGAACATTACAGGATATCCCTTTTCGTGGGAACCAGAACATAAAAAAAAAACATCATTTGCTTTATGTTAAATGTTAGCAAATGGATTCTCCGATGCAAACTCCCTCTTTCAGACACACCACGTATTCTTTTTCTGAACCCCCATATTTGGTTTCACTATGGTTTATTTTTGGTGGAGTTGAAAAAAATAACTTGAATAAATTCTACTTATTTATCGCTTCGACCTATTAGCATTGACCTATTTGAAATTCAAAATGACGCAAATTCTACATATAATATTTTTTGTGTAACAAATATGCTGAAAAATAGGGACACTCGAGTCACTTTTTTTGGAGAAATCTAAATGAGTTTTTTCTAATGTTAAAAGTGATATTTTCAGTGAACGACCCTGTTAAATTTTCAACTTCCCCTCGTAGCACTAAGCTCGGCAAATGGATTACTGCCGTTTGTGAACGCCTTCTGATATCTCTTCGAACAAAAGCCTTATCGCTCTCGGTTTCTATTATTATATAATTATGCTACGAGCTAATCTGATTTAGAGAAACTCCAAGACATTTACATATGTACGTTTATAATGTGCTTCGTTCTGTTATAACAAAGGATTTTTTGTACTAAAAAATTTCGTAATCTTATCAAACGGGGGAAAAAGTTATTCGAATATAAGTTTGCTGCATCTGTTTTTGAGTGAGCTGACATTGCAGGTGGCTCTTATATACATGATAAAAGGTTTGATTGGCAGTAGCATGTTTTCAGATGTTTTTGGATTTTATCGTAGTGATATAAAGAAATAATGAGGACAGAATTACCAAGCAATTATTACGGATGGTATTGGATAGGACAGAAGGGAATTTGAGTTATTTATAAATAAGAATGTAGTGTTCTTTGAAAATTGGTGTTTTATAAATAAAGGAAAATTCTTATTTCGATTATTTAATTGGAATTTTACGCCAAACCATTTTGGTACAACCATTCAAAACTATTCTTCATGATATTTCAAGTTGATATATATTCCTTCCAGTAAAACTATATTCCTTTATCCGCAAACAAAAATTAACTATATTCACTACTGAAAAATAAATTGAAAAATGAGAATTATGAAACCATTGACCCACTTGTTTAACATGTCTTTTGAGTGTGGCGCCTTTCCGAATATTCTGAAAACACGAAAAGTGGTTACTCTTTTCAAAAAGAAAGATTCTACTCTACTAGAAAATTACCGGCCGATAACAATACCTTATAGCTTTTTTTAAATATTCTTAGTGAGAAACAACATGGATTCCGATCGATAATGTCAACTACTACCGCATTGTCTTCATTCTATCATGAAATTATATATATTTGATTGACGGAGGTAAATGCCCTGCTTCAATATTTTGCGATTCAAGTAAGGCATTCGACTGCGTTAATGATGACAAACTTTTATCAATGTTGGAAACATATGGTTTGCGAGGATCACCACTTGAATGGATCTCATCATTTCTAGAGGATCGAAAATAAACAGTCTGCTTACAATTTCAACATGTTGGAAAAAATAGTAATATCCATTCTGAAACTGGAAATTTGATTGAAGGTGTCCAACAGGGCTCAATATTAGGGCCTATACTGTTTATTTTGTATGTGAATCATTTAGACAATATTATTGACAAAGGTCATTGGACTGCATACGCAAATGGCTTCTCACTAATAATCTCCGATGCAGATACAAAAATATTAGAAGTAAAATGTTATGGTATCATTAATAAAATACCAAAATTCTTCAATGGGCGTGACCTCTTTTTCAATGTTGAAAAAACACAAATTATAAGGATTCACAATCGTCGAAAAAGTGTAGGAAATATGCAGATTATGATAGAAAATAAATTCTTATGAACCAGTAAAAAATTTAAGAATTCATCTAGATGAATTCCTGAACTGGAAACCTCAATGTTTTTTTATTTTCTAATTGTTGCACCTAGAGAACGTTACAGTATCCTATACAGGTACATCCTATATCCTCAAAATTATCATACAGAGCATTAGAGTATACATGATATTACAATACTAAAAAAAAGAGAAGGCACTAACAACTAAGTTTACTGAACTATGAAAAGGAAAAAAACACAAATACATGAAAACAGTATATAGTAGGATATTAATCAGTGGATTTTTCCATTTAGTAGGTGGTATTTTAAACAATACTTGAATTTTCCAGAGTGGAGGGATTTAAATTTTATTGTAATAATTATCCCCTTTCACTGTTATTAAATTTTTGCCAAATTTTGTCCTTATTCGTGGGACAATTATGTCATTTTTATGTCTTGTATCATGATTGCGTATTAAAGAAGTTCTATTGTTGAGCAAAGTATAAATGTGTCTAGATTTGTTAATAGCGTGATAAATGAAAATGCAAGATTGATATCTATATATACTGCTTAAGGGCATTATTTTGAATGAGTTATACAAGGAACTTGTGTGGAATATTCTTGGTAATGAGTAGATAACTTTGATGTTTTGATTTTGAAGTATTCATGGGTTGGGTACCAAATGAGAGTTTGATAATGAAGGTGAGAATGGATAATTGGAAAGTATATTGATTTTAAGTCCTTCCTCGGTACAAAATTGCTGAATCTACTTAGTATTCCTAGCACAGAGGATATTTATCTCGTGAATATTTCATATGAGGTGCCCAAGTAAACTTTCCATCTATAATTAGGCCCAGAAATTTTATTACGGTGGAATATTTCAAGAAAGTGTTTTGGAAATTGATAGATTGAGGATTGATAGTTTTTCTGTTGGAAATATACATAAAGGAGGACTTGTTAACATTCAGAGTGAGTTTATGTCCTCTCATCCAAGTGCTTATGATGCTCAAATCATTTTCAATATTTGTTCTGAGGATTTCGAATGAATTTGAAACATATACAAGAGTTGTATTAACAGCATACAATTTTACAGAGTTTTGCAAACCTATATAAGACATCGAGTTGATATGAATCAGAAATGAAGTGGGGCCCAGAATCGAGCCTTGTGGGACTCCATAAGTAAATGGCATCAAAGGAGATTGCTCACCATTAACATAAACAGATTGCTTAGTTACTGAACCAGGCTAATTCCTTACCTTTCATTCCTATTAGTTCTAAATTTTTCGAAAGAATATTGTGTTCAACAGTATCAAATGCCTTGGACAAATCAAGCGAGACGAGGGTACATTTGAGACCGTTGTCAAGGCTTTTTTGTATTTCTGATATAAGATCCACTGCCGCTGAGCTTGTACCACTTGATTTGCGGAAGCCATAATGAAAATGAAACATGAACTCAATTTTATACAAGTAAGCAACCAGCCTGATGTTAACAACTTTTTTCAACAATTTTAGACAACATGGGTAAAATTGATATTGGTCTGTAGTTTTTACATTCTTTTTTTTTCCTGCCTTAAACAGAGGCACTACCTTGGCAATTTTCTCACTTGGTACAACCCCAGTAGTCAGAGAGTGATTTATCAATTTGCACAACACTGCACTAATTTCCATTTTTCATGTTTTGACAGTATTCACTTCAATATCGTCTGTGCATTTATCATTTGTAGGATTTCATCGACTGTGGTGAGTTCAAGTTTCTCACGAGACTGTAGTTCAGTATCCAGATGTTTTTCCTCATCTTGTATTATGCTTGCTAACATTGGACCGATATTGACAAAGAAACTGTTGATGTGCTTTCCAATTAGCTTTCCATTCTCAATCAACGAGTCATTTTTGGAGTCCTTCAGCATTTTCATTTCATTCATCTGTTTATCCTTTGAGTTAGTAGATATGGAGTTGATAACATCCCATGTCTATTTTTTCTTCGAGTTTACATTTGCAAATTGTTTTGCTGAGAATGCTTTCTTTGCAGACTTGATTTCCACTTGGACTTGTTTTTTTTTTTTTTTTGTTTATTTTTGATAATAAAAATCCCTTTTTTCAATTCTTGAAGTACTCTGCTATTGAACCATAGTTTGGAGTTGCTCTTAGACCTATTTGGTAGTTTTTTGTAGGCAGTATTTCCAGTAAATCATTTTTCAATTGCGTCGTAAAATTCATCAGTGTTCATATTTGTATTCATTTGTTCATTCAAGTTCTGCAAGTCACCACAAACACGGTTTATATCAACTTATTTCTTGTTCTAGTGACTTTGCCTTGGTTGACCGGTGTTATTTTGCTTTTTTATTCTCACTATTTGATGTTCGTGATCACTTAATGAGTCACTTAGAATAGACAGGAAAATATCTGTTTTCCTACAATTAGTCAGCAGATGATTGATCAGAGTACTTGAGTGACTAGTTATACGAGAAGGAATTGTACTGTTATAGGAAAAGAAATTATGGGAATTACATAAGTCATGGTAACTGCATACTGTTTCAGTCCTTCTTGAAATGTCCACATTCATATCACCTCTTTATTGCCAATTCCAATCATTCCATGTTCGAGTACATCCAGAAGATTCTCTCTACGGTTTGAGGGTGGGTGGTATATTACGGCATAGAACTGGTTGAGTTGCTTTAGGTAGATAGCAATATGGGATATGTCTGATTCTATAACAGTGACAATTTCATACTCTATGTGGTCCGCAACAAAAAATGCTGATCCACCTCCTTGTTCATCCCTGGAGGCAAAGATATACGGGTAAGTTGTAGAATTTTGATTCGGTGTGTTCTATCCATGTTTCTGTTACACCAATCAAGTGTATTTTATGTTTTAGTTGAGAAACTATAGCTTCTAAGTCATACATTTTATTTTTCAACAATCTGGCATTCAAATAAAAGAAATTAATATAGCTTTCATTCTTCATGTTTGTGCAGTTCTCATTATAGTTGCAAATTGCTAGAAGTTGTTTGGCCATGATAATAAAGATGTATCATAATATTGTTACCTGTCTATTTCTAAGGAAAATTTACATCTACTTCACTTATTCATTTATTTGAGGTGTTCTATAACTTTCCGGAATTTTCAACAGCTCACTTCCATCGGTTTTTCTGCAATAAATTTTTAAAATTTTTCAGCCAGTCATGCCTGAAGTCATTATTTTTCAATTATCCAGCCTTGCTGAATAAAATCCTTACTTCTTTTGGTATGTCTTCATTCATGTATATATTATTTGTTTCACCCTCTTGATGACATTCAGTTGTTACAAGGGCTCCTTTTTTCTTCTGGTTTTCAAAAATTTGATTTCTAGTTTCACCAGAAGTGAAACATACAAGAACAGGTTTTATAGGGTTTTTACTGGGAATGGTTTTGGTTTTGAAATCCCCTCTCTTCTATATTATGTCTATGTTGACCTAATTGTATTTCAAGAACATCCTTTTGCAACTCATTCAATTGATTTTCAATGGTTTCATTTTCTGTATTTATTTCATATTTTTATCTCGCATGTCTGCAAATCATCCATTATCTGACTGTTGAAATTTAAGGATGCCTCTATTTCCTCAAATTTCTCAGTTATTATTAAAACTTTTTCTCTGTTTGAGGGGTACCCATGGGACTTACTGAGACAAAAACGTATAATGGAAATCAACCCATTAATAATTCGAAAATATCCACAGTGCTATTGGTGAAATTTATATAATTTTCAAGCAAAATACCTTCAATTTCCTCTAACTTTCCAGAAGGAGAATATAAACTCCAATACGTTCATATATATTCCTTCCACCTATTTTCATAACAGTAAATCGAAATGAAACATTTTATGGACTCATCGCCTCATCGTAGAACAGACTGCATATTTAATGGGCCTTTGAATGGAGAAACTAATCATTTCCATATCCAGAAAACGACAACATTGAGATAATCACGGAGTTTGGTTTCGCAAATCCAATCTTAAATCCCATTTATTTCACAGCGTGAGACTGAACATTATGATACTAAAATTTTATTATTTTTTTGGGATTAAACCTTCCACAATCTGAAAACAAAATTAAATGGATCAGGGAATCTATACAAGTCTACACCAAACTATTTTTCACGAAATGAAAAATATTGAATTAGTCAGCTACTTGTTGTATAATGTTATAATCTCGAAAAGAAGTATCAAGAATCAGTATTCCTCCACAAAAAGCAAGCTTCAAACAATAGGAAAATTTCTCTTGACAAAAATACATAATGAAACAACTCTGCTGAGAGAATCATTTTTTTTTCGCATATTTAATCATAAGTCCCAGTTGTTGTATAGCAGTTCAAATCAATTAATTGTTGATTATTATAGGAACATTTTATCCACACGTCTGTTTTAATTTATCACTGTTTGTTGTTTTCCGAACGCAATGTTCATCTATCTACTGAAAGGCTCTCAAAAATAACTGGTCCTAAAATGAGATAAGATAAACAGTAAACGTTTGTCTTATGTTCTCTATTTTTCTATTCCTTATATTCAACCTCAGGTAATGAAAAGGTAGGTAGGACCACTAGTATATATAAGGGAATAATCTTTATTTATCCTGTCAACATTTTGGTCTGACACTTGTCCAAATCCACCTAAAATGGCTAGAACGACATTTTGAAATAACGACTCGTATGGATGAGAAAGAGTATTTCATTTGGGATTTTCAATTACATTATTCGAGTACATAATTTATTCTACGATTTGATAGTGGAAAGATCCTCATTCTGGTATGTATTTTTTCATTCAGTATTCATTTTTCCTGAATACCAATTTCACCGACATATGAGTACTGTTATCATACATATATTGATCAGTGTTAATTTTGTGCATATCACAATTTGAAAATAACTTTATGCATATGAGTTATAACTAAGTCTAACTCATTTCGAATAATAACCTCTTTTTATTCCTTATATATTTTAAAACTTATCGAATGTATATATATATATATATATTATATATATATATATATATATATATATATATATATATATATATATATATATATATATATATATATATATATATAACTAACTAACTATTACCCGCTGCTTTGCCCGCGCAAATTTCAGGAAGATCATATTTTTTATACGCTTCTTTGGTTCGATGCAAAATACAGTTTTGATAAATATGCCAGTTTAGCCAACCAAAATGTTCGTTGAGATAATGTATTCTTTATGTATTAACACTAAACTTTTTCTAGTTTCAGTTGAAACAGTACATTATAGAATTGATTATTTGAAAGATACAAATAATTCAAAAATTCAGAAGGAAGTTTCAACCCTTTGTGATACACTACGTAGAATGAAAAAAATTGCATTCTTCTATTTCTGATACTCTTTCAGATATAACCTGTTCCATGATACTTTTTACTGCCGAATTTCAGTAATGAAAAAAATTCTCCTTTGGCAAAACTTTTTTTCATTAAAAGCTACATAGATTGAAATCATTCGATGATTAAGGGGGTTGTTCCAACACATTGGGATCCAAGCCATTATCCGTTCTTCCGTTTGCTGTCATCCGTTATCCCGAATCCCGTATCCCGTAATCCTGTATCTCTTTATCCAGTTTTCCGTTATCCCGTTATGCAGTTATCTCATTATCCCGCCATTAGGCCATGTACTGATATCCGTTATCTTGTTTGTCCGTTTTGCCGTTATCCCATTATCCTGTTTCTCCATTATCCCATTATTCCGTTTTATCGATATCCCATTATCCCGTTATTACGTTATGCCGCTATCTCTTTATGCCGTTATCTTATTATCCAGTTATACAACGGGAAGATGTACTTGCAAAGGGAGCTCACCATATATTGGTTGCACTTGGTTGTGGAAAAATGTGGTTTGATTATTGTATCAAAATCAATTGACTGGTTTTTACGTGATTTTCGAAAAAAGAAACAAACAAACAAATTTCAATTTTATAATAGTATAGATAATATATATATATATATATATATATATATATATATAGGTTCCAGTCATCGTAGCGAGATGACATACCAGTTTCTGAGTCCGATCATAAGATTAAATGAATCATCAAAATTGGTCCAGTTGTTTTTGCGTGATGCTCGACTGAATATAACACAACCGAACTATTTCACAATGACTACAAAATACGAATTCCACCATTCTTTTAAAATCAAAACCAAGTAATAAAGAACATACCAACACTTACAGTATATAGAATACCATGTAGATACTGCCAAAGTACCTATATAGGTCAAACACCTGGAAAAGCGAATACAAGTACTCAAAAACTGACATGACAGCCTTCATTGAAATGACGAGCATTCATTGAAATGATACATATAGAAAAAGACCCAAACAGTATTAACAATAGAAATGATATAGAAAACTTGAGCCAGATTCATACCAAACCCATTTAATCTTTTTATATTAGTAGAAATGAAAACTGATCTTTACACTTTGCCGTAAAGAGACAATGAGGCTCATTTAACTTAATCTTCTGAATTATCCAGTCTTATCCAAAGACGAAAAACTATCAACACAAATTTGATACTAACAACCTTGAGATTTCGACCAAAGAAAGGAATCCAAGAGTAAGAACATTCCTTGAAATGATACATATCAAGAAGACCCCAACAGGTTTAACAATAGAAAGTATATGAAAAACTTGGGCCAGGTTTATAACAACCTTGTTTATCTTTGTTTATAGTACTCAATAATTAAAACAGATCTTGACATGTTGCCATAAAAATACAGTGAGGCTCATATAATTTGATTTTCTAAATTATCCATTGCATTCATGAAGTGGGAAAACATAAAAGATAAACCAAAACCGATAAAAACGAAATCACACATCTTCAACATTCGTACAATACGAAAGCAGAAATATAAATGGAAAATTTCTGTTTTAACCTGAAGATGACAAAAACTGTCGAAACGTCGTTGAAAGGAATTTTACAAATTGATTGAATCAGACCTTCATTCTGAGAAATTGAACTCTCATTTGGTTGTGAAGAAATGTGGTTTTATTGTTACATATCCTGTTCCCGTTATCGAAGCGAAATAAATTTTATATCAGTTTTCAAGTTCAAGCATAAGCTATCAAACAAAAGAAGTTTCATCGAAAGGGTCCAGTAGTTTTTGCGTGATTTTCGAACAAATAGACAATTACAATTTTATATATATATATATATACATATATATATATATATACATATAAAGGGTGTTACCAAATAAGTGGGAAAGTGTTAAGGAACCTTAAAAATTAAGGGATTTTATTAAACAAAAGTTAGGCCTTTCCTTGAAAATTACACGCTTCCAAAAATGAAAAAAAAAAAAATAAATTGAAAATTGCTGGAAAGTTGAAGGACTGGCATTTTGTGGGCATGTTCTACCAATAAAAAGGCTACCTATGGATATTTTTTTGATTTAGTTGTGATCTTTTAAAGGGGTGAAACATGCAACCGCTGTTTAATTTTTTACCAGAACTTTTTAACGAAACAAAATTTTTCAATTTAAAAAAATGTGTTGAAAATAACGATTCAATGCAAAACTTTCGTTTCTCCTCTGTTGTGTCCGTAAAATAAATAGTTTCCTAATAAAAAAATTAAATACAACATTGTGCATGAACGGATCTTCTGTAAATGGAATCGAAAAAATTTAGTAGGTGGCTATTACGTTTTCATTGCACAACTTGTGACTTCAATCGTAGTATTTTGAAATGATTCCGCTTGTTTTAACATTAAATGTAGGCATGTAACAGAACCATATTTTGTTTTACTAGGATATCAAATTAAAAACACAAACAAAACAAAATTGTGTGTATTACAACAATGAAAAAGGCATGTAACGAATTTTTCGTTACGTCCTTACACATAACCAATTTCTCATAACTTTTCCGGTTATCTTTACGGTAGTACGGGTCAGTAGTCACTGCTCAGGTCGTGAAGAATGTGCGTTCATTATTGTCCCTAGAAAATGGTATTTTGACAGTGTGACCGTGACATTTCATTTTCGTGTCGATCGGGTTTATCGAGCGTTTGGTTTTTTCCAAGTTTTTTTAAATAGGAAAGAAACCGAGAATGAAAAACAGGTGAACTGTGATTTCGTCGAACCGAAAGGATAATCGTTCTCTTTCTTGATTTGAACGTCGAGATAGGCAGGTGGACTGAGTGAATTGATTTTGGTAAGATCTATAAGTTAAATAAGTTTCACTGCTGGAGTTTAATTGAGTAATATTATTCTCTTTATCTTTCAATTAACGTTGTAGCTGATTAGCATTTTCTTCTTTTTCCTTATGCTGGTAATATTAGAATTCTTGGATATACCGCTTGGTAATTTTTGAAGGTTAAATATAGATATTTCGGCCATTTTGACAAATCATTCAAAGTACCTATATATTGTGGCTAACGTAACATCTGTTCCGAATATTGGGAACTGATTTTTTTCATTGGAAATCAGTTCTACGCTTTTGCATTTTTTAGGTACCAAGTAATTGGTAATTTCAAATGGACTAGAGCTTACTTACCTCACACGACGAATGGATTGTTCCGAGGATTCCGATTGATTGTTCTGGGACAGTTTGAAGAGACAAATAGGACGGCTCTCTGGTAAGCAATTTTCTTTATTTCATAACTATATGTTTATGAGAGTAATTTTCTTTTCTCTTGAGAAAGAATTGCTTATGGAGAGAGTTGTACCTCTGGCCTAACTGGTCTCAGAACACTCGATTCAATATATGCCTCAAGCGTAAAGTTGATTTCCGTTAAATAAATTTCTTATATCTATTACTCCATTCAATTCCCAGTGTAGCTTATTTGATTTTTGATCGTTGCAGAGTCAATTCACTTCAGTTACTACCTTATCGCCAAGAGCAGGGAGATTCATTCTAATTTTTGAGAATTACCTGTTTATCGATTTGAAAAGGGAATTGCCGCCCTATTTCAGAATTATCTTTATCTAAGAGAGTTGTGCCCACTGAAAGAAGTGTGGTCTCCCTCTTTGGTTTATCTCTGGAAATTCTTCAATAAAAAGAATTATTTCACTTCATCTTTATCTAAGAGAGTCGTGCTCACTGAAAGACGTGTGTCTCTCTCTTCTTATCTTGGCTGAAGAGTATACTTTTACTCTGACTATTATCTTGGTTCAGAAACCCTATATTTTTGTAGCTTACTAGAGTATTTTGGTTATAACGCTATATTTTCCTTTGGCACTTGCTTTAAAATAGTATATTTTTGCACTGGCAACATTCAAATATTTTGCTTTGAAATAGTAGATTTTTTCTCTGGCAATTTTATAGTGTTTTGCAGAAATTTTTATATTTCGTTTGGAATACCTTTCCTCATTAATTTTTTTTTACCCTTCTGGTACATAGAATCACCTTATCAAAACTTACTTGTTTCAAAACTTAACTGAATTTGAACATAACGTTTTGGGTGAGGTTTGTTTTGTTTGGTTTTAAATTTTGTTCATTTTGAATTTTTTTTTTAATTATTAAAATTAACTTATAAATTTTCTCTCCAGAATAGCAGATTGGATTGCTATTTATTATCTTTGTTCTTTCACTGTAACTTTCCAGTCTTTTATATAGACTGAGATTTTTATTGTATGCTATCATTTGCATCTATCTTTTGACTCTTGATTAAAATTTGAAACATAAAACTTGAGGTTCAAAGGATATCCTTCGTTCTCCCCTTTTTGTACATATTTTGATTCCTATCATCTTCTTCGCATGATATATACCACGGAGGGAACCCATCTACGGAGACGGAAGGACTAGTAGCCTGGGAGGTCTTACAGCACATCAATATCAGCACTGGTCCGTGAAGATCAACTAAATTCACGCCGATAAGGGGGTCTGAAATCAACTATCGAACCACCCAAGACCATCTTCATTGTAACCGCTGAAACCAAGTTCCTCCTAGAACCGCTGAGCCCAGCTTCAAGAAAGTAGCCTTCATCTCTCTCGCTCAAGATCTCCGAAGGTATATTCGTGGCACCAACAACTGGAGGAATCATAGGTGTAAATGTTCGAGTTTTGATCAGAGTCAAAAATCCTGGTTTTTTATGTAATTTCTCAATACTCTTCTAATATTTGTCCAATCATTTTAATTCCATCTGGAATAAATTTGTTAAGTTGATTTATTGCATATTTATTTGCCTTCCCATACAAGCTAGGTAACATTTATTTAATTTTATTTATCTTTGACTTTTGTCTTTAGCAAGTCTGGCGCCCAACTCTTGAACTAGTCAAGTTAATTAATGTATAATTTTTTTAGTGGCCAAATTTGATTAACTAGGAAAAGTCATTAATTGAACCTTACTCACGGCCTAACCGTATCCATCTGAGCAGCCTATCGGCAAAGTGATTTCACCTCCTTAAATTTGAATCATATAATTTAAAATCTGGGGTTCAGAAGTAAGGGGTGTTGCAGGCAACAAGATCAAATGGAACAGAGTTATAAAAGCTGCTCGAATTAACCACCTCTAACCGTTAGACAGGAATCAAGTCTTCGTTTCATAGACTGACGCAAACGTTGAAATATTCCTAGTGTGTTTTGGATTGTCTCGCAGGCTGCAATAATGCGATTCCTCAAATCATTCACACATTCAATGGGGGTCATATAAACCAAGGACTTCAGGTGACCCCAAAAGCAAAAGTCCAAGGGGTTTGAGTTTGGAGTTCTGGAGCTCTGCCTATCCAACGATTTGAATAAACGTCGTCCAAATACTGACGAGCAATTATGCTGAAATGGACAGGCACACCATCGTGCATAAACCACATTCGTGGTCGATTAGCTAGTGGAACATTTTCAAGTAAAATGGAAAGCTGCTACTGGATAAAATTTGTATAGGTTGCACCAGTCAGCCTCAACGGTAGAAAATACGTCCAATAATATTTTCGCCAATAATTCCGGCTTCGGCTCGAAGATGATTGTTATGGAAATTTGTAATCCCTTGCCTTGAAAAGTTGGATTCGTCAGTGAATATTACGTTTTCAAACAATTGGGCATTTTGGGTAGCCATTTGAAGACTCAATTGGTGAAAGTCTACTCGATGGGGAAAATCTCGAGGCAGAAGTGCCGGACTCGTTGAATATGGATACAATTGATGATCCTTTAAAATTTTCCAAATTCGTTTATTGCTAACATTAAGTGTGTTAGCAGTTTGTCTTGTACTTAATTCCGGACGACCTTCAATCATAATGATAACCTCTTCTTCAGTGCCACCGTTCTTATTGCTCGTGGACGACCATAATCAGTTTTTCGTTTTTGAAAAGTCCCTCTTTCACAGAGACGTTGGTGAAAATGTGCAAAAATTGTGTGATGAGGTATCACGTGCTGAGGATACATCTCTGCATAGAGCCGTCTAGCTTCCAAAGCATTTCCGTTGGCACGACCATACATAAAATGCAAATCGGCCATTTCAGCGTTAGTGTAATTGTTCATATTGAAGATTCAAAAGACACAATTGAACTTTCAACTACCACATAGGAATCAAAGCGACTTGATAGTCACCTACTAGTTTTCTTCGATTTTAAAATACTACGATTAAAGTCAGTTGTGCAAACAAAACGTGACATCCACCTACTAGATTTATTTGATTCTATTTACAGAAGGTCTGTTCATGCAAAATGTTGTATTTGATTTTTTCATTGGGAAACTATTACTTTTACGGACACAATACAGGAGTTAAAAAAAATTTGCAATGAATCGTTCTTTCCAACACATATTCTTAAATTGGGAAATTTTATTTCGTTAAAAAGTTCTGGTGAAAAATGGAATGGGGGTTACATGTTCCTTTCCTTGAATAATCACAACAAATTTAAAAAGATATTCATATGTAGCCTTTTTATTGATAGAACATGCCCACAAAATGCCATTTCTTCAACACAGTTTTGGAAGCGTGTAACTTTTCAAGGAAAGACCTAAGAGCTTACATGAAAGACCCCCTTGAATTTTCTACAAGGAATAACCCCTCAAAACTTTCGCACTTATTTGGTAACACCCTGTACATTGGAAAACAGAAATATATTAGTTTATAATAATAATAATAATAGTTGTTTATTGTTCATTTAGAAAGAGGTACAGTATTATTCGAAGTGAAGGGGTACATTTCCAATAAACAGATTGGCGGAGCATGAACAAGGTAGGAATTAGCAGCATATAAAATAGTAGACTATTTGGACATATGATGAATATTAATTTAGTCTAGATCGTGGAATATATAAATAAGATGAAATAAGATAAAAATGGACTAAAATTTAAATAAAATAAAATAAAATTGTAAAGTTATTATGATGGTAAGGTATATATACAATCTCAATTTGACTTAACTAGAGATAAGTGTGTGGATTGTGTAAGTCTTCAAGTGGGTTATTACGGGATACAATTGATTGAGGTTAGAGGTTAGGCATTGCGATGGGGGGAGTATAGGATACTCAACATTTTTTTACCGCGTTTCTAGTATGTTGTGGATGGATTCACGTGTTTGGGACATGATCAATTTTTTCAGTCGTTTTGGAATTTTAAAGGGGATTTGATATTTTTGATCATTTCGGGTAAATAATTGTAGAATTTTGGGCTGAGGTATTTGAAGCTTTTTTGTCCCATGGCTTCGAACATGAAAGGGGAAACGTATTCTTGTTGTCGATTTCTGGTATTGTAATTATGTTCATTATTTAATAGTTCAGATTGAGATTTATGTTGTTTAAAGTAACAGTTCTTGGAGAATAATTGCCTTGGATCCAGGGGTCCAGTTTCAACATGAAGTTCGTCTGACGGGTAATTATTATTCTTCCTGAAAATTATTTTTAAGACTTTTTTCTGAGCAAGGTTTCCAATTTTTTAATTATGGTTTTTTTAACTCCGCCCCAAGACATTATTCCATATGTAATATGGGATTCCACTAGCGAGTAGTATAATATCTTCAATTGGGATACATTCAATATATCTCTGAGAGTTTTGAACTTGAACATAAGGTGCTGGATTTTTTTCATTATGAAGGCTACGTGTTTTTCCCATCTGAGATTGGAATCTACAGTGCTAGTCAAAAGTCCCCTCCCCCCCTCGTATCTTTTGAACGGGTATACTTATAATGATGAAATTTGCAGGGTGGAAATAAACGGATATAGGCTTCTCAACTGGTCATAACAGGTGACGCAATAGTCATAAATGACGTCACAAGGCCACTGTGACCAATAATTTTAAATGGGACCCTATGGCAAGTGACAGCTCGTTTGAAAGGTATTGAAAATACCTATTTAGTCATACCAATTTTGTTTGGGTTTCGGCTGATTTTGATTGATAAATTGAAGAAATACGAAAATTATAGTTTCGCATTTAATTAATAACGATTTAAGAACCAGTTCTTATAATAAGTGTTCAAAATGTGCTCCATCTACTTCCTGGCAGTAATGCATCCTATTGCTAAACTCTTGTCGTACTCGTCCCAGTGTGTCAGCGGAAATTGCCCTACATTCTTCAACAATTCGTTGTTTCAGAATGGCAATACTGTCAGGTGCTGTAGCGTAAACCTTAGATTTCAAGTACCCCCATAGAAAAAAATCTAATGGTGTAAGGTCCGGTGACCGAGCTGGCCATTCGATCGAACCTCGTCGTCCAATCCATCTACCACGATATTCTTCATCTAGGTAACGTCTTACTGCACCGTAATAGTGTGCAGGAGCACCATTTTGTTGAAACGTTATTTCCAAGTTGTCGAATTCATCTGGATTATCTTCTAGAATTTCAAGAATTAACGCCTCAATATCATTTTGTAACATCTCCAGATACAATTCACCGGTTAAGTTAGCATTGAGAAAAAGAGGCCCAACTATGTGGTTTCCCAAAATACCTGCCCAAACATTTACTTTTTCTGGAAATTGAGTATGTTTTTCACGAAAGATGTGAGGATTTGTGTCACTCCAATACCTCACATTTTGAGAAAGAAAGTACTTTCGTCACTAAAACAAATTTTCTGTATGTAGCCTGGTTGTTGGTTCATTTTATTGGACATAGTTTCACAGAATTCTAGTCTTCGGTCGGGGTCATCATCTGAAAGTTGGTGCACCATTTTTAATTTGTATGGATGAAATTTGTTTTTAGCCAACACCCTATGTACTGTCCTTTGACTGACTTCACAGATAGACGCAACTTGGGCTGTGGAAGAAGTAGGGTTTACTACCATTTCTCCAATTATGTCAATTTTTTTGTCATCACTAATTGTTGGTCGACCAGATCGTTTGGCATCTTGAACACTACCTGATGCTTCAAACTTCCGAAGAAGCTCCCTCAAATAAACCCTCGATATAGGGCGATCGGGGTACCTTTCATTAAACAGTCGTTCCGCTGCATGGAAATTGTTTCTACATTCACCAATTATTAAGATAGCTGCTACTTTGTCGGCTACAGTACGTACCATTTTGCCTATGTAAACACTTAAACGTCTCGTTAAACAATAGCTTAGGTAAATTTTCAAGGTATAAACACTTTTGACAAGTAGAGAATTCAAAAACGTCAACCTTTTTGACAATTAACCAGAGGCGTACTTTGAAATCTTTATTAATTAAATGCGAAACTATAATTTTCGTATTTCTTCAATTTATCAATCAAAATCAGCCGAAACTCAAACAAAATTGGTATGACTGAATAGGTATTTTCAATACCTTTCAAACGAGCTGTCACTTGCCATAGGGTCCCATTTAAAATTATTGGTCACAGTGGCCTTGTGACGTCATTTATGACTATTGCGTCACCTTTTATGACCAGTTGAGAAGCCTACATCCGTTTATTTCCACCCTCCAAATTTCATTATTATAAGTATACCCGTTCAAAAGATACGAGGGGGGGAGGGGACTTTTGACTAGCACTGTATAATTACACCTGGTTATTTCATTTCCTTACATGATTTTATATTCATGTTTTGATCTATATACAGAACATAGAACGTCTGTTGAGCGATACAAACTCGCACTTAACATTTTTTTTGTATTGTTCTAAAATTCATTAATTAATTCATTGTATCAAATCGGTCCCGGCCATCATAATTTCCTCGGGAAAACCAGAACTTTTCTTTCCGTTAACGAAGAACCATGTTGCAGTTTTGTTCCCGACATGTAGTCATATATTTACGAGGCAGCCAATTCTGTTTGAATCTGGAGCGATATTACAAAAGTCGTGTTCTCCGCCGTTAACAACGGGCGCATGATTGCCGGCTAGTTTATGGGACTCTGTGGGTGGCAGTTCTGATAACTGAGGACGCTGATTGTCTTGCAGTTCTTCTGCTGATGCCCTTCGACCTCGTGTCGTTGTGTTTGTTTCGATATTTTCTGCTTGCTTTACGCTTTGATCTATAGATCATGATTCACACGATTCTGTTCAAATTCGTAGGTAAAAATTGTTGTCGTACCATGTCATGTACATGTTCTTATATAGAGGATGATGGTATCGTTGGAAGGAGTTCTGCAGTCGTGAATATAGGAACAGAGCAAAAAATGCAGGTTCATTTATCAGGTAAATGATTCAAATAAAGAAAATATCTGTTCATTCGATATAGCAAACAGAAAATATTCATGTTCAATCTTGGTTTAAGCAGTTCAAATCATCATCAGAAATAAAATACTCGGAAGCAGCTTGCTAATCTATTCTGACTTCGACAATGAAAATTTATTCTATCCTTGATATGATCTGTTTCTCATCTAGAATGTCATTTGTCGAAACCAGTATCAGCATTTCTGAATTATCTCTAAAGACTGTTGGTTCACTGGCAGGTCGAGATTTAAATTTTCGAGTGGCAAAAGCCGGCTTGCCACGTCGTCAGAATGAGATTCCATCTCGAAAACTCGACGGCCGGGACCTCAGATTGATTGCCGGAAATAGAATGATTTTTCCATGGAAAATGACTGGTAATAATGTATACTTCTCACAGAAAATACTTCTCTGAGAAGTACGTGAAAATATCTGGATATAAATGTATCTAAATTCAAGCTCGAACTTATTTGTATGAAAAAGAACGTTTGTTTCCATCCTTTTGGGCTTGATTATAGCTAGTTACTCTCAGAACTGCTCGAGACCAAAATAGATACTTGTATTTCAAGTATGAGACAATTTATTCGTGAATGAAAAATTGTTTTTAGAATTATGAAAAGCTTAGCTAATATTGGTTCTACGCATTTGGATAGAACAAGCAGCGCGTACTGTGTAGAGGGCTCCACGTTGAGACTTTGCACGGCCTCACTACAAGTCCCAAAAGACCCAACTGACTTCTACCGGATGAATGGCAAACCGTGAATTTATTATATATATATACATATATATATATATATATATATATATATAAACGACGTCTGGTTTAATGGGCTGAAGATTTGCTTCGACAGCAAAAACAGGAAATTAAAAACTGGAATCCCAAAAACCTAAAATAAAAACTCCTAAACGTAGGAATCCCACAATGGGGTATAATAATTCAGTCAGACTGATTCATGGAATGCTTGTCTACTTATAGTAGGGTTGGAGGCGTACTTTACTCCGTAGATATACGTTGGGTACCCTGAGTATGAAATTCATCTCAAATATGGTAAGATGCGCAGAATAATATTCGAAGCTTGATAGGAAATGTAGCATAGCCTTCGGCGTACCGTGGAAGTGCTAGCGATTTTCCAGATGTTTTTGGGTGTGTGGATCTTACGTGTTTTTTGTTGAGTTTTGGTAACTCACCTGACACGCCGGAGTGTTACTCTTGGTGGTGGACGGTCGTTTTGGTAGACTGTTCGCGTGTACTTGTCCCTTTCTCTTAACCTGGGATCGTCGGGGATTTAGGTTTGCGTGTATGTCCTGGATCACAGGGTTCCTGTGGGTGCCCGTCTTCTGGACCGTTGCGTTGGCGTGATTCCGTAGATTGTCAACTATGAACTTTGGATTGACATTCAGGTCTCCGTAGATGAATCTGTTCGAGACGTATCTGGGAGCGTTCACTGCCATTCTTAGGCTCACGTTCAAGAATCGCTGGATCTTGGTCCTGTATGTTTCTGCGCATTGACCTCATGCGGCACATGCATACAGGATGATGGGGAGGAGGATGGTCCTGATGAGGAGCAGCTTCAACTGTAGGTCCATGTTGCTTCTGCTTCCTATGAGGGGGTTGAGGTTCATTCAATGTCAGGGTGACTCCTAGGTATTTGGCTTCGTTTGCCCATGGGATTCGTTGGTTGTTCATGATGATATGTCCTGTTGGTGTTGTTCATCTTCTGGTGAATCGTATGGCTTGGCTCTTGTCTGCGTTGATCTCGATTTTCCATAGGTTGAACCAGCTTTCAGCTTTCTTTTTTCAGTTCTTGCGTTCACTAATCTGTCCACTAGTGCTGTGTCGTCCGCGTACAGCGCTAGTTTGTTAGAGTTGTTATCAGGCTTTGGGATGTCCGCTGTGTAGATGGAGAACAGGTGTGGAGATGAGACTGTGCCTTGCGGTACTCCTGCCTCTAGGGTCCTCACTGCTGAAAAGTCGCTTCCAACTTTACATTGGCACCGCCGTCCTCGCAGGAAGGAGTCTATCAGCTTCACTGTGGGAGTGGGGTATCCGAGGTTTGCCATTTTGGTTATCAAGCTATCGTGCCAGACCCTGTCGAATGCCTTGGTGATGTCCTCTGCCCAGGTTGGAGCCTGCTACGGCAAAGTCCACTATCCTCAGGACTTGCATTTCCGTAGAGTGTCCTTGTCGGAAGCCGAACTGCTCGTCTGCTAGGACGTTGAATTCTTCCGTTAGTGGTTTCAATCTTCTCTGGATGACTCGCTCTGCCACTTTTCTCATCGAGGGTGTGAAGCTGATGATTCGGAGGTTTTGCGGGATCACAGGGTTCTTGTTGGGTTTCGGTATCATGATGACCGTGGCTTCTTTCTAGGGTCGTGGAAAGTGTCTGAGCCTGAGCACTGCGTTGATGATGTTGGTCAAGGCAGCGATTCCTTCTCTCGGTAAAGCCTTCAAGGCTCTATTCGGGATTTTGTCTGCCTGCGTGTAGCAAGGTTTCGGATGATGTCCTTGATTTCTTCTGGCGACGTTGGTTCTAGGACGTGCTCGGCATCGTTGATCCGTCTTATTCTCCTGACAGTCTGGCTGGCTCGGATTTCCATGTCTTCCACTTCGTTGGTTTGGTGGACCTGAATATCTCTACACTTGCGTTCGAAGGCGTCCGCAAATGTTCCTGCCTTTTCGTTGTCAGCGTAGACCAGGCCCCTCTCTCCGTGTAGTGGTGAGCACGGTTTCCTTCTGCCTTGTCAAAGTACTCTCTGCATCCTCCATACAGAGTTGTCTTCTGTACTCATTTCTGTCATCCTGTTTGTCCATTGTTGTGTTTGGTGAGCTCTGAGTTCCTGCCGCAGTTGCCTGCCTGCCTGGTTCAATCTTCTCTTGTCTTCAGGGGCCAGTGTTCTCTGGTATCTCTCCTTCAGTCGGCGCCTGTTCCTTACTAACTAGTTGAACCTGGTTGCTTGGGTGATCTTGGAGCCGCGTTCTATGGCTTCCTGGATGGATTGTTTCAGCTGTGTTGTTGCTCTTTCGAAGTCAAGTTCGGTGTGGATTTGTGGGATATGTCCTATGGGGTTGTGTATGGTTCTTTGGAATCGGTTCCAATCGATGATCTTCTTGATAGCTGGCTCCTCTGGTTCCGCGTCTCCCTCCCCTATTGTTAGTAGGATTGGGTTGTGGTCTGAGGAGCCTTCGTCTAATACTTCCATTTCAGTGTTGGCTGGGATGTTCTGTATCAGTGCTATATCTGGGATGTCTGGTTTGCTCTCCCGTGGTAGGTGGGTACGAAGGGGCCACTTCGATGTCGTTGTAATCGGTCAGTAGGTTTTCCAGTTCTCGACTTCAAGGATTGTTGTTTCTGCAGTGCCAGGTCTGTGACTTCGCGTTGAAGTCTCCGATCGCTACAGTAGGGTGATGGGAATAGTCCTGTCAGATATTCTCTTTTCATATTTTACCCTGGCGGAATTTACGATGAGATGATTCTTAGCATTCCTATGCGTCTGATCCTCACTTTTACTGCGACTGCTTCGCCTCGCGATAGTTCTGGTTTCTCAGCTTCGTGCTGTTCGAGGTCGGTCCTTACTAGCAGGGCTGCGCCTCCGCGAGTGCGGTGTCCTGGCCTGTCTGTTCGGTAGCAGTTGAATCCTGGAAGTTGAAAGTTCTTCTGGGGTTTCAGGGCTGTTTCTTGAATGGCGATGATGTCCACTTGCGTTCTTGATAGTAGTTCGTGTAGTTCTTTCTTGCGGGCGAGTGCGCCATTGATGTTCCAGGAGCAGATTGTGAGTTTTTCTGGAGGTTGTGCTGCCATTCACTGGTTTCCAGGGGCCTGACTTTGTTTGAAGAGTTCGTAAAGTTGCTTCTTGAATGCTTCTGGTAGGGCCAAGCTAGCGATTTAGAAAATCGCCCGAGTGTAACCAATATCGGTGGCGCGCTCACAGGCCACGTCTACCACTCGAAACTCATACTCGGTTGATGATTGGTCCTTGGTCTCAGATGACTACCTGGACACGATCTCAGAGAGAATTTCATCACGATTGGAACTGTAAAAAAAACTGGATATTTATCTGTTGATATAGGGTGTTTTTTGTGACTGTTAGCTGTGTGAGTTTTCGAATTTTTGAGTTGTCATAACTTTGTTATTAATGAATATTTTTTCATGAAATTTGGGTCACACCTGTTTAGAGGCACTCTGAATTCAGTGGCGTAGTGATCTTTCCAATAAAAAAATCGCTAATAAAAAATTTCGATTTTCGACTAAGAAAAAATATCGTAGTATGCCCTGAAAATTGGAATAAATATTTCAAATTTTGTCCCAAGGTAGACCTTCTAGTACTTGACATTTCAAAAAAAATTTACAACTTCAAATTTTAGGGGGGTGTTTCCATTAAAAATGGGTCACACTGTATATATATATATATATATATGATCACTTCACCCACATCAAAATCACAGCTCGGTGATTATTATCACCAAATATGGAACCATACCAAAGATATATGAAAACTCATGGAAAATATATATATTTTTCTCCAACTATATCATACCAAATACAGCGTGAATTATATCATATATTTGTGAAACCCTTCTTAAATCTCAATAGAGCCTTGTCAGGGCAAGCAATCCAATCAGATAAGATTGAACACCGACATTTCAATTCAATCCGATATACCCATGTGGCATTCATAATTCTAACAGAATTCCTCAAAAATATATAGTGAACGGCACTGCAATTGTTCGTCAGATTGACCTGAACAAATATAATCACTTGAACAAAATACTGGATGATTTCAGAAATGTCTTTCTTTGTGAAGGACTACCTGACGTTCTCGCTAAAAATTATCTGAACGTGACATGTTTGAAATATCTTTGGTCCAAAAAAGATCACTTATCAATTCACAGATTCGAAATCACTCTCGCGGAGAAAGGAAAATGCTCTGATTAATTAATTTTTTTAACATGGCATATTCTACTCTGTTAATCAATGGCTGATGAGCTTCAGAATACAATATATCTTAATTGCGAAAAGATCGGAAAAGAAACAAGAATGCCACGCACATCCCTTTGAATATCATCGTACTGTCAGATCCCTTGCGACAGTTCTTCTTCTTTAGCCGTAATGATTGTTTCATTGCCTACGGTTGGATGTCGCTAGGATTTTCAATAGGGATTGAAGTGAATGAATCTCTGAGCACATCAATAAGAAATGTTATGGATATATCGTTACAATCCTAGACTAGATTCAAAGTATACTGACCTAACTGACAAAATGATCGAATCCCAAAACGAACCAGAACAATAATAGTCGATTCGCCGAAAGGATTATTTTAAATGGTTAGCAGAGATTTGGGGATTACGTACTAAAACCAGTACCACTCGGAACCGAAAGCAAAAAGAAGAGAGAAAGAAGAGAATATGTGACTGACCATGCTGTCAACGTAAAATGGCACGTAATTCTCTCTATGGATGATTGACACCAGAACAACTTGTAATTCGTTTATTGTTATAACCTATTGAAAAGTTGCTTTTTGATCTGGAAATTTAACTCATCTACATACTAGTTATGTTTTTTTTTCATAATTCCTGGTCTTGGAGTATACCATCCTGGTTCAATTATATTTTCTCCTTCAACTTCCAAACATAGTACTTGTATCCCAGTTCCTCGATATTTCCACTCCTATTCTAAATTTTTACCTCGATCTCTTACTATTTTGATGCCTTCTGAATATTATTTACAAGTCTCTCCTATACTGTATTACATGTGAACGACAAAGCAGACCATAAACGTCTGATGTAGAAAATGATGATGCACTCTCTGCCGCAGACCCAACTGGGAGTCCAATGGACGTGATCCAGGTTCTCAAATTGTTCCAAATAATTCTGAGGTACTACAGTGTAGTCTATGATTTACATGAGCCTGCTTCGATGAAAGACAAACTGTTTTGTGTGTCCTCGCAGAAAACGGTGATGAACATATTCTAGAGATTTGTCCATGCACTATGTTCGGAATATCAAATTATACTAACCAAGATAGACAATAACAAGAGTTCGTGGGGAAATTCTAGACTTTGCAGGAATGATGGTACAGAAAAAAAAGCTGTTTCTCATTTGTCGTAACCAAATACTTATGAAACTCCAGTCCATGTTGTCTTCGGGAAATACCTCCAGAACTCAAAAAAACTGATTGAGTTTCATAAATAAGCTTCCGTCAGTTTGTTCTCAATATCTGCTTATAACACAATCTTCTGTGCTGGTTCTCATTGTAACTAGTACCAACTGCTGTACTTTCAATGATGATGAAGTGATAGTAAATTGTTAAGAGGTCGATATGGCTCTTCAGTCACTCCGTACCTAGACCTATTCAATCTTTGGTACAATACCTCTCATCTTTTCAAGATCTGGGATCTCGAGACTCCTTGCGAATTCCTGGGTACAAGTTTTTGATATCTGAGTGCGTTGATGAAACCCTTTCGTAAACTTTTTTTGGGAAACAACGTTCGGCAGTCGCAAAGCAAGTGCGCTGCAGTTGCAGAAAAGTTCCCGCAGTAACGACACAGTGTCTGATCTATCCATTTTTCCGAGATGATACCTCAGGGAACAGTCCTGTTACCGGTTTCACCTCTTCCTTATTCAACTTTCGCTAATCCTTGTCCTGGAACCAGTGGCTTTTAATTTTTTTGCTCCCCATCGCCAATACTCTTTCCCAATGTGGGCTTTGGAGGGACCACAGAAGATTTCTGGGACAGGAAATCTAGTGTTTTCCCCTTCTTCGTCAAGGCTGTCTACTTTCTCATTGACATTGATATTTTTGTGACCCAGCACCCACATCCAACTTACGTGAAATCAAATATGGTGTGCTTCAAGAGTTTGTCTTGGGACTCCTTCTGTCCATTATTTACATCAACGATCTTCTTTACTACCTTTTTCCATACATTACTGTCATGTTTGTCGATGATGCGACATTGATTAACAAAGCTCAGACTGGCGCACTCTTAAATACATTGAAGATGAAGTGGAATCTATAGCAGATCACTGGTATAGTAATAATATACTCTGGCTGAACAGAAATAAAACACAAAAATTGAACTTTTTCGCGAATCACACACTCTCAAATGGTGGCACTGCTAATCTCCGCACATCTAGATGAACTGTGCAACAAAATATCCAAATACACGTATGTTTTGCGTCAACTCAAAAAGTTTGCAAACGTAGAAACTTCATTGAGTGCCTTCCATGGTCTCACACAATCGCATCTGAATACTGAATATAATACTCCAAACTCAAAAAAAGTTTTAATTATTCAAAAGAGGGCTATAAGAGTCATAGCTAATGCAGGACATAGGGATGATTGCAGGCCGATGTTTGCCGAATATAGAATAATATCCATACCTTCTCTATACATATACTCACTACTAAATATACATAAAAACAAAATTGTCAACCCAACTAATGCTGAGTATCATAACTATAATACCAGGAATAAAAATATTCTGAGAGAACCAAGACACCGTCTAAATAAGTCAGCCAGAAACTCAGTGGATATGGTTACATAACCTGAAGAAATTTAAAACCTTAATTATAATCCATACAAGGCAGAAGTCAAGAAAATATGGTCCTGTTTCTATACAGTTGATGAATTTATGGCCTGTAATATATATATATATATATATATATATATATCCTTTCTTCTCTCCCATATACTAACTGGCAACTTTTATATGTATTTATAATATTATGCTTATGTGATTTTTTGTCCCATTATGTGCATTCTGTCTTATACTATTTTAAATATACAAATTTTCCACACCACTAGACCTGTTACAAATGTAACTTCTATTTAACGTTGTCAATAAACATCTATCTATCTATCTATTGGTCTGAACCTATCAGCTGAGAACCATTGATGAGATGCTGAAATAATTGTATCTTGATTTCAGATTCCATTAAAAAATTGTACGAATCTGGTAAATTCGTTAACCAAAACCAATACTTTGTTGAGAATCAGGAATTAACAAGCGGTTGTCAACTTTTATTCCATCAGAATACAAATTGCAATCGTTCGAATTGCTTCTGGATTCTGTATAATAATGACAACGAACAATATTATATCAAAATGTGAATTACATCAGCCAGTTCCTGCTGCTGAATGGAAATGAAATTATCTCATTTTGTAGATTTCTGTGTTACTGTAAAATCATTATTCATATATATATATATATATATATATATATGAAAAATAGTATCTTGACTGGAAAAGTATTTACGAAAGGAGGATTAGCTATTTTTTATTTGTAACAGTCTTACGTTGATGTCTTGAAAATGAAATAAAATAAATTTCGAAAGCTTGACAAATAACAGAGAGTACTCATTACATTGGCCTTCTGAACTGACTGCAACCCCAGGAGAGAGATAAAAACTTTCAATTTTTTCTCCTTTAAGCCTCCTTTTATATATACATAAGTATATATATATTTATATATATATATATATATATATATATATATATATATATATATATATATATATATATATATATATATATATATATATATATATATATATATATATATATATATATATATATATATATGAAAGAGAGTAATATCGAGGGGACTGTTAAAAACAAAATGGAAATAATTTAGTGGACATAGCCCTCAGAGAAAAGAGTTAACCGTAGACACGTGTTTCGGGCTCTCGGCCCTCATCAGTACGGTGGAGAAGTGCGAGGATGAACAACACTTGGCAGAAAACGACAAATCAACGGAGTCAACAAACAGAAGCCAGCCGCTCATTTGTGGTTTCTGCCAAGTGTTGTTCATCCTCGCACTTCTCCACCGTACTGAAGAACCGAAACACGTGTCTAGGTTAACTCTTTCTCTGAGGACTATATCCATAATTATTATTTATATATATATATATATATATATATATATATATATATATATATATATATGTATGTAGATTGACGAGTTCAGGACTTTTTTCTGGTTTAAAGTATGATTCAGGGACAACTGTATAGTTCCGGGTCAGTCCTGGAAGTTTTTTATGTAATACGCATAGTTCAGGGACGTCCCGGAAGTTTTTTATGTTTAATGAATACTTCCAGGACATGAATTGAGAACTCATGTTTTATAACTAAAATACTTACAGGAGATGTTTTCAAAAGTTGGCGCAATACCCTACGATAATGGAGTAGAAAATTATTTCTGAGATGAGTGCCATTTTTTACAATATTTCGTTTTACTTGCCTTGTTACGCGCTTTTATTGAACCCACACTGTCTGAATCAAATCTTGTATTGAATTTTGACCCACTTCTAGTCGTCCGATTAACTTGAAATGACACAGGTTCATAATATGCAATATGAAATTTTTGTTAGATAAAAAACAAAATGGCGACTTCATGAATTTTTTGTCGAAGTTGAAAAATTCAAGATAGCATCTCAATATAGCGGACGAGTTTCGTGATTCTATTTAAAATTGGTTTTTAGGGATTCAAGGTAACGACTCCAGAATGATGAACGAGTTTTGTGATTATGATTCGATTCCGTAATAATTCGAGATAAATTTGTTGTTAAAACCCAATAATTCAAGATGACGTATTTCATAAATGACTGGGGAGAATTGAACAAAAATGAATGGAAAAAAAATCTTTAGCATCTCAATATAGCGGACGAGTTTCGTGATTCTATTTAAAATTGGTTTTTAGGGATTCAAGGTAACGACTCCAGAATGATGAACGAGTTTTGTGATTATGATTCGATTCCGTAATAATTCGAGATAAATTTGTTGTTAAAACCCAATAATTCAAGATGACGTATTTCATAAATGACTGGGGAGAATTGAACAAAAATGAATGGAAAAAAAATCTTGCTTTTATTGAAATGCATAAAAAAGATATTTTGTTTTTCCAAATGTGTCGCCTACAACATATCCAAAAACGCCAGAATACCAAACCAAACAAAAAACGCGGCAAGTTTTTGAATCTGCTCCTGATATGTCTACAGTTTTTTTTTCTTTCTGATGCATTTTAATGGAAGCTCACCTTTAGAAAACGCTTAATTAATTTTTATCCATATCTGAACCATTTAGCGGAAAATAGTAGGTATACTTGATTTTGATTTGAACAGTCATGAACTTGATATTTATAGGAAACGTGTT